>OU015493.1:193248556-193388556 GCA_907164885.2 Dolomedes plantarius
CCTCAGCCTGTAATGAAGATATGGTACATTGCTCACTGATATATAGGGCTTTGCAAGAAATTTAAGTTTCAAATTCTTCAAAAATAGGAATTAAAGAAGAGAAGGAACATCACAAGGCCTAAAGATTTAACTGTTTCGATAACATTTTCTTGGAGAAATGATAAGTCTTGAATACAATTATATATATATATATATATATATATATATATATATATATATATATATATATATATATATATATATATATATATATATATATATATAATGTATATATATATATATATATATATATATATATATATAATGTATATATATATATATATATATATATATATATATATATATGAAGGTTAAGTATAATTTTATGATCATGATTCTTTAAAGAACTAAGCAATATAGAAATTAATGCAACATTTGATTAATTCCTTCCTTTTTCGATATCTGCCCTGCAAATCAAAAGATTAATAATAAAGATCTGAACTTCAGGTTTAATACTGTAACAACTTTAACCTTTAAGTTGACAAATTTGATCACATTACGGAAATTTGGATAGTATTCTTTATCTATGTTAAGGGGACTCACTACCCTTAAATCTTTAAAACATTCGATTTAAAAAAAAAATATATATGTTAAAACCTGATCATTTCTGAACAAAATGAAGCAAACCGCATGAAAATATTCCACTTAGTTCCGGAGATATTGATATTCTAAATATTTAATTACTGATCAAGTTTATGGTAAGAAAAATTTTAAACTCATTTTTCTCAAAATGTAATTTTGCATCACTCCGCAACTGATATCTCAAAAACTATGAAACATAATTCCATGAAATTTTTATCACTGCATAATCATGTTATTTTATTGCGTCTGAACTAGAATTATCGCAATCACTGCACATTTTGTTATTTTTTCAGGGGTAAATTAATGAAAAAATTTAAGGATATTTTAAGTATATTTTGAGCAGTTTTAAAAATATTGTAAAAAAAAAATTTAATCTTGAATGTTTTACGTTCAATTGTACTTTGAAATATTTATTTTAAATATAAAACAGGAATTATACATTTAAGTGTAAAATTAATTTCATAGTTCTGCGCGCAAGCCAGTATACAATAAAAAATGCTTAAAAAACAAGGTATATCTGAAACATTTAAAAAAAAATATTTAAAATGTTTGGAGAGTTGAAAATTTGTTTATTAAAATAAATATATCAATTTATCATATACATAAAATTTGGAAAAATTGGGAAAATTGAAATAGTTACAAAGAGTCAAAAAGTATGAAAATATGCATTATCTCCTCGACTTAAGAGTCGTGAGTCCCCTTAATGCACTATACGCTTTATATTTGCTTGACGACACAAAGTACATAAAAGGTGGTGAACTTCAAAACTGTCCTTATCCAAAAATTAAAAGAAAAAAAACTACGTAGGACGCTAACAACTATACCGTGTGGGCGGCCTAGAAAGGAAAATTTTAAATTTAAGAGACAAACGACTGTTAAAAATACTAAATGCTTTGTTTTATCTATTAAGTTCAATTTTTTTTTTTAAATCTTAATATTTATTTGAAATTTCTCTTCAGATTCTTAAGTCCGGTGGATGGGATTCATAACGGCATATCTCTAGGCATGGTTCCAGTAATGTGAGGCAGAACTTGATTCGTTATAAGAGTTAGAATAATTAATAACAACAAGTAATATATAAAAAAAATTTTTTAAGTCAATTCCTACTTAGGTCAACAAAGAAAAATTTGAGTGTGAACTAATAGTAGGAATTGAAAAAAAGGATTGCCTGCCAGCACCTTGCCTACTGTGCGAGATTAGGAGGGGGGGGGGGGGAAGAGAGAGAAAAACTTTGTCAGGTTGGGGAGTCGATCTCGCAACCTACAGGACGGGAGAAGCCCGCGATACCGCAGTACTACCGTTTACACAGTAACAAGAGGGAAATTACTATTCAAGAGCAAGAGACGCTCTAGGCCTAAAACTAAAATTGATTAATTAAATTTAATTAATGAATTAATATTTGAAAAAACTGTATTAACATCAAGTGTCATCCACTACAAGTTTAAAAAAATGTATTTGAACTTGAGTGGATGAATAAAAAGTACTTTTATTAACGATTGAAAATTTGAACAAGATATATATAGGTCTAAAACTAAAATCGATTAATTAAATTTAATTAATGAATTAATATTTGAAAAAACTGTATTAACATCAAGTATCATCCACTACAAGTTTAAAAAAATGTATTTTAACTTGAGTGGATGAATAAAAAGTACTTTTATTAACGATTGAAAATTTGAAAAAGATATATATAGGTCTAAAACTAAAATCGATTAATTAAATTTAATTAATGAATTAATATTTGAAAAAACTGTATTAACATCAAGTGTCATCCACTACAAGTTTAAAAAAATGTATTTGAACTTGAGTGGATGAATAAAAAGTACTTTTATTAACGATTGAAAATTTGAACAAGATATATATAGAGAGAGTGTGAACTAATAGTAGGAATTGAAAAATAGAAACTAATGAATGAAAATCATTTATACATTATATAACGGTTCTTCAAAGAAGTAAAATGGATGTTTCATCTTCCTCACGTGAAATACCTTATTTCAAAAAGTTTTCGGTATAGTTCGAAACGCTTTAATTTTTGGATATGATAACCCAACTTTCCCCTGTATACCTTTTAAAATATTTTTTTTTCCAATACACAAACACATATGTATGTTTAAGGTTTTAACTTTACCCTAAATGGGCGGCCTATGGCATAAAAACAGAATTTCAAAACAGTTACCGACATCATGATTTAATTTCACTGTTCGGCCTTTTCTAAAATGATGTTTTCATTAAAAAAAAAAAAATCTCGATGAACATAAAAGGTAGAAGCAAATCTGAAATAACTTTCAACATTACATTTTAAGATTTTACGGCCCCTTAAACCAGAATTCCGTCACAAACCAAAATTCTGCAACAGAGCCTCATTTTGAAAAATTCGTTTCCAGGGAACAAAAATGGCTGGGGTGGTTGATTTAGCATTTCACGCATTCCGCAGCGGCAACCAAAGGAGGGTTTGCCTCTGGGGGAAAGGGGGAAGCAACTAACTTCGACCCTCTCACTTGTAACTAATTTTCCCCTCCCCCTAGTATCTATATAACAACACTTTTCACAAATTACACGGGCGAGTCATCATACCCGACTCTGCGATTTAGGAAATCATCGTTTTTCATCACTCCTTTTTTTTATTTATTACTCCTAATTCCCCCCTTTCTTAGTTTTTCCCTATGCACCAGCTAGGGATATTTTTTTCGTTATCAATAAAAAAAAAATCATGCTCACGTCTTTCACAACTAATGGGGCTTGCTCGATATTTGGAGCTAGGGAAAAAAATGATATAACAGAATTAGAAAATGGATAAATTTTTTTCATAAAGTGGGTTTGTAAGAAAAGGATAGATTAAAAAATATGCCTATTTTGAAAGAAATGCATTAGCGACTTTAGAAAAGCTTTTTACAAAAAAATTAAATGGGTATTTCCACTTTTCCAGATTGGATAGCATAGAAAATTATTTTTTAATCATTTTTTTTTTTCTTCTACACAATTACAAATTTTTCTGAGAAAGACAAAACAAAAAAAATCATAAATTATGTTGCGCATGCTTTTGCATAGGAAGGAATTTTATACTAATTCCAAAAAATAAAAAAGAGCTTTGAAAATTCTTTTGATTTTTTTCTAATATTTTGTGAGGAAGATATAATTAACTTCGTTATAATACTTCAAAGCAATATATATGCATACGCTCTACCTTTTTAAACCTTGTTCGTATTCTTTACGAACTGGCTAATCTAGAAATGAATCAATTAATTGAATACTCAAAATTAAGAGGCCAAAGACAATCGAATTCAAAAATTAAATACTGAATTAAAATATAACTGAGCATATTATATATATATATATATATATTATGTGTATGTGTGTGTGTGTGTGTGTGTGTGTAAGTAAACTTAATTTTGAGTAAATATTAAGAACACAAATTATATAATTATAATGATAATCAAACTGTATTTTCAGCAATGTGAATATAATCTGAAACATAATACTAAATCCAACATTAACTTATTCGAAATATCAAATACACATATAATTATTTGATTTTAAAAGTTACTAACTAATAAGCATCTTTACTCGACCAGTATGTATGACGTCTGTCTAAACGACTGTATTTTAAAATAAGACTTTCTTTTACTACTTTGATTACATTTATAACAGAGGGGAAAAGAACAGAGAAATAATTTCTATGAAAGCTTAAAAATTTCATAACTCTATGTTTATATTTTAATATAACATTGAACGATACAAATATATCAATAAGATGAAATATTACAGACATCGACTGTAACTTCTTTCTTATGAAATATAATTTTATTAAATCAATTTATACTTTCTCCCAATACCAATTTTCTTCCTTGCAGTTTTTAATATTAATTAAAACAATTTGAGTTATATCATTTTTTTTCGTTTTAATATTACCTCGTGCAATTCCTTACATTGTCTGTAACTTTTCTTAACTAATTCTCTCTATTGTTTATGACCTAAGGATACGAATTGCTAACTAATTTTTTTATTAACTTTCAACCATTGATTCTTCTTCTACCTCATAAAATTAATTTTATAATTATTTTTAATGTATAATGTGTGGACTTCTTATCTTCCCGTTAAGAACATGCAAACAAACACACACACACACACACACACACACACACATATATATATATATATATATATATATATATGTATGTATATAATTCTTGTTGTAAATTATTAATTATATATACATATACAGTGGTGCCAAAAAGTCCTGAACACACTCATCTTTTTTGCCTAATTTTTATGTTTGACTTAAATTTTTGTTATGAAATTATCGTACTATCTTAACTATTTTTATTGATTCTAATGTATATTTTCATGCTGATTTCAAATCCGTCTGTAGAAGTCATGTAGAGTAAATACTTCCATCGATATTTTGAAAAAAAACATGATAAGACAAGCAAAAGGTCACTGTAACAATGAGTGACTGTTTTTTCAACTAATGAAATGCTCCGTTATTCCAACCAATCAGAGAGCAGTAGTGATGAAGCCTTGAAAGCAGAATGTGCAGGATGTTTTAGTGTATTGAAAGCAGTAGTGTGTTGCAATTTGAAGTGCGTGTGGGGAAAATATTGGAATTATGGGCAAATTTTCCTTTCTGCCGGATAATAAAAGGTAAAAAATAATACTTTTGGAAGATGAAGGTTATGCTATGTGCCAAATTGCTGCTAAAGTACCATGTGGTCTTTCTACTGTCGTCAGAACGTTGAAAAGATATTCTGAAACAAATTCTATTGCGGACAGAGAGCGATCTGGACGACCGAGAAAAACAACTTTTCGTCAAGATAGGGTATTGCACAGGATTTCACTTTCAAACATAAAGCTCAATTCCCCACAAATTTTGAAACAATGGACTCTGACTTCGAATGTGAATGTGTCCCCAAGAACTGTGAGATGAAGACTGCTGAAAATTGGATTACGAGGCTGTAAAGCTCGCCCAAAACCATTACTAACCGATTTTTAACACCAAGAAGAGATTGGTGTGGGCAAGGAATCATTCGTTACGGTCTATTAAAAACTGAAAAAAGGTAATATTTAGAGATGAAAGTCAGTTTTGTATTTCTGGTAACCAAAATAGTACCTATGTAAGACGACGTACTCATGAGGAATTCAGCCCTCATGAGGAATTCAGCCCTCAGTGACTGAAGCCCAGAGTATAACGCCCGACGAAAGTGATGATATGGAACTGCATGTCTTCTCATGTTGGAAGACTTCACATCGTGAGCGGAACAGTGAAAGCCAAGGATTACATTGAAATACTACAAAATAAAATGCTACAAACAGCGGGAGATCTTTTTGGGGATCAGTCATGGATTTTTCAGGACGATAATGCTCCATGTCGCCGTGCAAAGGTAGATCGGAAATGGTTCGAAGACAATACTGTGAATAGGTTGAACTGCCCAGGACAGTCTCCAGATCTTAAACCGATAGAGAAGTGTATGGTATGCATAAGATTCGATTCACAAGAATCGAACTTTTGAGTGAATGAATTAAAGAAACTGCTTGAGATATGCTAATTTCGGCATACGCGCTTGGTATAAATACCATGCAGCTTGATTAAAGAGAGGAAGGTTTTGTTAAGGTTGAAAGAGGTTGTTAAAGTTGATAGATAAGCGAGAGGGAGCTATGAGTTAGGCAGCTCCAGGTGCTATCCTGCGTTAGTGCTTAGGGGGCCCAAAGTTTACGTGGCAGTACTGCTGGTTTGACTCTCTGCTGGTTTGTGAGTATTTGCAAAGTGTATTTCTATTGAATGTTAATATATATTCCGTACAAGTAGTACGTATTCTTATTGCTGTAAAAAGCAAATTCTATATGTGCAACGAATTCAATAAACATTGTTTCATGTATAAACTGTGTTTGTATCAAATTCATTTAGAGTGCCACTTCAAATTATATACACCCAAGTGCGGGTAGAAGTGAGCTTTACTCTATAGAACCTATGGCATAAAATAGGTTATGATTTTTTCTTTAAACCCTTCAAACAAACGTGAGTTAACTGAAGCTTTAATACTTTCCTTCAACCATGTTGTCACGAAAGAACTTCTTGTGAAATTGGTGCATTGCATGGCAAAGGGAAGCAGAGCCGTAATTAAAGCAAACGGCTGGCCCATAAAATATTGATGTTCAAACATGTAACAACCAAATTTTCAAAATGCACATAAAAATGTGCTGTATTTGTAAATTTTTGTGTTATTCTACTACGTATATTGTGTTATTCTGCAAATACAACAAATTCTTGTGTTCCACAGCTGTACTACAAAAAATACTTGCGGCATTAAAAAACTAGTAACAGATTTGAAATCACCATGAAAAAATACATTAGAATCAATAACAATAGTTAAGATAGTGTGATAATTTCATAACGAACAATTAAGTCAAATACAAATATTAAGCAAAAAAATGAGTGAGTTCAGGGCTTTTTGCCACCACTGTATGTACGTTAATAACCTACAACAGAAGAACAAGAAAAAAACTAATCTTACTGATAAGACATTTGATAGACTTGTATGGTAAATTTTATACATATGAATTCGTGAAGAACTTAAATATCTTACCTTGAATTAAAATCCAGAAATATATTTTATATTTATTATTCTTTTCATTATTCTGTCAATGTCTCACTAGATATGATTTATCGTAATCTAGCAGCAGTAATATCAAACAATTAAACCGTCTCAGCTATCGCGTATGAATCTTGAATATTGACGTGCATGATGCAAATAATAGAGGTATTTTTAAAAAAATTTTCCACTACGTGACAATTGGAGTCGACCTTAAAACAAACGGAGCCAGTCGAAAACATATTTCCCAAGGTCCAAATTCAGTGTCGAGGTCTGTAGAATCAGAGATATAGCTGAAGATTGTACTAGTAGTATAACTATAGAAGATAGGATATCAATCAAAATGTACACTATAAAAGGTCATAAAGGAATTAATGGACCAAATGGACCTAAGCACAATTTAATATACAATCGCCTTCCTGAAAGCCTACAAGTAAACAAACAAAATGAGCTGCTGAACTTTGAAAAAAATTGTTACAAACTTCTTTTTTCAGATTTTGAAGCAAAAATATCCTTCTTACTTTCTGTTTAAAAACGGTCCACAGGATAGGGTGCCTAACGAACTAGAGAAAAAAGGTTTGTGCTTATAAAATGTTAATGTAAAGCAATGAGGATAAAACATCAAATGATATTTTTTAGATACAAAATTCATATAACATTAAAAAGTTACAAAAAAGTCATATTATTATTGTCTTTTATTATGATAAAATTATATTCTAGCTTTTAAAATTCAACACAAACTCACAAAGCAACTAAAATTTAAGAAGCGAATTTAAAAGTTTTATACGTATATTTACGTATAAAGTTACGTATTAAAGATTTTACACGTATATTTTTCAGAAAAAAAATTTCGTTCTGTAACTAACAAATTTTTTACATCAAGAACAGCAAATGAATAATGTAAAAGGTGCAGTAAAACACTTTTGCACTTTAGAAATTCAGATGAAAATTAAAATATGTTGTTCTTAATAAAAGCATGTATAAGTATGTTTCTATGTATATTTGATGAAAATTGGATCAAAATTGGCCCTATTCCTTGAGTTTTAATAAACACAAAAACCTTTTTAAGAATTTCTTTTCTTTATTTTATGTTGTAAATGTGTCATGTATTACCTGTGGACACCTTATGTATGTCATCCAAGGGCTTTAAAATATTCCCCTACTTAGTGTTACAGTATGACTTAATAACCTTTTATAAGAAATTATTTTCTTTATTTTCTGTTGTCATTGAGCCATGCATTAACCTGCGAGAATCTTATGAAGTCCTTCGACGGTCTTGTAATATTCTTTTTCTTTTAGTTCTTGTATGACTGAAGGATCTTTTATGAATAATTATTTTCTTTATTTTCTGTTGTCATTTTGCCATGCATTACCTGCGAACATCTTACGTCCCCCGAGGGCCTTGAAACATACTTATTCCTTGTGTTACAATATGACAAGAATTTTTTTTATAAGAATTCTACTTTCTTTATTTTCTGTTGTCATTTTGCCATGCATTACCTGCGAGCATCTTATTCATGTCCTCCGAGTCCTTGTAACATTCTTTAGTTACTGTATGACTGACAAACCTTTTATGAGAACTGGTTTTCTTGATTTTCTGCAGTCATTGTGTCATACATTACTTGAGAGCATCTTATGCATGTCGTCCGAGGGTCTTGTACCATTCTCGTTCCTTTTGTTATTGTATGATTCAAGAATCTTTTGTATGAACTCTTCTTTCTTTATGTATCAGTTTGTTAACGATGATCTACGACCAAGGTGTACAAGTCCTCCTTGAGCGATGTAACGTCATAGCTGTAGCAAATTATTTAAATTCACGAAATTCAGTCTTTGGCTTGAGATCTTTCATTTTTTGACAAGAGGCTAGGGTGGACAATACTTTACTAAATATATAGCGAAAAAACGTAAAAAGTGCGATATTTTTATTTGTGGCTAGTTTATATATAAATGAATTGAAATTTTACGGCGATAAAAACTTCTTTTCTTTTGATTTTTTCCCTTCTTTTATACAATCATTTCAGTTATAAAACATATATCTTTCAATTTAATACACTTTAATTATCAATGCACTGCGTAAACTATCAAAGAAGCGAAGCAAGATGATAACAATGATGTCACAAAGCTAAATTTAAAAAAAAATTAATGATAATAAATATTTAGCAAGGTTAAAAAAGAGCAATAAGAAATGTACTCTTGATTTATTTCTATGTCCGAAATAAGGAAATAAAATTACAATTATAATTAAAAAATTTGAAAACATCCTTGATATTTTCTTTATTTGCTTTACGTGACAGGATGCATGGTTACTACATTGTACTATGTAATACATTATCAGTTATGCAGTCGAAAAATTTGATATGCATCGACTGGTATCAAATTTGAAGTGCAGGGGCGATCATTTAATGAAGTTGTCGTTTAATCTGTAAAAGAGCTGCATGTATAATGGGGAGGATGAACAGATAATATCAACCTAATTTACATAGTATTAAAATAATTAACTTCATATTAAGTTATTCAGGCTTTGACATATATTTTAAATGTGGCTTCGACTTCTACTTTTTCTTCTCGATATTTTTAGCTTCTGTCACTTTTTAAATTTTAACCAATAGTCATGAAAAATAACAGTTCAGGGCGAGTTAAGAAGAGTGCATGATTAAAATACTGAATTTGCTGGTTTTTTTTTATATTAGCTTGATTATGTCATTCCGATTTTTCTTGCAAAACATTTATAGAGAATAGCGCACTTCTACCCACACTTGGGTGCATATAATTTGAAGTGGCACACTAAATGAATTTGATACAAACACAGTTTTTACAAAATGTCTATTGAATTCGTTGCACATATAGAATTTGCTTTTACAGCAATAAGCATACGTACTACTTGTACGGAATATATATTAGCATTCAATAAAAATATACTTTGCAATACTCACAAACTAGAGAGTCAAACCAGCAGTTCTGCCACGTAAACTTTGGGCCCCCTAAGCACTAGCGCCGGTTAACACCTGGAGCTGCTTACCTCGTAGCTCCCTCACGCTTATCTATCAATTTTAACAACCTCTTCACTTAATCAAGCTGCTTAGTATTTATACCAAGGGCGTATGCCGAAATCAGCATATCTCAAGCAGCTTCTTTAATTCATTCACTCAAAAGTTCGATTCTTGTGAATCGAATCTTATGTATACCTTACACATTACAGACATTTTAAAATAAGCACGTACTTTCCTATTCAGTAAATGATCTTGTGGATTTTAAGAATCCATGTAACCTGCTATGCGTTTTCCTTAAGTGTTATATAAGTAATAACTATTAACTTGCAGTTTACCAATTCCTTTTGAAACCAACTTTAAAAACATAAACTTACTCAAAAGCGTGTGGTTTAATAAGAATTGATCATATTCATATTTATATAGACTAGCCACCAGACAGAAAACGAATTCTTTGACTTCATAGTGAAAGTTTCTGTATTCGTTTGTTACCAGGACATCTGTTCGTTATACAGCCATTTGAACAAAATGGCTCTCACGAAATGTCTCCTTTCTATTTTGAAAGGAAGTAATAAAAAAGGTGAGATATATAGACTAGCCACCAGACAGAAAACGAATCCTTTGACTTCATAGTGAAAGTTTCTGTATTCGTTTGTTACCAGGACATCTGTTCGTTATACAGCCATTTGAACAAAATGGCTCTCACGAAATGTCTCCTTTCTATTTTGAAAGGAAGTAATAAAAAAGGTGAGATATATAGACTAGCCACCAGACAGAAAACGAATCCTTTGACTTCATAGTGAAAGTTTCTGTATTCGTTTGTTACCAGGACATCTGTTCGTTATACAGCCATTTGAACAAAATGGCTCTCACGAAATGTCTCCTTTCTGTTTTGAAAGGAAGTAATAAAAAAGGTGAGATATGAGCATTCGCTCTGCTAGCGTTCCCGCGTCTATTGCTTCCTTCTAATCTCTAACTGAAGATACATTTAATCAGCCCCTCCCCAAAAAGAAGAAAGAATAGTCACAATACCCGTTCAGAAAAGATACTAGCATAGGACTCCAATGCTCAGTTGGATTGTAAAAGATAACAGTTGTCACAGGTAATCACAGGTAATAGAGGCAACGCTTTGATATTGGACCGTTGGCTGATATACATACTAAGGGCCTTAGGCAACAGGACTTAATCAAAACTACAAGTCCTAATCAAAACTATCTTTTACGGGACCCACAACCATGTTCATTGGCTACAGGAGTAGAATCTCATAGATGTGTGTAAGTTTATTATTGATTTTATAAATAAAGTGGTTAAATGAAAAGCAACTATAAAGGTGCTCTGAAAAGACGTACGACAGTAAACCAAATCGGTTATATGCACATTAAAACAAAAATTGGCATAATGTGCTTATATCCAATTACTTGATAACTTACAAGTGTACCAACAAGTGTACAAGTGTACCAAGAAAGGATTGCCTGTAAATATTTTATAGCCATAAACAAAAATTTTTGAAACAGTAATATGATATCAGAAGAATAATAAGTTTACTTTCAATAAATTCAAAAAATAAGTGGACATCATTCCAAAAACAATTTATCATCGAAATATTATTGCCAGAAGCAAAGAATGCTAACTTTACACTCAGAAGGAAAATTATAAATAGTAATTATCTCTAAAAAATATATTGGTGATTTTACGTGTTTCTTATGTATTGTGTATATTTGACAAAATTAGAGTAGATTTCGCATTTGTAGGGGAATCCCATTAAATTCTTCAATGGTGACAAAAATTCGTCGTTGGTAACAACTATTATTTTTACACTACTGTTGACTCAAAGTAGTTTTTAAGGATTTTTTAGAATCTCCGACTTCGTCCAATCAACGATTTTTTTTTTTTAAAGGAAAAGATAATATTCATGACAGTCGTTTTTAATACCAGACAGTTCGTACTGAAATAAAACTGACGAAAACTATACAAGTGTATTATGTCGTGTTCATTAATAATTTTAATGAACTATTTCTAACTGGTTAACCCTCGAATGGTTTGGGGCGAATGCGTGTTGAGTATTTATTTTCTGCTGAATTATGAAGGTACAAATGCTAACTCATATTACGTACAATCATAATTATTTTCTTTTAATTTCAATAAAAACTGAATCTGGATTTTAATAAAAAACTGAATGGACAAAAGTATTCCCGGTTATTTTATATAACAGGGATCAGAAATAAATTTATTTATTTACAATATCTTCCTGAATATAGATTAAAAGATTCACATTAATATCTATACCACAACACATGATTGCAACCTGAATAATTTTTATTTCCAAGAGTGTGTACCCCAAACTCAAAATTTTGAAGTTCAGTTAAAAATTTGATAAAGAAAACAAGCGAAGAAATATTTTGATTAAAAGTTTATTGCAAACATAGCAATCTAATGCTTAAATTAACACATAACGAAATATGTACAACATAGAATGTGAGTCAATAACATATTATAGAATATGACGATTTTGCGAAAAGCGCAAAATATTTCTTGTACTTTGAATCAAAAGTGCATGTAATAAATAGATCTTTGATGAAACGAAATGAATCACACAGTTTGACACAAATTTCAAACTCTAGGCAGTGCAATAGACAAGAATGATGACAATAGAAACCTATTACAGATGAATACTCATTATTTACAGAATCACCAGCAGCATCATGTGTGAAGGACGGAAACGGTTTTAACGACTCTTTCACCATCTTCGTCAGTAAGGACGCCAAAGGTTAGAATCACTTGTTGTATGACTGTTTGATTCGGATGAAAATGGATCCGATGTTTTTGTAACACTTGGATCTAGCCTTTGCTCGCTGCTTTCTCTCGATTTCAAATCGCTATTAATTACACCCAGTTCACTTCCACATTCAGACTGCAAAACAGAGTCACCGGTGCTAGAATCTCTGGAAACAGATATACCACTGTTTTCAGCACACCTTTGGTTGGAGTCCTCTTCAGTTGACGTTAAACTGTTATCACCGTTAGCATTCAATAAATGCATAGATGACTGTATTTGGTTCTGCGAATAGAAGGGTGAGTACAACAAAGAAGGTGTCACCATCGGAGGTGTTAGATACATGCCTGCCATAAGGGAGGGATTCGCCCCTCTTATCGTCCCAGTATTTCCATAATAACTATGCCCAGTTGATAAAAGACTGTAACTTCCGTGGCTCACAGTAAAGTATGGAAAGTTGCTGTTATGAGATGCCGAACCTGCAGCCAAAAAGGCAAGGGGCGAATTGTTGAAATGGTGCCCTGTTGCATACTGGCCACTGCTTCCAGAGAGTCCATGCCTCAATTCAGATATTCTGTCTGTAAGACAAAGTTCGGAAGCAGCTGCAACGGCATTATTGTACCTGGACATGAATAACGGATCCTTCATTGCAGTTTGAGGCGATGGCTGCTCAGCAGCAGTTGGGAAAGACGTCGCATTGCTGGAGTGCCGATCAGGTAGTAAGGCTGAAATAAAAAAAATATGGACTTATGTAACATATATTTCTTAACAAATATCTCGGCTAAATCAATGTTATCTACATGAAAACAATTTTTCTAGGCAATTTAAAGAATAGTTCTACTAATTCCAATATAACTAGCAAGAAATCTATAGAGCTATGGGAAGTGATACTAACCATTATATGCCTTTTTAATTTCATATCGACTTTGATTTGAAATGAATTATTGTAATATTTTTACAATGAAACAAGTAGGTTTTGCTGCTGTCATTTATTTCAACGGAGAAAGTTTCCTCTTGTCGTGAAATATCCCTTCCATGAATCCCAACCACAGTTAATTAGTCAAAAAGAGAATATTTTATACGGTTTGAATTAGAAAAATAAATGCTTCTATAAAATAAAACATCTCCGGTTTGGATGAAACGGCAAAGCAAATTTCGAATCAATACTATACAAAACAAATATTTATTTTAGCTTATTAGTAGCTTATTATTAGCTTTTTAGTAGGTTAATTATTAGTTAATTATAACAAATATGCAATGAATTTATGCATTCAGATTCAGCTGATCAAGAAAGAAAAAGTGTTATGGTAGAGTCTACAAGATAAGACTTTTAACGCCTAGAGTGAAAATATGATATCGCGCAGTAAAGAGGAATGATCAAAGCATACCTTAACGATGCATAGAAAGTGATAAAAGGAAACCACAAAGTAAGTTAAATATTCCAGGAGGCAAGTGTTTCTTAATTATGATACTGATTGTGAGAGATTATATGGTGAATAATTCAATAGAACAGAGGTACTTGTAACCTATTGATCAATTCGAAAAGTTATTTTTTTACAGTGGGACTGTTTTCATAAATGGCTGACTTATATCAAATATGCTGCTTTTTTAGAGCTTTCAGCTGTGATATTTAATTGTACATAGCATCTGCAAACTCCAGAAGATGTATTAATATTTTAACTTAGATAATTCAGGAATAATTCCTAGTGTTATTTTTAAAAAAAGTTTTTTTTTTGTGCTCAGTCCCCATATTTAATCAACACTACTGACATGCTTTGCAGTTAATATATGTAATACATGTTTCTGTGGTTTTCAATGAATTTACATTTTCATATAGATAATTCTGGAATAAGCACTAATTTCATTTGTTATATAAAAACCAGTCTTTTGTGCTCAGTTCTCAAATTTAATTAGCACTTCTGACACATTCTACAGTAAATGCATGTACATTCTACAGTACACATTCTACAGTAATACACATTTCTGGTTTACAAAGTAAGGAAAGTTATTTATTTTGTTTGGTTACTCACAAAAAAAAATAAATAATGGATATATATATATATATATATATATATATATATATATATATATATATATATATATATATATATATATATATATATATATAAATAAGAATAAGATGAAAGAGAAAACCAGTAATAGCTCTAAAGCTACTTGCAGCCAGGAACAAACAGCATGTAAAGAAAAGTATGAATAAGGTTTTTGACAGCATTTCTTCATCAGCGGTGTCAATACTGTCTAAATATATATATATATATATATATATATATATATATATATATATATATATATATATATATATATATATATATATATATATATACAATGATTTATATCAGCTGCATGTTTTTCACAAATTTGGTTATAGTGTATAATAACTGTACCATTTTCTCCATTTGAATCCCTTTATCTGTTGTAGACTTGGTAGTTCCAAGTTTTTTCGTTATTTACTCATTTGGTATGGTTGCAATCTCCGAGTTTTTATTGGTGGGTTGTTACCTAAGTTGTTCGGTGTTTAGTGTGTAGTCCTTTATGAGATGTCATTATTTTACGATTACAGTACAAAGTTTAATTAATGTTTATTAAACTCTTATAAACAAACTTCTAACATAGTATAAGTGAACGACTACCCATACAACTATTTACATTTTTAACTGAACCGTTAATAAAAGAAACACGTATCTGAATTGTAATTGCATTCTCCTCAGATTGAAGGTATGACATTTAAAATTGTGGCAAATCGTCGGTTTGGAGATTTTCGGAGCTATTGAAAACACGATTTTAAAAGGGAAAAGCACATTTTTAACTTAAAATTCCAATAAAAAAAATTCTATGTAAATACCCATAATAACATTCAATTACCATGTACCAATGCACTAAATATATTCTTCCTGTGTCTGAGATTCTAGAAGTAAAACACTATTTAAAGAAAAAAAATCTCCTCTGAATGTTATACATAGGGATACGTAATTTTCGTATTTACGAAATAGATGCGAATAAATGCGAAATTTGCCGACATGAGCGAATAAATGCGAAAATTATTTTTTACTACTTTTCGGTGAAAACTCTGTGATAAGCGGCTTTTTAGGCGAGATTAGGTGATAATAGTAATAATTTATTAACATAATTGCTTATCTAAGACCATCCACGGTCTTTAACTGAGACATCTCTCTCGAAATTTGTTTAAGGAAGAGACTTAAGGAAGAGAATGTGGACATTACAATATTAGCTTTTAACTAAGAATTTTGATACTTATTTAACCAAGTAAGTAAAATTGTGATTTTTTTCAATAAAGGAGAAATTTTTGAATTTATATATATATACAGTCGAACCTCCATATATCGAACTTCCACATATCGAAATTTTCTATATATCGAAGTCTTAGCAAATCTCCTTGTTCATTACATAGAAAAATTGTTTCTATATATCGAAAAAATCTCTCTATATCGAAATTTTTTCAAGACAAATTGGGAGATTTTATTCCACTTTAGAATAAAATCTCTCAATTTTTGGCATTTAAAACAATATGTCATGGACTTCAATTCGCGGAAAATGTCCCTGATTAAGTTTTTAGTGGACTGAATAAATAAAAAATGTAACTGTGATCATTGTAACCACTGTCTGGATTATTGTTTTTGAAAGGTATGTAGTACTCAATAAATCTTTCATATTAATTCATTTTTTAGTTATTAACTTTCATTTAATGGGATTCGCATATAAATTAGAAATAGAGTTTCGTATACGAAACTTAGCTTTAATTTTTTTTAGGAGAATTATGATAAAACTAAGCTCAATTCTATATATCGAATTTTTTTCCGGAAATTTGCTACTTCGATATATGGAGGTTCGACTGTATATATATATATATATATATATTTGCGAATAAATGCGAAATCTTATATATTGTAATTTTTTTGCGAAATTTCGATATTTTTTATGCGAAATATACGTACCCCTAGTTATACAGCTAATTTTTCAGCAAGGTAACAAAATTTCAAGTACGAAATGAAAATATTCTCATTGCACAAAATCTTTGAGTTTTAAAACTTAGTATTAAAATAAATAACTAGGAACCATTTCATTGGTATACACATGGAGAAAATATTGTGAAAAGAAAGCATTGATTTATCATAGCTCGACTGCATGATCGGAAAATGTTGCCATCTGAACAATATGACAAAAAAAAAATAAACAGATAATTTTCTTTTCGATCAAATGACACCTCAAAATGACAATTTAGCCTTTTTCCGGAACAAGAACACCCATTTTTAACCGAACACTTAACCGTGGCCACTTTCTTTACAAATTACTTAATAATTACTTGAACTGACTCGCCAAAAAAACCGTCCAATAATTACTAAATAATCTTTTCCCATATCTTCTAACCGAGATTTTTATCAAAAATTTTCCAAATTGCAGTTCTTGGTCGATGTGGAACAAACCCGCTGATTCCTGAGGTACCTAAAATAAGCAATTAAAGCAAGCCCCGTGCAGCGTATCATTTAAAACGACTTAATATGCAGCAGCCACAGTTTCTAGACGATCCATCTTGTCTTCAGGACCTCCACACGTATCCATCAATGTCAACACTTCAAATGTTAAAATGATTATAGCGAGCAGTTTTCTTCCAGAACTCTCCCGGACTTTATTCCCGTCCCCCCCCTCTTAAATATAGCCCCCCTGTTCTCCTTTTCCTAACTTCGTATTGATCGTGGGCCAAGCGCCTAATGAAAGTTCAAACTCAATTGCTTACTTGCTTTCGCGAAAATGGTACAAGCGGTACAGTGTTGACTTTTCAAATTGTTCCAGGGGCTCTATCGGAAATTTCGGAGTCAATGTATGGAAGAAGGAGGAGGAGGGAGGTTGATATATATCATCCCCCACCCTAAGAACCTTTTTCTAAAGTTCTAATTGGTTCCTTCTGCTTTTTGGAAGTTTTCGTTGAAGGGTCGCACTATTTATCGCTTAGTCTTTCTAATGAGGTTACAGTTGAGTGACTTTCGGAGAAAATTTGGGATATTTTATTTTTGCCGATATAGTTTTTAAACTTTTTAAAAACCGGATAAGGAATTTGTCACATTAGATACTCATCTAACATGCCTAAGTAGTTTTTGACACCTAACTCTTGAAGAGCTGTTTTCAAAATCATACACAGCACATTTGGTTAAGAAAAATAGCTTCGCCAAATAATTCCAGAAAATTCCAGACTATTTTAACACGTTCATTGATTATATTTTAGCTCTAAGAATAATTTTTAAAATATGAAAAACAATTTCAAAAAAGTTTAAAATTTAGCTGTGTGTGGAAAGATTTTAACGGGGAATTTTCATCACAATCTTAACTTGCATTTTAATAATAATGGTAATGCGACATTGCTGTGACTTTGGATCAATCTGTAACATTGGATAAATCTTTGGATAAAACTTTGGATAATCTGTAAATCGACTGCTAAATTTTTAGAAAGAGTGAGATCATATTTCTCGATACCCGAACATTTTTCTGTATTAATTCAAAACATTCCCTTTGATGGAACCTATTCTATTCCATATGAAGCTTTTCGATTTTACTGATTAAGGTCTTTTGTGGATTTTTAATACCAATACTTAATTTTTTTTTCATATTTAAAGAATACTTGTATGTTACAAGAAGGGAATTCGATAGCGTTTTGAGAAAAAAAAATATGAAATCTTAGGTGCAAAAGTTTCGTTGCTTTCACAGCTAAATCATGAAAATTGTCAGATGTGACCATACAAATATTCTAAAGGCAGTTAAGAGTTTCTGCGCCTTTAACAGTTATAACAAACTTGATATGGTCCTGAATTAATGTAGCTACTACAGTTTAAAATGTAATACGTATGGTGGATTATGTTTTTTAAACCAGATCATGACCATACCATTGACCTTTTTCTTAGGTGGTTACGCATGATATATATTTCTCCTAATTTACAACACTGATATATATATTTAAAAAATTCATGCTACATTATAAATAAAATCACATATCAGTTTGATACACTTTTTACTGAAATAGAGTAAGATTACATATTCATATGTATTGCGTTCAAACATTCATACTAGGGTGTAACATATGTTACGTATGTTACATATGTTACACCCTAGTATGTTAAAATACGTATGTTAAAATGTACATTTAACATACGTACATTTTAACATACGTATTACATTCATACATAGGGTTGGATGAAAAAGTTCATAAAATACGTTTCTGGACATGAACCCTTGAGGAAAGACATTTCTTGGGGAACCATTTCTAAAATGTAAGCTGAATATATTCAGCAAAAATTAAACTAATTTAATATAGGATAAATCCCAAACTGTGCCTCAAAAGAGTACATAACTTTAATTTCTTATAAGCAAAATGTATGATTTCTTAAAAGTACAAATTATTGATACTATGAAGAAAGTTTTAAAAAATGGGTAATAAAATAAGCCTTTGATTCCAAACGGATTTGTCTTTGAATATATTACCAAATATAGCAAGTAATTTGGATAATACTGATCTCATCTGCGAAAATTTCTCATTTTTAATCATGTCTAAAAGAGGAAGTGCTTTATCACTTTGGATTTATACACTTATAGTACTCACCATATATCCCAGAAAATGCCCTTGAAGGAAAGGCAAAAAATTAAAATGCAAAAGAAAGACATTGATTTAAGAGCAATAGAATTTCATTAGCATATTTCGAGAATTTCGTCCTCGTCTGGGTAATTTATTTTAAGCGATGTATCTCAACTACGAATTAAGTATTTTACAAATAACCCATGTTGTCACGCAAGCTTGACCACTCTTATGAAGACATGGGCGTTTTTGCAATTCATTCTGTGGTTAAGTGGCCGTAAAGCACTTGACAATAAATCTTATCGCGTGGTAAAAGACAATGGACCAGAAACATGGACATGAAGTTTGGGAGTTCCTCTTACCTGTAGGTGTGGCTTGGGGCGTGGCGTGACCCGAATCATGAGAAGATGTGACATCCATCTGAGGACAGGGTGGGAAAGTAGTGGTCTGTAGACCGTGGCCTAAGTAATTTGTATAATGTCCAGCATGTGTTGGCCACTGGCCGTCACCAGCAAATGGGAATCCTGTTTGCGAGTGATCTGCAAGAAAAAACAAGCATTTTGATTAATGATTTTTTTATCTTTAACAATTTTACTACATTTAGATAAGTACCTGAGGAAATGGTCGTGAATTCTGACAAAAACCTACAACAAAATTTAAAGCTTTGCTTGGAAAATAAAAGATTTAATGTGTACTTAAACAACCGATTGTTACGGTAAAAAATAAGCAAAAGGTTTTGTTTCAAACAGTAAAGTAAAGAACCCAGGCACATCTTCTAGAGCATTAATTACGATCATCGCAGACCATGTATAATTAAGCATAGACAAATTGCTGGTTTAGGATGTTCTTGTTTGTCTTCCAGCACTTGTGTTTAATTGGTACTGTTGCTACTTTAGATTTTATCGAATTGATTATCTAAAAGTTTTTTAAACGGCCAGCGATAATTTTTAGCTCAGGAGGAATTAACAGATTGCTTGGTTTACACATAACCGCCGGCAAATTTATCGCTGAAAACTGTTATTAGCTGGATTGCTATCAGCGGGATTGAGGAGCGTATTTATAATTTTTTTATACAGACGGCTTTTTGCGGTTTTCTGTCTTCGGAAGAGGCGTAAACATTGTAAACTGTTGAATATGTAGGAGCAGTAGCATCAGCAAAATCTGTTCCTAGAAGGTGAGGGTCCGTTTAGAATTATCAAAATTTGTTTCTAGATCAGTGGTTCCCAACCCGTAGAAATCTGTGGACCACCAAGGCAGAAATTTAACCATGTGCGGACTCACCCTCACCAACTTGAGGGGGGGATCTTGAAAATTATTTTGTATCATATTCTAATAATAAAATAATTATGTTAAACTTTTCAGAAAATTTAATTTGACACCTGGCAGTCATCGGATATATTCGGCTCATCTAGTTCAATGAACATTGCTCTCAAAATCCCCATTTATTTGGCATCTTTTTAAACGTGGTGCCGGACTACCCCCGAGGCTCTTCTGGACCACCTGTGGTCCGCGGACCACCGATTGGGAACTACTGTTCTAGATGGTGAAAGTTCGTTTCTGGGTTGGGGAAGTGAAAAATAACGTTGGAATTTCATTGGTTTTACCTAGATGTCAGTTCCTAGCAGATGAGTGACTCCAACCTTCCTTTGGTTACCCCACTGGGTGCATAATCTATTTTTGAAAGTGATTCAAGATTGAATGTAAAATACAAAATTCTTTCGTATATGTTTAACAGTTTTATATATTTATACTTCAATGTTTTTTAACATATAATATGTAATATGCGCACTTTATGAAACTTTTTTGTCTATTCTGTAAAGTGAGTACGTCAGTCTTTTCTCCTCCCGTGTATATTATTATACTTTATTACGCTATGTTTAAATCAGGAACGTTAAAATTATGAATTCAAAAGCTCACCTTTAAAGGTTAATCAGAGAGAATGAATCGATACATATTTTGAGTAACCTGTCATATTAATAAAATGTGACTTATTAATCAAATGTTAGTAACTATGCAAGCACTCCATATGTTGTCTTGATAAAACGAAAAATAAACGAAACCTATTTATAAATAGGTTTAAATCATTTTAGAAAAGGGACTCTAAATGACGCGTACATGACAACTCACTTGCATCTATGGGACGAATAACGCATTCTTGTTCCCCAGAAATTACGTCAGTTTATATAAAGTTTAATTACTTTTAACAACAAAATAAATTTAAATGCTTTACACGTTATTTAAACTACACAAAATTCTGAATGAAGGATGCAACACAATCCTGTCAGAGACCAAGTCCTGTGATGTATACGTACGAGCGAAAAATATCTCCCGAGAATTTCAGTTTCTCCTTCCCATGAATGTAATGTCATGATCCAGAAATTATTAATTTCCCACCCACCGTACCCTCTCCGGTTGTTCCTCTGAGAATTTCCTTATTCATCTCATTTATTTTCGAGAAACCGCACCTCTGGCCATTAAAGTGGTATTCATAAAGAGCTTTTGCCACGTCTTCTCACCATGGGGACTCCAATCTCATTTCTTCTCCACTTTTCCACTTTATTTCCTAAAACCGAGAAGACACAGTGGGAGTATCTGTTTAAATTCGGGAACAAAATACAGTGATTCGGCGTGTTCGTTCTGGAATCGTTATCGCCCCACACCTCTTTCCCTTTTGTATGTATTTTCGAAAACAGTCTGCCACGAACTAGTCTTTTGAGGATATTTTCAAACATAGAATTATAATTTAAACTAACACCAATGTTTAAGAGGACGGAAATTTGCATAACGACGAAAAATTGCAAAACATAATATACAGTCGAACCCAGTTATAGCGAGCCCGGTATATACCAAAATAATGGATATAACGAAGGAAAATTTTGGCCTCGCCGTTTTCCTATTGTACGTAATTTAATTAGTATTGCGTCAGTTTATTGTAATCGATTTTAGTCGATTTAATCCATTAATGATCATTTTTAATAGATTTTATCATTTTTTAATACATCATTATTGAATACACATTGCAACTAATGAGTTATACATTTTGTGAACTCTAGCATCTTTCTTAACGGTTCGGATATAGAGAACCACGGGATAAAGCGAACAAAACCTTTGGTCCCTTGAAGTTCGTTATAACGGGGTTCGACTGCATTTTACAAATTCTTCTAACTTAACGTATTTTTTTAATAATTAAAATAATTATTTAAAAATATATCTGATACATGTTTCTTATTTCATAATATACTCCTGGAAATGTTATCATGACCAGACTGCATCCTTTCTTTACTATTTTATTAGGGCGCGGTGACCCATTTGGCAAAGGCGGCGATCCTATGAACTGAACATCTCTGGTTCGATGCCGGTAGCTGACAAATCCCCTGCCGTGTACGCTAATGGCGGCTGGAGCACGAAAAATCTGTCGTAGCTGGAATGTCCTCCAAGTTCTCAAAATTTACCTCTGGAGGTGTGGGTTCAAATGTTCCGGTCTCGTCACTTGACTCGGTTCAAAATGACGGGACCGGTCCTTTAGCCAAGTCGGACTCCGACCCTTGTGGTACTATTTAAAACCGGATCCGCACCATTCTGCCTAATAGGCTTTATGGACTTGATCTGATATACTGTCGGTCAAGGGGCGCAAGCCACAACAATAACTATTTTATTTTCCCTTTATGAAAAAGTCCACGTTATTAAATACGAAACATTCCGTTTTTGATTTCCACTCTACTGATGTGCTACCATTACAATACAAGCCTTGAGATGATGAGTGTCAGTAATGAATCTAACACTGTCTTTCAGTGTTATGCAACCTAGCTATGAATACTTCTCCATATCATAAAATCTATACCATTACACCTGTATACGAATGCTTAGATTTCCCTAAACTGCATAATTTCTTTCTCTTGCGTTATATAAAGGCGTGGGCTATCATCTAGAGCCCCTTTCTGCTCGAACATTCGGGGATTGCGTCAGACAGCGCGTGCGAGCAATTCGGTGACCCTGAACTCTCCGCGAAAACAACACCACCTCGCCAACGGGAGTTCAGCATTCGTTAGTGAATCTTTTTCTTTTTTAATAATAATTTCTAGATCTGGTATATATATATATATATATATATTCAAAAGGTAAAAAAAAAATAAATCAGGGGGTTTCATGTTATTTGTCTGCACTTCTTAACTATTTATATCTTAATATAAAGTTTAATATTATCAGAGAAAAATAATGTTTTACAGTCATTACATGTTTAGCAGATTGTTCTTTTCTCATCTTACTACTATTCGAACAGGATTAACAAGTCAGAGATATGTAAAAAAATGTACCCTTTGTCTGCTTGTTAGTTTTATGATGCCTATTATAAAATAAATAAATGCGAGAAAATGATATGCATAAGAACTTTTTTCCAACATAAATGTACTTCCGAATACTTTTTTTTTTTTTTTCCCCAATGCGGAGGCACTTGTAATGAAACATTGGCCTATACTACGCCGTAATTTTACTGCCCATTTTATTATAGGGGCACCATATAGGCGGACAGCATTACCCCCTATGAAGGGACGACACGAACGGAGGCATTTTTCGTGGCGCAACGCCGGGATTTGATCTGAGCACCCTCAGCACCGAAAACCAGCGCGCTGTACCACAGGGCCGCCACAAGCCCCTCTTCCGAATATTAAATTTTTGGATACCGTATATATATATATATATATATATATATATATATATATTTTTTTTTTTTTTTTTTTTTTTTTTTTTTTTTTTTTTTTCACAGGGCAAAGAAAAGTATGCCAGTTACTTCATGTCACATACTCTGCTCGATGGATGTTATTCGACTATGAAAAAATGAATAGGAGGTAGGGACTGATTATGGGTAACATTCCTTCTAAGGAGTTTTGACAAAGCTTTTCGTCTGATGGAAAGTCTACTATATTGATCTTGTATGCTAGATGAAACACATACCTAACACACGTGTTCCTTTATAGATGTAATCTTCGTTCCAGCCTCTGAAACGATGGGTACTCAGCTGTTAATCAACACCATTTCACGCACTGCCTCTCTTCCCCAAAGATAAAAAAATTGAATAACAATCCTAATATTTCATTGGATTTCCTTCTCTATAATTACAGACTATATCCGTCATCGATACATTGCTTTGATGTGGTTATGGAGTGCCCCCACTTCATCCGTTCAGATCTGCATTAAATTATACGGATGAAGAAAGAAGCGTATAGCTTCTTGAACTCTCTATCACAGATACTATCAAAAAGACACATGCATATACGAATTGTTTGTTTTGATAGATCATATCCCATTCCTTACGAGAAATAAAACTAAAACTATATAGAAAATCTTTTCATCAAAACATAAGAAATTTACCGGAAGGATTTTCCCAGTTCAGTTCCAAGGTGTGTTAGAGCCATGTAAACTGCATTTTATACAAGTAACATATTTCTTAAGAACAATTTCAGAAGCATGAAAAAGCGCAATAGAAGTATTTTTATTTTACTTAATTGCTTTAACTTAATCTAAAGTGCGTAATAATACCTTTTGTGCTGCTAAAATCTAATAAAACTTTTTCATATCATATAAAGGGCCCATAAGACATCGAGTAAACGATGTTTTATCATCAGGTATCTATGAGTATTTTTCATGCTCTGTCCAAAAATAAATAAATAAATAAAAATACGTAAGTAATTCTCTAAAAAAATACTAAAAGTAAATAAAAAAATCGCGGTAAAAATCAGAGGATATTTTTTGTATCATATAAGTTTTTTTTTCATTAGGTATCTGAGAGTACTTTTCTTGCTGTGGCCCAAAATAATGCTTTCAAAATAAATAAATAAATACATTCTCTAAAAAAAATACTAAAAATAAATTAAAAATTGCGATAAAAACCGGATAAACTTTTTCATAACATACGTATACATAATGCGAAATCGAATAAACGATGTCTTTACATCAGGTATCTGTGAGTATATTTGCTACTCTATTCCAAAACAATGCTTACAAAATAAATAAATAAATAAACAATAAGTAAAAAAATGCTTAAAAATCTAAGAGACTTTTTCATAACATACAAAGGGTTAACAAGACATCGAGTAAACGACGTTTATTCCAGGGGCGGCTCCAGTCCAGAGTTTTTTTTTTTTTTGGGGGGGAGGGGTCAACGTCAGCTCTTAGGGTTATATATATATATATATATATATATATATATATATATATATATAAAAGAAATAAACATCGTCTCATTTTAAATTTAAACTTATTTAGTATTAGGTCTACGATTATATAATTTTAGACTATAAAAAAAAATACGCCGGGCTTTTTTTTTTTTTGGGGGGGGGGCAATTGCCCCTACTGCCCCCCCTGGAGCCGCCATTGGTTTATTCATCAGATATTTGTGAGTATTTTTCCTACTCTGGCCTAAAACAAAACTTATAAAATGAATAAATAAAAATAAATAATAAATTCTGTTAAGAATACTAAAAATATATAAAAATTGCTTTTTCTTAACATAAAAAGGGTTAATGAGACATTGAATAAACGACTTTTGTTCCTCGGGTATCTTTGAGTATTTTTCCTACTCTGTCCCGAAACAATGCTTACAAAATGAATGAAAAAGATCAAATTAAAAATTCTTTAAAAAATATATAAAAAATTGTTGTAAACATCTGACAAACTTTTTTTATAACATACAAAGGGTTAATAAGACATCGAATAAACGACGTTTTCTCTTCAGGCATCTTTGAGTATTTTTCCTACTCTTTTCCCCAAACAATTATTACAAAATAAATAAATAAGAATGAATTAAAAATTCCTTAAAAAATACTAAAAACAAATAAAAATGTGTCGTAAAAACCTCAGAAACCTTTTCACACCATACAAAGGGTTAATGCGACATCGAGTAATCGACGTTTTTTCCATCAGGCATCGGGGCGTATTTTCCCTACTCCGTCCCAAAACAAAGCTTACAAAATAAAAAAAATTTAAAAAGATCTCGGAAAAAATAAACGTTAGCCAAACTGAATCGAGGGACGGATTCGTCCCTGGAAGCAACGCTCCACAATTTCTACTCTGTCCAACAGCGCGCCGCGTCACCTTCATCTGGTAGCCAAAACTTTCAATTCATTTTCGCGCCCCATGGGGGGCCCTTTTCCTCCTCGCAATTGTTTCTTAAAACCGCATCCTTGGCCATTATGCGGTCGTATTAATAAAAGGCTTACGTTGCTTCTGCGCGCCGTGGGAAACCAATCTCATTTTCTTTACCACTTTGTTTCGGGTAAGGAGAAAACGCAGCGGGATATGCCGGCGCGAGTGCCGCAGCAAAACGCTGCGATTTAATATACTTATTTAGAGAAGGAATGGATAGAGAAATGTAACCGTGGGAGGAAGAATAGTTTATTATTTTTCGCTTAGGCACATCGTGCGTACGGGTTAATTGAACTTTCCTTGATTTAGATTAGTTGAAAGGAAATACTTTTTCTCCTTTCGGGCATTTTGGCGCGTAATTATTCATATTAGGAGGGGGAAGGGGGAGGGTATAATTTGAACATTTCCTTCTGGTAGCAATAAATTTGGAAATATAAGATTTCGGAACAATATCCCCCTCTGATGAGTCAATGATCGGACATTTTTAAATTAACAAACGGTGAAACATTTAATTTTAATGCCGCAGTTGCAAGTTTATTTTCCCTAAAAAAATTTCTTAAACAAAAAAGGTTTAAGAAATAAACTTTCCTTAAAAAAAGCATACTCTGTTTAGGAAATATATATATAGATAGATAGATAGATAGATAGATAGATAGGTATACACTTTTAAAGCATCGGACAGACTTGGGTACTTCTTACATTGAAAATAATATTTTTTTAGAGACATAAGCAAACAAAGTCATCTTGGAAAAAACTGACTTTGGTCCTTCTTGTACCAATATAGCCTGTAAGAGTAGGCCTGTAACCCAGCATTATTTTATATAAAATTATATAATCGTAGACCTAATACTAAATGAGTTTAAATATAAAATGAGACGATGTTTATTTCTTTTAAAAAGAAAACTTCTTTTTTTTAATTATTCTTTTTTAGCGAACCTATTATTTTGACCTATGTCTCCAAGTCAGCAGTCAAAAACAGAAAAAAAAGCCCCATAAATAAAGAATTTCAGATATTTTTCCCTATTATCATTCTTTTGTGTGGTCTATAATTTTTAGTTAAATTTCATACCTGAATGATATTTTGAACAGATACTATTATAAAAGTCATACTTTATTATATATATATATATATATATATATATATATATATATATATATATATATATATATATAGATAGATAGATAGATAGATAGATAGATAGATACATAGATAGATAGATATACACTTTTAAAGCATCGGACAGACTTGGGTACTTCTTACATTGAAAATAATACTTTTTTAAAGAGACATAAGCAAACTAAGTCATCTTGTAAAAAACTGACTTTGGCACTTCTTGTACCAATATAGCCTAATATTTGATGTTTGCTTATTAAGAAATGCATTACGCAGTTAAGATACGAAGTAAGAATACGAAGTTTAGGGCTTTTGAGTTTACCGAATTTTCAGGACCCATAAGAAAAAACAAACAAACATTCTAACAAACAGAGAATAACGTCTGTTTTGTTTAGTTTCATTGAGGTAAAGTATTTGGGAAAAAGAAAATAGAGTCAAATAAAAAAAAAAGTTAACCTTAAGCAAATATTGAAATAACACTTTTTTTTTTTTTAAAGTTCGGCACACGATTGAATTTATACAATCAAAAAAATTTTTTCAAAGTATACTCATTAGAACATAGATTGTACGGAAGAATAAAACACCTTAAAAAATTTACTACAAGTTAGTTATAATAAAACAAACTCTCAAAGATCCACGATAAAAAACTAATGAAAAAACTCTCCGAATTTCAAAAGCCGATGCGTCTCTTTTCAACAAAAGCTGTGCAACAAATCGTGCTCAGTGCAAGCGATGATGGTAAATATTGCGTAGAGATGGCTGCCATTCTATGGTAGGAATAAAAAGCGAGGGGTGAAAATGACAAAGCCGAACCACAGAAAACAGGCGAGAAAACACGGTAAAAAACAAGATATATATATATATATATATATATATATATATATATATATATATATATATATATGTATATATATATATATATATATATATAATACAACAAATAAATAAAATAGAAACTATTAGTTCACAATAGCCTTCAAAACTGAAGCAGAAATGTTATAAAGTAAATTATCAACGTTATATAACCCAATTTGGTTATTGGATGCAGAGAATACTCCTCTTTGCGAATCTAACACTACCGCTTGTATGCCAGAAAGGGAGGCAATAAAGAATCAGATAACTTCTTTTTTTAATTATTCTTTTTTAGCGAACCTATTATTTTGACCGATGTCTCCAAGTCAGCAGTCAAAAACAGAAAAAAAGCCCCATAAATAAAGAATTTCAGATATTTTTTCCCTATTATCATTCTGTTGTGTGGTCTGTAATTTTTAGTTAAATTTCATACATGAATGAAATTTTGAACAGATACTATTAAAAAAGTTATCCTTCATTATATATATATATATATATATATATATATATATATATATATATATATATAGAGAGAGAGAGAGAGATAGATAGATATACACTTTTAAAGCATCGGACAGACTTGGGTACTTCTTACATTGAAAATAATATTTTTTTAAAGAGACATAAGCAAACAAAGTCATCTTGGTAAAAACTGACTTAGGGCCTTCTTGTACCAAGCCACAGATATATACACACACACACACACACATATATATATATATATATATATATATATATACATATATATATACATATATATATATATATACATATATATATACATATATATATATATATATACATATATATATATATATACATATATATATATATATGTATATATATACATATATATATATATATATGTATATATATACATATATATATATATATATGTATATATATATATATATATATATATATATATATATATATATATATATATATATATATGTATATATATATATATATATATATATATATATATATATATATATATATATATATATGTATATATATGTATATATATATATATATATATATATATATATATATATATATATATATATATATATATATATATATATATATATATATACATATACATATATATATATATACATATATATACATATATATATATATATACATATATATACATATATATATATATATATATATATATATATATATATATATATATAATTGTGGTTTTTAAAGTATTCAAATAGCATTAAGTCATTCATACTACAAAACATAGAACGAATTAATTTAAACTAGGTGCAGATTTCCCTGCTAAAATGTTTCGATACTGTACCTGATATTTAGAAAATTTCTTTAGATGAAAATAATAATATTCTTAATGAAATATGTCTTCAAGAAAAACTGGAATTAAAAATAATTAATGAGATGTTACAATGAAATTTTACAAACAGAAATAAAAGTAAATTAAGAGTTTTTATAAATTTATTAAAATTCTGCCTACGTTTTATATTTGAAAAAGAACATCAAATACTAAAAAAAGGAGGTTCTATATCCTTATATGATTGTAATTCGGTATTATCAATGCAAATTATAATGCCAACTTTATAAAAATACTTTTCTCATTATAATATTTCCATTTGGATTTGCACTGGTATTTTTATATAGCTATATATAGAAAAATATTTAGATATATAAAATTCAGTACAAAAGCAAAACACAATTTTTGTTAACAAATCACACCTATGCAGTTATAGAAATAGCTTAATAGAGTCATGTTAATATTTTACCGTCTTTTAATAAGGTATATAAATATACTGACCAAGTGAACACTATGAATTCAGACTAAACACAAAGCATTTTAAATGAAAAATGGAAATAAATAAATATATATATATATATATAATCGTACAAGTTAGACAAGTAACTAGACAAGTATCGTACAAGTCGCTTCTTATATAATCGTACAAGTTAGAGCTTTGCACCACTTAAATGAGCACATAAATATGTAAGAAAAATGTCAAAAAAGTCTTCTTGTAAAAAAATGGACTTAGTTCCTTGTACTTCTGGAACTAGAGCTTTTTACCACTTACATGATCTCAAAAATATGTAAGAAATATGTTAAATGGTCCACTTGCAAAAAAAATGGACATGGTGCCTTGTACCGCTGGAACTATATTTAATAGGATTTTATCTTGTGTTCAATAAAACTATGATTTATTCAAAATATTATACCCATACTTAGTTAAAGCATTCCATCTCTTTTTTTTAAATTTTCACCACAATTAAACTGATATTTCATAGGGATCAAAGTAAAATTTTATATTACTATTTGCTATTGCCTCGAAGTAAAAAGAAATCTCATGACTTTACTTTATACCTGCAAAATACTGGTACTTTAAATAAACCCATTCCCGCAATATATTTTCCAATTGCTAAAGTAAACTTAACATATATCTCCTACATTCCCGGAGAATTTCTTCCTCTATATGAACCAAAATTTCGGAAACTTTTAACAAAGACATAAACTCAAACCATTTCTTCCCTCACCTCACTTATTTATTTTTTACTTTTTTACTCTCTTAGGTGCTCGAGTTAAACCCTTTTCCTAAATTGAAAATCACCCTCGAACTTATTCAATACACTTTGCGGATAAATTCCTCACCTGAAGTGTTACCATAGAAATCTGCTGCCCGAACAAACAAAGTTACGGCCTCGCGCTTACAAAAGGGGTGAAACTTTGGAATTTCCTTTGATTTCTGGAAATTTTGTTTTATTCATATATACATTTCTTCAGTGCTTATGTGTGAAGGAGCACGTATATATATAGATATATAAATATATATATATTCCTTTGACTCTAAATCCGAGTTGTGGAAACTAAAATAAGTGATAGTGGTAAAGAAAAAATAAAAGAAGTACGAAGGGAGGTGGGTTTCTGTGGTAACTTCGATAAAGTCATACCGCTAACTTTATTTGAATTTTCCATTTGAGCCTGAAGTTGATTTTTTCATGCGTGTTCATCTCTCCCGACTCGGAGTAAAAAACTCTTTCGCTAAGTAATTTAAAGCTGTAAAGAACTTTTTGGCTTAAGTAAGAGTGAGGAAAAATAAATGATCTTCACAACAATGATTTTGTAGGGATAGAAAAAAAAAATGCTTTAAAAAAAGCCCCGTAACCTTTAACTTACGGGGCCCATTGTTCCGATTCCCTCTTTGGAACGAGTAAATTCATGCCCTATATATATATATATATATATATATATATATATATATATATATATATATATATATATATATATATATGTATATATATATATATATATACACTCATGAACAAAAAAATTAGCGCACCAAGGAGTCGTCAAAATGAAACGAAATTTTACATACGTAATGACTACTTTGATATAAGTAAATGATAAGAAAATCAAAGAAAAAGGATAATTTATTTCAGAGAAAAAGGCAAAAGAATGGAGGAGTTAATACTCCGTTGGACCCCCTCTAGCGCGAATGTACGATGCGATACGATCGGGCATTGAGTCATACAAGTTCTGTATGATGTCTTGAGACATTTCGTTCCATATTTGCTGTAACCTTGCCTCTAGTTCGTTCAAACTCGTGGGATGCCCAACTCGTCGTCCCAAATGATCCCAGATATGCTCGATTGGAGACAAATCTGGGGATCAGGCCATAACAGTGCGGAGACAGTCTTGTGACACCCTTGCCGTATGAGGCCGAGCATTGTCTTGTTGAAAAATGGCTCCTGGGAGCCGTTGCATGAGTGGCAACACATGTGGTTGCAGGATTTCATGAACATACCGCTGGGCTGTCATGGTGCCACGGAACAATACTAGGGGTGACCGTGTATTGTAGGCAATGGCACCCCATACCATCACACCAGCTGTGGGAGCGATGTGTCGCTGTACAGCAAAGGCAGGATTGAAGCGTTCACCACGTGTTCTCCACACACGAACACGATTGTCATCACTGCCGAGATTGAATCTCGATTCGTCGCTAAAGACGACCTGGTTCCATTCCGCTGCAGTTCAGTTTCCTCGTGCGAGGCAAAACTCCAAACGGAGGCGTCGATGGGTGGGCGTCAAGGGCAGCACACGTAATGGGCGCCACGATACCAACTGCCCTTCAGCCAGGCGCCTTCGTATGGTTCGAGAAGACACAGAGGTCCCTAGTGAAGTTGCTACCTATGCCTGGATGGCGGCCGATAAAGCAGTTGGCTGTACGCGTGCATTTCTTACGATGTGGCGGTCTTCTCGACGACTGGTCTGTCGAGGGCGTCCTGAGCCTGGTCTTCGTGTACATGACATCTCTCGGGTCCACTGGTCTCAACACCTCCTCACAACACAATCAGAGCGGCCTAATTGACGAGCTACTCGCCTAGCTGACCACCCAGCTTCCATCATCCCGACGATTCTCCCGCTCTCAAACTGCGACAACTGCTTATATTGTCTTCGAACACGGCGTAATGGCATGTCTATCTCAGCTCTTCCTTTGTAAATGATTCAGCACACTCAAACAAGCTTTGGTTACCTGTTTTATACTCCACAGAGTACGATGTCCAACGCCCTCTACCGGCTATACGTAATGCGCAATCACGCTGCATTTCTAATCATTTGCATATCTCCCTGACATGTACCTTCATTGCAAGTTTCGTTACGATCCCGCAATTATTTCTTGGTGCGCTAATTTTTTTGTCCATGAGTGTGTGTATATATATATATATATATATATATATATATATATATATATATATATATTACATATATTCATTGTTGGGCCGTATTCTTGGGTTACATGCCATCCCGTAAGGAAAAGGTTAATATGTTCTCACGTTTTAATAAAATTTTAATCCACTGAATAAAAAAAATTAAACACTATTTTTAAAAAATGCTATGTTCTTGAGCATTTTATAACAATCATACAAATTTTTCAAACTGGCATTAATTAGAAATAAAGTCAATATACCATAATTTAAATTTTTTATAAACCTTCAAATAAAGTATCCCTTAAAATATTCTATTCAACAATCTATTACTCTCGTTTATATCTCCCTGAAATATACGACTCGTTAAATGCAATATAATAAGTTCAGTGGGGCAATTTAGAGGCAAACTTGTGATGACCGGAGCTTTCTCTGGACGACTGCATCCCTGAACGGCCCTTAGACGTCCCTCGAGGAAGTAATAATGACCACATCAGCTTAACTAGACGTTAAATCATAAATTGATAATAACACGCAGACAAAATACAACTCAAATTCCCTCGATTCTCTCTAATTAATGGTGACTCTTGTTAAATATCTACATATTGATTTCATGCTTTCCAACTAGAATGACATAGCCCCAGACAAACCCGGGATTTTCCAAACTATGTTCCACTGAACACTGGTGTTCCATGGAGAGTTAATAGGTGTTCCTCGAAAACCTGGAATTGTTTTGTAATCCTTCCATGGCTACAAGAAATTCCAACACGTTTGGCCGATTAATGCTCTAAAATGTGTAAAAAATTAAGTATTTCTGCATCATTACTAAATGCTAAATAAATAATTAATATTTTTTTTCTCATTTTTTAAAAATTTTATTGATTATGTGTTATTACATACCCTACGAAGTAAATAAGGTGTTCCGTTAAAATTTCAGGATTTACGAAGTGTTCTATTGCAGGAAATGTTTGTGGAACCCTGGACTAACCTACCACAGTTAAGATAGGACTGACGAAACTAAGCAATAAGCTGCTGCCAATAAATATATCCGCCAAGGACAATCCTTCGAGAAATGAAAAACACCCCACCTCCTTTTTTGACATGGCATTCTAAATTTATTGAGACGTGGGCCGTAATGCACATTTCAGATGCCTTGAAAGCAAAATAAATTATTAACATACACATAGGTGGTAATTAATGTATAGATAGAAGGAAATAATTAACTAATAGCTAGTGAAGAAAAACCGCCATTAATTAAATTAATGACGCGTGTTCTCCTACTTCCAAAACCATTAGCTCCATCCAATATATGAACATATATAGTTTATATACATATCAAGTATACATATTTCTAACATTCTATCCCTCCCCATACTCATAAAACATCTCTCGTTTCACGACTTGGGCTTCAATTAAATGACAATTCAGTTTTTGCCACTTATTATTTTCCTGTTAATTAAACTTATTCTACGTTACACTGAAACGTAATGACACACTATGATTATGAAAAATTACAAATGGTAGAAAGCTCGTCTTAATATGAGCGCCAAGCATTTATATATATATATATATATATATATATATATATATATATATGTAAAAGAACTTGTCTGTTTGTTTGTCCGCTATAGAATCATAGACTGTTTCACCCACCGGGACCAAATTCGGCACAGTTAATGTTTAGGACCTTAGAAACTTAAATCAGGAAAAACGAAATTTGGGGCTCAATTAGTTTATTTTAAATTTTTTTTAAAGGATTTTTGTGCCCCTAACCGCACCTTTTAAATATAGATACAGCCCCTTCACCACAATCAGTCCAGTCTAATTCGATACGCGGGGGAAAAGAGGTTTCTTCCTTCTGAGGGGTGGTTTGAGAGTTGGTCAGGGGGTGACGGGGGGGGGGGAAGGACGAAGTGTTTATTTTGCGGGAGGTGCAGCCCAGTATTTTTTGATGGAATGCATGAAAAATTTTCTATCTATATATCTACCCGGGCAACGCCGGGCAATAATGCTAGTATATATATATATATATATATATACACAGTAGACGCTCGTTAATTCGAACTCGGTTAATTCGAACTTTCGGTTAATTCGAACTTTCGGTTAATTCGAACTAATCCAAAGGCCCCAAAAAACTTGTATTGGAGTTACTGTTAAAAATATCTCATTAATTCGAACTAAATTTTTATCACTTCGGTTAATTCGAACTAAAAATTTGACAAAAAAATTTTCTTTTCCTCAATTAACGGAGAAAATACACTCTGTATTTATTATTTTGTGTGACAAAATCACCTGTATTTTTTTTCTATGAAAAGAGGCACATGCCCGCATTCCTAGACTATTGGATTTCCGCTAAACGTTAGTGGCTATTGTCTTTATCAGTGCTTAACGGACAAAGCGATTTTCCATTATTTGTATCGATTTTCTTAGAATTTCAGAAAAACCAGTCTTTACTACAGATTCTAGGGAGCTGCGTCAGTTATGCCTGTAGTGCAGACAAGTTAATCTGATCTAGTTTTTCTACCTCAGTGTGTGATGTGAAAGTGTAAAAATTCAGGATGTCTACGCGTGGAAAGTATAAAACCCTAATTTTGGAGACAAAGGTAGAAATTTTAGAGAGAGTAGAGAATGGCGAATGTAAAACAAAGTTAACAGCTGACTATGGAATTAAAAAAAATATCTTGTCAACTTATTTGAAAAACAAGGAGTCAATTTTAGATTCATGGGAAAAATCAAAATTTGCTAGAGGAAGGAAACGCATGAGAAATGCATCCCAAGAATATCTAGATAAAACTCTACTGCTATGGTTCCAGGATGTTAGATCTCGAAATTTTCCGATAAATGGACCCCTAGTGCTGACGAAGGCTGATGAATTGGCAAGTCGAATGGGTATTGAAGATTTTAAATGCAGTGATGGATGGCTTTCTCGATTTAAGTCAAGGCACAATATTTCTTATCAAACTGTACGTGGCCAAAGCTCTGATGTAAACGAAGACGTATGCACTAATTTCAGTAGGAAACTGCCAGGGCTTTTCTCTACTTATCTGGCGAAAGATATTTTTAATGCGGCCATAATGGACAAAGCCATAATGTACTCTATTAAAACTCTGAAAGCATTTATTCAGATGGAACCTTCCTCTGAAAATGAATTGAAATGTTTACTTCAAATCGAGAAGTTGGCTGAACAATGTAGTCATCATAAACAAAACCAAACATCCACTTTACAGTTTTTCACGAAAGTGTAATTCGTATTTTTAATTAAAGTTTACTTTCTACTGCATATCTTCTGCTTCATTTTATGATTAAGGCAAGTCTGTATTGCTTTTTAATATGTTAATTTTAGATAACATAGTATAATATATTTTCTGGGGTTATACATACTAGGAGATTTTTCTTCTTCAGTGATACACTTTTAAAGTTATATATTTTCTCTTAAAATCGGATAATTCGAACTTCGGATAATTCGAACTTTTTTCCGAGAACCTTTGAGTTCGAATTAACTAGCGTCCACTGTATATAAAAAGAGAGAGAGAAAGAGGGGGGGGGGGGGGGAAATCAAAACAAACAAAAAATTAGCAAAATTAGCTGGCTAAAATATCGACAATTGTAATTCAAAGAGTTTCTTCAATTATTTACATGAATACAATAAAAAAAATATAAAAATAATTATCAAAGGTTTTACGTTTCGGCTACGTGTTCAAAATATTAAAATAGAATTTCACCTCCACTTCTAAACTGCCACGCCTGATGGAAAAGACACATAGAACCTCTATCTTTCCAGGAAGACATGCTTAATTCATAAAACACCACACGACCACGCTAGGATTTCCACTATCAGACTTTACAAAGAGCTAATAGATACAAAGCATTAACACTAAAATCATTCTAAAAAACGGTAGGATTAGAAGTTGACACATACAGATCTTGAAAACGGATGTTTTTAAGGGGTGACATATATTTTAAAGGCCAATAGACTCAACAAGCATATCCAATCCTATTTTCAATCATCAGTAGTTACTAAAATAATTTATTCACAAATATGAAAATTTTACTGTGTTAAACACTCATTTTTATTTATAAATATGTCTCTCAATTTTTTCAACGTTGAAGAGAAAAATTTTAATTTTTTAAAATGTCAACCATTGATTTTTTCATTGTTATGTCATTTTGCGCAGACTTGCGTCCGTATATTAATGAATATAGATATTATTTTAGTTTTAAAATTAAGTTATATAACAAAAATAACCCACTTTGAAATCAAAATTCTTAGACTTCATAGAAAAAAGTTTTTTTTTTAAATTTCGAAAGAATTTGATAAATTTTACTGTAATTAAAATTTTTATGGTAGGAATGACATAATAGTAGGTCATTTTAATGATACATGTTTATATTGCCCGTGTGTAAAATTTCATGGTATTCCAGCAAATTGTTTTGTTGATATCACATGCGCAATGACATAACAATGAAAAAAACAATGGTTAAAATTTTGAACAGCTAAAAAATTTATCTTCAACGTAGAAAAAATTGAAAGCCATATTTATAAAGAAGAAGAGTGTTTAACTCGCAATAAAATTTTCCTATTTCTGAATAAATTGTGTAAGTAACTACTGATGATTGAAAATATTGATATCTTTGTCGTGTCTCTTGGACTTTAAAGGGTATGTGACCCCTTAAAATTACGTGGTGTTTAAAATAACGTTTGAAAACTAAGGTTTAAAAAATATTGTTAAGCTAAACTACAAAAGAGCAAACTAATTAGCCCTTATTTAATTAAATACAATAAAAACTTAATAAAGAGTTAATAATCCGTTCTTAAAATCCTACTAAATTAAGTACACAATTCGGGACCTTTTAGGCTAACCATTATTTCAATGAGCCAAACGGGGCCTGATCTAGAGACGAAACCTTCCGGGTGATATCCCCGTCAGTGAAACTATAGGTTGTAGGGTTCGCGTGTTGCTCAGATGCAAATTTCTGGTAGCTGCGCAGTGCAGGCCAGTCGAAGTGAGTTCAGAGCAGGTGTCTGGTCTATTTAAGTGACACACGCTGAGTTGGCAAGAGCCCAAGAAGGGAGTGGAGATTTGTACGGTAGTGTGTTACGCTATTAGTAGAGATACGAAAGAGTCGAGAAAAGTTAGATTGAAGGTAATAGCGGTATTTAACTGATAGAGCACGTATTAGTATTTAGCCTAGGTGGCTGCCCGAATTCGATAGTTATTTCAGAGCCCGATGGTTACGGGTATTGTTAGTGAACGTATATTCTGCCTGAAAGGGTTCGTTACGACTTTAAAGTTCAGTTTCTTAGTACCGCAAGTTGCGGTACTGTTGTGTTATTATTTGAAGCCCCAAGTCGGTCTATGTTAGTCTACCTCTACGTAGAAAATAAAGGAATTATTTATATTTATGCCTCTTACTTTATAGTGTGCCTGGACCGTTAGAGGATTCACAGGGTACTTTCAGAAATAGAACCATATAAGGATAATTAACTAAAAATTTAACCAAGAATTTGAGATAATTTAACTAAAAATTTGAAATCAATTTGTGTTATTTATAATTGAAGAATCGACCTTAATTATTTCACATTAGTTTGTGATGTAACTTTTCTCTATTAATCAAAGAATACTGTTTTAACCCTTCAGCGGGCGCGCGCGTGTACAAAGTGCAACACTTTTGTAATTTTGAATGGTTTGTTTTTACATGTAAGGTTTGAATGTTCTAAGTCAGCGGTTCCCAACCGGTGGGTCGCGACCCACTAATGGGTCGCGGAAGGGTTACAGGTGGGTCGCGACTCGATCCTAAAACTATCAGAAACCATCGAATAAACCGTCAGAAAAGATAAGAAAAATCGAAACTTACTTAAAAGCAGCAGTTTTACATATTGATAGATTGTGATAACAATTTTCTTAACTGTAATTATATCAAAACTGTATGATTTTTTTTGCCTGAAAAATTAAAATGGTCGTTTTGTACTTTTATAATTGTAGTTTTTTTATTTTCACCTAGGAACACTTGTTAGTGAGTATGAAACCACTTGTTGCATATATTGCAAACATATATCTATTGTTAAATAAATAACTGTGTTGCTACAAAGTGCTTATATTTTGTGAACCATTTTCAAATGAGAACACAAATTGTTTATCAATAAGCAATCTGTATCTTCAAAAAAGCATATATATATATATATATATATATATATATATATATATATATATATATATATATATAAGATATAATTAAAACAATAATGATACACCAAGATAAGCTAAAAAGGGATAGTGAAGTTTTGAAGCAAAAAGGAAATTTTTGAAACAAAAACGGAAATTGATGTATTTAAAAAGACGTGAGGGGGATTAAGACCCCTCTATCCTGGTTAAAAGATCTTTTTACATAGCTAAAACTTTCCCAGCATCCGTCATACATCAATTAGAAAATTTAAAACTTTTCAAAAGGGTTTAAGACAATAAATAGAAAAAGTTAGACATTTAAGTAGAAGTTATATACTATAATAAAATAAAGTGACATAATGTCATAAGATGATCTCTAAAAACTACCTTACTAAAAACAGTAATTATAAATATAAGAAAAAGCACTGAAAGTTCCACAAAACATTGAAAAATTACACAACCATTATAAAACACCACTTTTTATAAAACCATTAAATCTTTAAAATTCAAAACAGCAGACAAAAACTCTATACCTCCAAGTCCAAGTGCCCAAGGACATCCACGCGCCCAAAACAACGCCTCAGTATATCCACCAGAAAGCCAGCCGGATAACCCGCCTGTACAGCCAGTTCAATGAATTTTTTAACTCTTTTATTCATTTCAATCCTAGAATCACACAGTCTATCACAACGAATTATGTAGTTGTTGACTATATTACGTTTAACATTTTGATGTAAAGCTGTATTCCAATTAGATAGACGGTTTATGTTAAAGTCGTATAAATCTTTTTTATCGAATAAGCGAAAAGATATTGTTCCATTTGACAAAGTGAGGGTTACATCCAAAAAGTTGATTTCATTTTTGGAGTTTTGTTCGGTCTTAGTTAGTTTTATATTAGCTGGATAAAAAGTAGGAGCAAAGTTACAGTTAACCTCGTGAGCAATGAAAATGTCATCTACGTATCTAAAGAAAGCTATATTTTGTAAAAGTCATGATTTAGATTCAAAATAATATAAATATATATCTGCCAAATAGGACGATGATCCACCCCCCATTGGCAGTCCAAATGTCTGAATATAATATGTTGTACCATTAAATAAATAATTTTCAAACAATATGATACTAAGTGTATTTTTAAAAAGAGTAAAAGTAATATATTCTTGTAAATCAAACCTGTGAAAAAACTCAATTAGAATTGAAAAAAGAAAAGTAGTGTCTATATTATTGAATAGGTCTACTACGTCATAAGATTCTATTAGTTCTATATCGTTTAAATTTTTGATTTTTGATATTAATTGTAAGCTATTAGTGATTATATTGGATCCAAATTTTTTTATTTTAATGAAGAGATTTTTTAAAACTGGTATTATCAATTTATTAGCATAAGTTATGTAGGTACCGAAACCAACAGTTACTGGTCGAAAGGTAATAGGTTTTTTGTGGAATTTGGGAATTGCGACAAGGTAGGGAAAGGAGAAGGAATAAAGATTTATATTAATTTTTTTATGCAGTTTAACTAAACGTCGTTTCAGAGACAACTCATCAAATGCATATGGTTCGTAAAGTCTATTATTTGAATAAAAATTTTTTACAATTTGAATATAATAATATTTGCAAATAAATGAATAATTAGATGCCACCTTGTCAACATAACTAATTACCAGTTTATTTTGTAGTCCCTTTATAGAGGTCATACTTGGACTTTTGAAATATGTTCTAGAACCCTTTAAGGCCAATTCATAACTTTTTAGAAAAGTGATTGAAGTTTTTTGTTTCCATTTTGTAAATGCCTCCAAAGGCAAATTATTTTTTAAAGCATTTTTTTCAATGAAGGTGGTGAGGTTCTTATTGAAGGTTATTTCTATGTCTTTAAAACAATTATATCTAAACTTAGTACCCATTTGTATTGCATCACGTAGGTTTTTGTTCGATACTATCTGGACATTACCCGTTATGACATGGTTATGATCTGGATTAAGATATTTTGACATTGATTTATGATGACAATCACACTGATAAACTGTGTTTAAGTTTTTTGAATTTAGATTATAATTAAATATTTTACGACTAATTGGTATATTATAAGAGTATGTAACTTTAGGTTGTATTTTACAAGGTAAGTCAGACATAGAATCCTTAAATATTTTATTTATTGGTATGGAATTAAAGGCATTGTTTTTAAATTGTATAACTATGTATTCTGTTTTTATAGGTTGCATTGCTGCAGAAAGATCTAATCCTAATTTTTTAGCTCTAATTTTAAAGGTTTCTAATATTGTAAAATAGTGTTGTAAATATGAAGGTTCGAAGAGGCTTTTATATTTAGGATCTATTACATATTGCCATAGTTTGTTTAACCATCGTTTTTTAATATTGTATATTTTACATTTTATCCAATTAAATTTTACAGAAGTTTCAGACAACAAATCCCTATTTAGTTCTAAAAAAAGGTTTTTATGTTTTTGTATGTTAAGTTTGTTACTACCATTACCGCGTCGCTGTCTTCGCTTTAGGGAGAATTTTGGATCTACTTGTATTGAGATGTAGTCCTGAGTGTTTAGATAGCCTAAAGTATTTTCGTTTTTCGTTTTACCAAAACATGAAGTATTCAGGCCGAAGGGATAAAGTGTGTTAAATTGCGAGATGTGCATACTCTCCCACCATAAACGAAGTCTATCCTTTGGAACTATGTCCAAAATACTAACTTCGATTGATGTAAAACTGTGTGACCTGAAGTGTAACATCTCGAAAGAAGGATCTTTTTTATTATTAATGTTGCTTCTATGCAAATTTAGTCTGATGTGTAGTTTATTTGATGTTTGACCTATATAGGCCTGACTACACTCTTTACACTTTAAACAATAGATACAGTTATATACTTTACAAAACACTTTATTTCTAGTATTAGTACCCAACTGGTTTATGTTTGCAAAAGGACAAGTTTTACAGCGTGGATTTGTACATCTTTTGAACTTGAAAGTACGTATATTACGATAATGTGAGTAATATTTAAATTTAAAATTAGGAACACTAATGTCTATTACGGTTTTTTTGTTAGCACATGTTGTATTTACCACAATAGGAGCTTTAGCAAAAAAAGAAGTAATCAAACCTGGGTTACGGGCTAACGAAGTGTTCAAATCCCCAACATTGACACTCCGGGCATCGGGTGAATGTAATTCAACCGCTTTGCCAGTCGCTTGATACCTTTCAGTGTACTTGTTCATGATAAGTTAATAGAAAGAAATCTAGCTTCTAATCAAGTCCATGTTCAATAGGCGCATTCCGCAATCAATCCATTCCGTAAGTCTTCTACGTTAAAAAAACTACATTACGAAGTTGTAATCATGACATCACTACAGCAGTACCATTGCTAAACATGTTGTGGATTAATATCAACTTGGCTAATTTTTAACTAATTTTGTGAATTTTTATTTTACTTTTTTATTTTTTTATATAGAAAATAAGTTAAAGAAAATTGTATGACGAGCTAGGGAGCGTATATGGACATAACTCATATGGTGTACCCCAATTAGAATTAAATTATAGCAATAAATTATAGCAATTCCGTCCAAAATGCGCGTAGCTTTTGCAATGTTTAGACAGAGCATATATAACTAAAATATTTAAAGCATGTGTTGCACCAAAACCAATACATTATAAATATAGGCATTAAAATGTATATTGTCAATATGCGCTATGCTGCAATTATTAGACAATACTATATAAGATATAATTAAAACAATAATGATACACCAAGATAAGCTAAAAAGGGAAGATAAAACCAAGATAAAATAAAACCTAGACTACCAAGATAAAATAAAAAGATCTTTTAACCAGGATAGAGGGGTCTTAATCCCCCTCACGTCTTTTTAAATACATCAATTTCCGTTTTTGTTTCAAAAATTTCCTTTTTGCTTCAAAACTTCACTATCCCTTTTTAGCTTATCTTGGTGTATCATTATTGTTTTAATTATATCTTATATAGTATTGTCTAATAATTGCAGCATAGCGCATATTGACAATATACATTTTAATGCCTATATTTATAATGTATTGGTTTTGGTGCAACACATGCTTTAAATATTTTAGTTATATATGCTCTGTCTAAACATTGCAAAAGCTACGCGCATTTTGGACGGAATTGCTATAATTTATTGCTATAATTTAATTCTAATTGGGGTACACCATATGAGTTATGTCCATATACGCTCCCTAGCTCGTCATACAATTTTCTTTAACTTATTTTCTATATAAAAAAATAAAAAAGTAAAATAAAAATTCACAAAATTAGTTAAAAATTAGCCAAGTTGATATTAATCCACAACATGTTTAGCAATGGTACTGCTGTAGTGATGTCATGATTACAACTTCGTAATGTAGTTTTTTTAACGTAGAAGACTTACGGAATGGATTGATTGCGGAATGCGCCTATTGAACATGGACTTGATTAGAAGCTAGATTTCTTTCTATTAACTTATCATGAACAAGTACACTGAAAGGTATCAAGCGACTGGCAAAGCGGTTGAATTACATTCACCCGATGCCCGGAGTGTCAATGTTGGGGATTTGAACACTTCGTTAGCCCGTAACCCAGGTTTGATTACTTCTTTTTTTGCTAAAGCTCCTATTGTGGTAAATACAACATGTGCTAACAAAAAAACCGTAATAGACATTAGTGTTCCTAATTTTAAATTTAAATATTACTCACATTATCGTAATATACGTACTTTCAAGTTCAAAAGATGTACAAATCCACGCTGTAAAACTTGTCCTTTTGCAAACATAAACCAGTTGGGTACTAATACTAGAAATAAAGTGTTTTGTAAAGTATATAACTGTATCTATTGTTTAAAGTGTAAAGAGTGTAGTCAGGCCTATATAGGTCAAACATCAAATAAACTACACATCAGACTAAATTTGCATAGAAGCAACATTAATAATAAAAAAGATCCTTCTTTCGAGATGTTACACTTCAGGTCACACAGTTTTACATCAATCGAAGTTAGTATTTTGGACATAGTTCCAAAGGATAGACTTCGTTTATGGTGGGAGAGTATGCACATCTCGCAATTTAACACACTTTATCCCTTCGGCCTGAATACTTCATGTTTTGGTAAAACGAAAAACGAAAATACTTTAGGCTATCTAAACACTCAGGACTACATCTCAATACAAGTAGATCCAAAATTCTCCCTAAAGCGAAGACAGCGACGCGGTAATGGTAGTAACAAACTTAACATACAAAAACATAAAAACCTTTTTTTAGAACTAAATAGGGATTTGTTGTCTGAAACTTCTGTAAAATTTAATTGGATAAAATGTAAAATATACAATATTAAAAAACGATGGTTAAACAAACTATGGCAATATGTAATAGATCCTAAATATAAAAGCCTCTTCGAACCTTCATATTTACAACACTATTTTACAATATTAGAAACCTTTAAAATTAGAGCTAAAAAATTAGGATTAGATCTTTCTGCAGCAATGCAACCTATAAAAACAGAATACATAGTTATACAATTTAAAAACAATGCCTTTAAGGTAACCGACCACGTTCGGAGCCAAAATTTTTAAATAAGTTTTTAAGGAAATGTTTCTTATAGTTTTTGCAATATTAGGCTACAAAACATTGAGAAATAGTAAAATTAAAATAATTGTATGTATTATTTTGTTAAAATTTGGCAAAAATTGAAAAAAAATAAGCATTTTTTTACTTTGCGCTAACACTCCTAACTAAAAAAATATGTAAAACATATCACTTTCACCTGGATAAATGTAAACATATATCCATTATATATGCATTGAACCAGAATAATAAAAATATTGTAAAGTTTAAATGAGTTATAGCCAATCGAGTAATTTAGAGCAAAAATTCAAGAAAAAAAATTAAAGTTTCTAACATAAATGTCAATAACTCCTCTCTAAATGAATATATTTATAACCTTTTGGTTCAATGCATACATAACACCATTAAAAATATACAGTTAAAATTTCATTAAATTCTGATAATTATTATAACATTTATGACTGTTAATATTTGGTGGTGAAGCAAAAATCACAGTTTTTCAGAAATTCAATTTAAAACTTTTATTGGATGAATTCATTAGCTTAATAAAGGAATAGCTACCTAAAAGTCACCCGCTTTATAACTTATACCTTCCTTCAGTTCATTAACAGTGATTTTTTTTCTTTCTGAGAGCTCTAAGTTTTTTCCTGTGCAATTTTGCAACAGGTGTAGAGAATCTCACTGAATCGTTTATACGAGTAATATCTAATTTTTCATATCCCTTCCTAGTGAAGTACCCAGGATCAATATTTAATTCGTTAAAAACTGAAAGTAATCCCGTGAAACCATCATTAAATTTTGTCACAGCAACATATCCCCCAAAACACAATGTTTCAAGTGCAACAAAAGTGTTTTTTGGGACTAACTCCCACAGACTGCCGTTAAAGGACTCATTTGCATTTTGAGTCCTTCCGTGAAGGCATTTCATCAATAATTTTGCATCACATAGCTCCATATATACTGGTTTTATAATGTTTAAAATGTTTTGTGGCAATCCAACTGATTTTTCTTTATAAGCTTTCCCTGAAGCTACAGCTCTTTGGTATTTGCACCAACTCATTATTCCTGGAGGGCACTGGCCATGCATGGGATGCTTTGCATTAGAGCTGCAATGAAACAGAGCAGCTATTACAGCTTGTTGCATATTTTTCAAATTGCCCACATTGCTGCGTATGGCAATGCCATAATAGTTTTGTAGCTTATCAATAAATTTATCGGTAAGTTTGCCTTTACCACCTAATCTAGGTGTACAGTTCTTTAATTTACGAAGGCGACTCCCAACTCTTTTTTGTATGTGCCCTATACATTCTAATTTTTCAACATCTTCATTTTCATACACATTTTTGACATTCAGAAAGCTTTTTGAGTCCCCATCACCATAATATTCCATATATTGTAGATTATACCGTGGAATGGATCTCTCAAATATTCGGTATACTCCAACCGGTTCCATACCTGATGATGAACCCTTATAGTTAGAACATGTATGTTCTGCTTTAATTATTGCACAATTAAGAGTGTTATTCATTTTACTCAATTTAGAACAACACACTGCACAGTATTGAGAAAGAAATTCAGCATCCAGAACTTTTCCCGTATCAATGGATATTACAGTTACACATCCATTTAGAGATGAATAGCCTCGTCGTTGCCATGTTCCATCTACTGAAACACCACACTTCGTAATAACTTGCTGAGAATTTTTAATATGCTTCACTTCATCAGCAGCCCTATTCATACTATCTTGAGCTACAGTAGTAGCAGACAGAAGAAGTGATTTCTCATGGCGTTTATATGCTGTGTTATGAGGTGGTGGTGGCAAATTCAAAGTCGCACATAACTTTTTAGCACTTGAAATTCCCTTGCCAATTATTCTCATGCCAAAAACTAATCTAGAATTAATATTCAATAATCTTTTTGATTTTTTTCCAGATGAAAATTTCTCAACAAAATCACATTTTTGGCAGCACAGAGTAAAATAGGAAAACAAACCAAATCTTGATTCTTCTGAGAAGCATAAGCTGTTAGACAAACATGCAGGACAACAAACTAATGAAAATATATTTCTTAGAGAATCTATGTCAATTATTCTGTTATCACTTAATTCTTCAGCATGTGGGTCATCATATAAATCACTGGACATCGATAGCTTTGCTGCACTAGCTGTTTTTGATGCACTGAATGTTTCATCGTTGATAGACTTAGGATCTGAATCAACAGTTTTGCAGGTATGCTGATTGCCGTTAAATCTGCGCTTATTTGTGCGCTTAGAACGATATTTTGGCATTATATAATGTATTAACTTTACAAAAAAAAATACACTCTTAAAAACCGTGAAAATAATTATAAAAAATGAAGAAATAAACAGCAAGCAAGCGATGAGCGAAACGTAAACAAAAGCAAATAACTTTGTCAAAGTTGCCACATAAAACTGCTAAAATATTGTAAATAAACTCTTGCCAGAAGTATTTTATAATTTGATAAATATTCAGAAATATATTGCAGTAATTTATTTCTTTAATTAAAAGCTATAATATGCTATTTACTACTTTTTTTAAGCTAACAGTCAAAGTCCGGCCCTTTAACTGCGCACTTCCGGTGTTACAGCTAATGATTAAACAGCTGTATCTCGATTTCTAATGACTTTAGAAACAAACTGAAAACTGTTTTCGAAAGCTAAAGATCTGATCTTTAAAATAAACAAATAAAATTTTTTTCAATTTTTTTCACGAAAATCGCTATTTGAACGTGGTTGGTTACCTTAATTCCATACCAATAAATAAAATATTTAAGGATTCTATGTCTGACTTACCTTGTAAAATACAACCTAAAGTTACATACTCTTATAATATACCAATTAGTCGTAAAATATTTAATTATAATCTAAATTCAAAAAACTTAAACACAGTTTATCAGTGTGATTGTCATCATAAATCAATGTCAAAATATCTTAATCCAGATCATAACCATGTCATAACGGGTAATGTCCAGATAGTATCGAACAAAAACCTACGTGATGCAATACAAATGGGTACTAAGTTTAGATATAATTGTTTTAAAGACATAGAAATAACCTTCAATAAGAACCTCACCACCTTCATTGAAAAAAATGCTTTAAAAAATAATTTGCCTTTGGAGGCATTTACAAAATGGAAACAAAAAACTTCAATCACTTTTCTAAAAAGTTATGAATTGGCCTTAAAGGGTTCTAGAACATATTTCAAAAGTCCAAGTATGACCTCTATAAAGGGACTACAAAATAAACTGGTAATTAGTTATGTTGACAAGGTGGCATCTAATTATTCATTTATTTGCAAATATTATTATATTCAAATTGTAAAAAATTTTTATTCAAATAATAGACTTTACGAACCATATGCATTTGATGAGTTGTCTCTGAAACGACGTTTAGTTAAACTGCATAAAAAATTAATATAAATCTTTATTCCTTCTCCTTTCCCTACCTTGTCGCAATTCCCAAATTCCACAAAAAACCTATTACCTTTCGACCAGTAACTGTTGGTTTCGGTACCTACATAACTTATGCTAATAAATTGATAATACCAGTTTTAAAAAATCTCTTCATTAAAATAAAAAAATTTGGATCCAATATAATCACTAATAGCTTACAATTAATATCAAAAATCAAAAATTTAAACGATATAGAACTAATAGAATCTTATGACGTAGTAGACCTATTCAATAATATAGACACTACTTTTCTTTTTTCAATTCTAATTGAGTTTTTTCACAGGTTTGATTTACAAGAATATATTACTTTTACTCTTTTTAAAAATACACTTAGTATCATATTGTTTGAAAATTATTTATTTAATGGTACAACATATTATATTCAGACATTTGGACTGCCAATGGGGGGTGGATCATCGTCCTATTTGGCAGATATATATTTATATTATTTTGAATCTAAATCATCACTTTTACAAAATATAGCTTTCTTTAGATACGTAGATGACATTTTCATTGCTCACGAGGTTAACTGTAACTTTGCTCCTACTTTTTATCCAGCTAATATAAACTAACTAAGACCGAACAAAACTCCAAAAATGAAATCAACTTTTTGGATGTAACCCTCACTTTGTCAAATGGAACAATATCTTTTCGCTTATTCGATAAAAAAGATTTATACGACTTTAACATAAACCGTCTATCTAATTGGAATACAGCTTTACATCAAAATGTTAAACGTAATATAGTCAACAACTACATAATTCGTTGTGATAGACTGTGTGATTCTAGGATTGAAATGAATAAAAGAGTTAAAAAATTCATTGAACTGGCTGTACAGGCGGGTTATCCGGCTGGCTTTCTGGTGGATATACTGAGGCGTTGTTTTGGGCGCGTGGATGTCCTTGGGCACTTGGACTTGGAGGTATAGAGTTTTTGTCTGCTGTTTTGAATTTTAAAGATTTAATGGTTTTATAAAAAGTGGTGTTTTATAATGGTTGTGTAATTTTTCAATGTTTTGTGGAACTTTCAGTGCTTTTTCTTATATTTATAATTACTGTTTTTAGTAAGGTAGTTTTTAGAGATCATCTTATGACATTATGTCACTTTATTTTATTATAGTATATAACTTCTACTTAAATGTCTAACTTTTTCTATTTATTGTCTTAAACCCTTTTGAAAAGTTTTAAATTTTCTAATTGATGTATGACGGATGCTGGGAAAGTTTTAGCTATGTAAAAAGATCTTTTAACCAGGATAGAGGGGTCTTAATCCCCCTCACGTCTTTTTAAATACATCAATTTCCGTTTTTGTTTCAAAAATTTCCTTTTTGCTTCAAAACTTCAATATCCCTTTTTAGCTTATCTTGGTGTATCATTATTGTTTTAATTATATCTTATATAGTATTGTCTAATAATTGCAGCATAGCGCATATTGACAATATACATTTTAATGCCTATATTTATAATGTATTGGTTTTGGTGCAACACATGCTTTAAATATTTTAGTTATATATATATATATATATATATATATATATATATATATATATATATATATATATATATATTTATATATATATATATATACAGAGGCTGTTCACACATTTTTTAGACTATGTATATTGTATTCACAAAACTAAATTACATGAAATTCTTGTGTTTTAAATGTTCTATTTGACATCCCTTATTCTGAACTATCTTTCGACACCGCAATTTTCAGAATAATAATGTCTTTTGAAGTGTCAGAAGAGGTATTCTATCCCATTCCTCTTGAACAGCTTTCCAGAGTCCTGTAAGGGTTTTGGGACAACGTTTGGATAATGCAGATTTTAAAAGTCCGAAAGCACAAAAATTCATAGCTGATACATCGGGAGATTTAGTAGGGATATCAGTGAAGGGTATGGCCTTGATACCAGTTTTTTGTTCCATTTCTTTTAGCAAATTTACAGTGGATTTTGATGTGTGACTGCTAGCTTTGTCCTGATGGAGTCCCACAGATTGATGGCACTGTGGGTAAAGCGATGGTATTTCATTCAGAAAAATTGGCGATAAAATATGTTCCTGATAGTATTTGGAGTTAATCTTGACATTTTTTTCCACTCTCTTTATTTGTAACTTGCCTAAGAAAAACCAGCAACAATCATGAATCCCTTAGAAAAACTTTCTTTCGATTCTTTGAACCATGTACTTAAATTTTTTCCTCCCCTTTTATGATAATAAATGGCTCTTTTTTTGTTGCAATCATTTAAATATACCCATGATTCATCTATTGTGACAATTGTTTTCCATTTTTCTTTGGAAGAAGACGATGCACATTGCATTTTTCCGCTTTCTTAAGGTTTAAATCAACGTTTATCATTTTGTTTACAGTGGACACTGAGCATTTTAATGATTTTGTCCCAGTCCTTTGACTAGGGGGATTTTCTTTTAACATTAAACAACGTACCTTTGCAATAGTCGAAGATGTCCGTTTTTCCTTGGATACTTGTTTGGAATTTTTTGTCCCACTTGAGGCTCCAATTTGACGTTTTTTTTCCTTTCTTGTTGACGATATTACCTATCGATGCTTTAGATATCACAAAACCATGACTCTCACATCGTTTTTGGATAACGGAGTATGCATATTTCTCTTCGGAAAGAGCATAAATGTAGCCTTCGAACCACTGCTTTGTTAAAACCGCCATTTTGAATAAAACAAAACTTTGAAGCCGCAGAAGGTAATTTTTACTTTTAAAAACATAGTACAATTGCAATTATTAATTTTGCAGCAAACGATTTTTTATTACCGCTTACCAAATTCGTCTAAAAAATGTGCGAACAGCCTCTGTATATATATATATATATATATATTTATATATTTATATATATATATATATATATATATATATATATATATATATATATATATATATATATATATATATATATTTGCAATATTTCATCGTAAATTATATATACATAAGGAAGGGATACGATACAAATAAGGTTTTTTACCCCACCATGGACCGATGGACCGTGGAGGTATTCCGATAACGAAAGGTGGGTCGCCAGATAAAAAAGGTTGGGAACCACTGTTCTAAGTAGTTTCTATTTATAGCTACACCCTTCCTAACGCAAGTCTCATTTTTTGACCCTTGTATTCCTTTACATTCATTGTTCGTCGTGATTTAACCGTGGTAAACCGGCGATTATACTGGATTACAATGTGACAAAAAACAGGAGTTGTTATAGTCGAGCCAATGTGCAGCTGTTACAAGGTATCCCACATATCAGGAAGAGGGACAATCTCGTTGTTGTTTTAGGTTTTTGGACATAATAGGAATCCATTCGCAAGTTGTCCTTAGATCCAATAAACCGGACAGTTTTGAAATAAGGCGATTGTATCTGCATTCTTTGGTCTTTAATTATAAATATATCTCAATATTATCAACATTTTATATCTTGTCATATAACTCAGAATTATTATTTTCAATCTGAAAAAAAGTTTATTACAAAAGGAATGATGAAGATTGAAAGGGACGTTGCACTTTGTGCCAAGCGCGCCTGTTGGTGTTCCAAAAATTGGCGCCCCGCTGAAGGGTTAAACGAAATTTTTGGTTGATTTGCCATTTTTCTTAATATCGGAGCCTTTTTTCTTCATTTTTTCCTTTCCCTATAGGACCATTAACACCGCCCGTCTTCGTTTCTCTGAAAATAAAGTAATTTTTGCAATGAAAAAAAGATATGTTTTTCAGCCGCTAGATGGCAGAAATAAAATTTTAAACCAAGTCGCCATTTTTTGTCTAATATTGTGTATTAAAATCAGTGTTTTGAATAATCTATATATATAAAACAGTTCCGTAACTGACTCATTCATTCACTGACTGACTGACTGACTGACTGACATACAACGCACAGACCAAACCGCTGGACCTAAAGGGCTGAAATTTTGCATGGCGATTCTTCTTATTGTGTAGGGGTGCACCAAGAAAGATTTTTGAAAAATTCTTCTTAGATTTTTTTAAATTAAATTTTTAAACTGATTTTGTAACTTTTTTTAAGTTTGCATTTAAAATAATAATTTGAGGGCTATAAAATTTATATCACGAGAAAGATCATAAAAGTTCCTTTAAAATGAAATTTTTTTCGAATCTTTACCTCGATTTTATGATTTTTGGTGAATTTTTAAAGATTAATTTTCAGAATTTAATTTATTACATGCTGATCACGTGATTTCTTTTTCTCGCACTTTAGATAAATTTATCGTCACGTGCGTAACAACTAAATAGACAAAAAAAATTGTTTCTTTCTAATGCAGTAGACGATTGGATATTATAAAAAAAAATATCCCTTACGATTTATATATATATATATATATATATATATATATATATATATATATATATATTGCATCAATTTTATACACTGATCGTCGCATTTATTATAAATATATATATTTATTTTTTGTTTGGTATTAATTGCATACATTGACCGTTGTATTTAATTTGAATGTACTCCGTAGCGAAGCGCGGGTTTTCAACTAGTGCTATAATAAAAGAAAAAAAGTTCCTACAACTCAGCAGCCTGTTATTCTGTTTTAATTCTTTTAAGAAGCAAAATAAAACAAGATCTCCTTCCTTTTTCAGATTATACCAGGCGTACCACATTTTTACAACAAGACGTTATTGTGTCTCACATGAGTTAGACTGAATTTCACAAAAAAGTGTAAGACGTTGCACAGACGTTATACAGAGGAATCCACTACCAAATACCATGCCGCAGTAGATTAAGGAGAATAAAGGATCAACTAATGCAACAACTATTTATTTAAATAGCAAATAAAATCAATAAATTTAAATTTTTTTCCTTTTCCCCTCACTAACATCAAATTAAAAAATTTAAATGAAATACTTGAAAAAACATATTTAAATTCCTCAAAACCCCTTTAAAGCAGTGTTAACTCATGCAATCATAATTGCAGCCGTTCCCGAAACGCTCGATAAAAATAATACATTAAATTTTAAATACCCTTCATACGACAAACAGACTATTGCGTTAAATGCAAAGATACTGAACAGAATTCAAGATTTTCGCATAATTCTTTCATCGAAAATAGACTAAAAATTTAAGTTAATTGAAGCGTGAAAATATTTGAACATAAATCTATAAAACTTAGCATACAGATAAGCTTCTTACAAAAGTTATGAATTTGATTTTTGAAAAATCTCTCTTCGAATTAAAATATTACTAATCCTTCTCTGATACAAAAAAAAATTGGAAAAAAAAAACCTGCCTTCTGGAACTATATTTTTTTTTGTAGCAGTTCTTATCTTTTTTTTTTTGAGGAAAAAAAAATAAAACGTCGGCTTCTATCATATTTTTTGTCATATTTTCTCTGGCCCCCTAGGCATTGGGGATCTTTAACAGAAGTGGTACGCTGGCTAACCTTCTTATAAAGATTGCTTTCTTAGTTTGGAAATCTCTTGAGGAGGAACGACGCCAAAACAATTGAAATGTTTTCTCTCTACAGATTAGAAGAGAGATGTATGAAATGAGTAGAAAGATGTAATGTCTGAAGAGCGTGTTTTCCGAGAAACAGGAATCTTGCAACAATAGAAAAACTTATTCAAAAAAGCAGTTTTAAAAACAGAATGTTTGGAGAAACAAGTTTGAATGTTCTGCATAGAGACTGAAATTTATTCTCAGAGTTATATTCCCAGGCCTAAAATTTCTTGAATGCTTTCTAAATGTTTATGAATATTTGCTAGCCGAGTGTTCAGATTTGTTTTGCTTTTTACTTTTTTTTATTTTTCAAATATTTTGTTGTAACAACATTAAACTAAATACGATAGTTAGACGATAGTTTCAGAGGAAAATGTGCTTTTAACGTGTTCGATTTATTATAATTTATATTAAGGTTCCGGTAATCTTATAAAACTATGACAAGTTGTGACGTCAACGTGGTTATGTTATACAAGTAACCCCCCTATAACACGGCACTTCTGTAGCACGGATTCATTCTAACACGGTTCGAGAATTGGGTCCATCACCGTATAACACGGCACTTGTATAGCACTGATTCACTCTAACACGGTTCGAGAATTGGGTCCATCGCCGTATAACACGGCACTTGTATAGCACTGATTCACTCTAAAATGGTTCGAGAATTGGGAACATTCCCGTATAACACGGGGCTTTTATAGCATGAATTCACTCTAAAACGGTTAGAGAATTGGGAACATTTCCGTATAACACGGGGCTTTTGTAGCACGAATTCCCTCTAATACGGTTCGAAAATTGGGTAAAACCCTCGTACAACATGAAATGTAATAAAAACTATTAAAAGCGAACTTTATCTAATTTAAAATTAGGGAAATCCCCGCACAGTTAGAGTAACATTTCTTAAATGGAGATTCCTCAAGTGAAAAGGATCACAAAGTTTAAAAGAGAACTTCATAAGTGCTTAGCACCATATAAGGAATTTTATAAAGATCTTTTAACTAAAACCAAGCAATCTAAAATAATAGATTTTTGTGCAAAAAGTAGAGCATGGATCTGAATATAATGCAGAAAAATGTTTAGAGGATAAGGATATCTTGCCAAAAAGAAAACGCCCTCGGTTAATAGTGCTTAGTGATGACAAAGAAAACATTGTTTAATTCATATTAATATGTATTACTTCTTAAGAAAATTTTAAAAAAATAGTTATCTTAATTATGAAAATATAATAACATGTTTTTTAATTTTTGGAATTCTCCCCCCCCCCCTTGTCGTACTACTTCTTTGTTTCGTATAACACGGCAATTTTTTGGAACATAAGTCCCGTGTTATACGGGGTGGGTGGGGTGGTTACCTGTACTGTATTGCCTACTAGCAAACTAATTTGCAATTGTCCTTTATTTCTGTCCATCTTTGTCTCAACTTTAATAGATGCTATTATCTAGGGCAAGTGACGTCACGTGAAGTCGGGGGGAATAAATTGATCCTCGTGAACAAAGAAGGCATAGAATTTCATGAACTAACAATAAATCGGCTATTAACAGGGGATTTTGTAACGCTGTCTTAATCGCTGTTTCAGCTGTTTGTAACGTTATGTTATCATACGTAACAGTTATCGGAACCACCATTTAAGTCGAAGGCCTGAGCTTTGCAGTTTTGAGCCTGCGAATAGCACTGTAACTAAGCATCACTTTTATGAAGATTGTAAATTTGTGACCATTGTCTCTGTTGTACATTAAGGGTGCTGCGTACTAACCCTATTGGATTCCCACACCTCAATGTTAACCTATGGAGAAAATGTGTCCAAGGACTGCCGACTTGGATTGAAAGATTTTTTTAAAAATTTTAATTGTACTCTGTAATAGAGAAAGAAATTTTACATCTTAGGGCATTTTTCGTTTTTAAAAATATATGCAAATAAAATTTAAAAATTTTAATTTTTCCTGAAAAAATTTGGTCTAGTGTGTTTTAAACACTCCTAAATTTCTTTGGTGGACGAAATATATAAAATGAATCCCGTTGCAATGTGCAAAAAAGGTCAGGCATCTGAAAAGTACCATTTTTATCGGATTATCAGCATTTATGTAGCTGTAAATAGCATACGCATTTTCTCCATTGATTATCATTGAGATGGGCGAATCCTATAGGGTTAGTACACAGCAGCCTTAATGTAGTTTCTTAAACGCATTATACAAATTTGTCACTGGAAGACACCTTTGGATTTCACAGGGGAACAAAACGAGACACACGTGAAATAGTAAATATTTTGTAACAATGAAAAAATCCCGTAGAAAAGCTTTAAAATATGATATGCACGAGTTCCATTAAATATACTTCTTTCTTTGTTCTTGTATATCACCTGTAAGCGTATTACACGTTTGGAAACATTAGTTCAATATTAACTCGTTGAATATGAATGAACTACTTCTGGATTCATTATAGATCAATACTGCTCTAAGAAGAATCTTAATCTAGGTTACTGATCAAAAATTGATACCTTTAAGCGGGATCTGAAATTTTGAAAATGATTATCAGTCATACTATGATTAGATTGTTTATCCTTTTTGTTTTCATGCCTTCGATTGCGATAGGCTGCACGAAGGCCGTTCAATTATCAGTAGTCAGTGGTGAGATTAAAGAGCTGAAATTTTAATTCTCAAAATAGTGAATTGCTGTATGGTGTATTTTTTAACACTTCTACCATGTTAAATAAATACAAGAAACTATTCGCTGAAAGAAAAAAAAATAACCTCAAACAACGTTTACGACATTGAGTTGGTGTCCGTCCATAATGAAGAGATAAATAGTTCTGTAGAAGCAGGTCCAGGCCTATCCATTGTGGAAAGTTTTAAAAACGGCGCCTTTTCAAATTTTTGGAGAAGTAATGAATGTATCTCTAATTGAAAGTCTACTAAGTAGAATAATGGACATTTTGGAAAAAATGAGAATTTTTTTTTAAACATAAAAATTTCAAAAATTACAGAAATAAAAATAAGTAGAAAAAGTAAATAAATTTGAATATAATTTATTATGTAACAAAAATCATTTCTACATCGTTCTTCAAACCTATATGGCAGAAAATTGTCTGATTGCATCTCTATAATTAATTGTTTTCCATACCGTCTTTTCTATAGAAAGGATTGCTAGATCTTTCAATCGATCTTGAGTTGTTTCATAGATTATTCCTCAAAATTTTCAGTCCAGAAAAATCTGCTGTTAGAGTTACAGTAAGAGTTAATAGAATTCTTATAGCTTGCAACAAAGTTTGGAAATAGGCATTCAAAATTTAATTCTCATAATCTCAAATTCAGGAGTTCATAAAAAAATAGTCTAAATATTCGCATATGCATTTGTATATTTTTATGAATTTCTTCATTTATTAGATTAATCTTTTCCTTACGGTGTGGGATAGCATGTATCCCAAGAATACGGCACCATGAATATGAATGAATATATATATATATATATATATATATATATATATATATATATATACACACATATATACATATATATATATATATATATATATATACTATACATATACACATGTATATATATATATATATATATATATATATATATATATATATATATACATATACATATATATATATATATATATATATAATATATATATATATATATATATATATATATATATATATATATATATATATATATATATATATATATATATATATATATATATATATATATATAAATTTATGGGCCCGTATTCTTGGGATACATGTTATCCCACCCCGTAAGGAAAAGGTTAAACAATTAATATTTTTTCGCTATTCCTTACAATTTTCGTATTTTTACAAAGCCTCATTTTGGCACCTGAGGCGGTCGCCTCGCCGACTTATCTATGGGCGCCTCACCTGTGTAGAAGTATATCATGATAACTGTTTAATTCATTATTCTGAAAGGACGTTACTTAACCCTTCGGTGGGAACATCTGCGTCTTAGGCAGCTAAGGTTTCTTTATTCAACGCTGGGCCACCCCCCATCCTTCGATCTTGTTTACTGTGAATCTACACATGTTTCAGTCAACATCTTGTCTTTAGTGTGGAAGGGTGATTTGTGATGCCAGCTATAGGTGTTAATTACCTAGAAACAATGGATGCATGCATGGGTTGGAACAAGCAAGGAATACAACGCATGGACCTTAAACATACATTTATTTGATAACCCAAATTTCAATTAACTTGTCAGAGCAATTAATATAACAATCCGTTTCATATTAACAAATTTGACATAAGGTACCAAGAAGCAGAGGCAAACTATAGAGTGAAATATGATTTTTAGAGTCTATCGGGGAGGCACTTACTATAACGGATGCATGCAGCGATGATCGTAGCATCGGCGACCGGGACCCAGTATCATCTCCAGTGTAGGAACACCTTGGCGGGATATTCGCACTTCTCCAAGGCTATGGGGCAGACGAGAATGTCTGACATCTAACTCCCAGGAACCCAATCTAAAAATCCGTCTCCTTCTTTTTTCAAATCCTTCCGTCCTTAGCGGAGCTGTTGTCCGTTTACAGGGGGGGGGGGGCATTCTGGCACGCCCCTCACTTTCATTGGGCAGTGGGCTGCTTTTCTTTCAGTGGTTCCTACCCCAATTGGATCTTTATTACACCGCCTCTGTCGCCCCTGTCCATAGTCTATGAAGTACCTCCCCCAACATCATTTTATTTTGCAAATCAACTTTGACCCTTCTCATCTGACGTTTTTACTGTGGGCCATAAAATAACGACCATCCATATTGTAAAATTTAGACTTCAGATCGCTATCACTGGCCACACCGACAGCTATTCTTCTATTTTTTATTGGTTTACAATCCTGTACTTACCCCTGCCTCTGCATCCTTTATAATACTTTCTTTATTGGCCACACACCCTGGGGAATTATACCATTTTCACTTCTACACCAGCCTTCTATGGTTCAGGTAAAGAAACAGATTAATCAGAGCAGAAATTTAACATCGCAACCCAATCACTCGTTCGACTCACTAAATGCCTCTACAAAACGAACCGTAATGTAACCTGTGATAAATGGTTCTGTTCAACAGAAGCTGGTCAAGAATGAAGGAGTAATGAGGTTTGACGATTGCGGCTACCATCAAGTGTGGTAAACCACAAATGCCCTCTGAATTTATTGTTAGGATTACCCGGGAAAGAGACATCCCATCTATATCTGCTTTCCAGGCAGATGTTCCTACCGACTGGTTAAGAATCCCCTGCTCTTGGGATAAAAGGAATTGGGTGCATGTGAAAAGAATGGCGAGTTTTCTTACCTCCATGAGAACCGGGTAACCGTATGGGCAAGTCCATTGCCCACTGCTCAGCAGTCTTCCGCCTCATGTGTTCCCATTCTCGGAGAGGGTCTACTAAACGAGGATCCAGAAAGGGAGACCTCTGGCCAAAGGCGGATGCAAACGCTCGCAAATGATACTGTTGTCCTGAAAGGGATGATAAGAGAATTTTGAGTGACACGATACTCAGCTATACAATACAAAAAAAAGGTATGGTAATTTGTAATCGAATGAAATGGTTCTAAATTAATATGAAAATTTCTCACGTGTCAGTTTACATATAGTTCAAAATCATACACTTTGTTACATTTTGTCTTTTTCCTAATTCAGAAGCAACATATAAAAACAAACACACACACACACACACACTCACGCACGCACACTCGCACACACACATCGTACTCAGGCAAGAAAAGTGACGCAACTCAGAACTGCAGCATTTGAGAAATATCAACTTAAAGAATACTCTACAGCTTGAACTCGCATTACAATAAGACTGACGCAACTGACCTCAGATGGACAAATTGCAAGATAGAGATGCGTCGCTCTTCGTGCACGATGGGGCATTTCATACATATTTTTCAATAACTTAACCTCAAAATTGCCATTTTTTCACTCGTGTTGCCTTTCTTGCTGGGGTGCGATATATATATATATATATATATATATATATATATATATATATATATATATATATATATATATATATATATATATATATATATACTAGCATTATTGCCCGGCGTTGTCCGGGTAGAACAATAGACTCATTGAAATGGAAGATTTTTAAGAATTTAATTCAAATTAATTAAGAATTTAATTCTCTAAAAAGCAATTTCATTATCTTTTAATTGTAATTATCCTGAAATGTACTCCGTCGCGAAGCACGGGTATTCAGCTAGTCTAACATAATGTTGATTTTTATCAGTTTTGGTCGCATTAACAGTAGAATAAAATTTTAAAATTATGTGTAATTTTTAAGTAACATAAATACATATTAAGCCGTATTGTTTTCGACAAGACAAGGAATCTGGGGGGGGGGGGGAATATTATATAAATCTCCACCGTATATATCAACATATTATTTTTCTTTTACACCGCGAAAAAAATAAATCCATGAACGTAAAATACTGGCAAAGTAATCGGCTGAAGCATTTTGGCGAAAACAATAAATTGAGTTTAGGCGTGAATCCATATTGGAGAACTAAATCGTTGGTTAAAAGCCATTTACAAAACTTCCTGATGGGGAGATCTTCAATTTTAACTCTCACGTCCGGGAGTCTATATTGAAAATCTGCCAAATAACTGGCATCTCTCGGAAGCAAAAACGACACAAAGCTCACGGTATAAATATCCCCTCAAAAAATCCCCTCCATAGAATCTCGTTAGGCCTAGGTAGATACTTTGGTGTGCCCTACGGCTGATGTCCTTAGATCCAAGAACAATAAGGAGACGCAGGGTGGCAAAGGTAAGACACTTTTTGCTTCCTTCATTTTCTGGAGCGTTTTTTGCCACTCCATCCCCTTTCGGCGCGCAGAGATTATCCCTTTTTTATAGGGGTGAATGAAAAACAAAGCAGCGTGAAACTCGTTTGAAGAGAAGATGGAAAAAGATATTGTTTGAACTTGACAGCTGTTGTCTGGAGGTATGGGAGGTTTGTGAAAAAGTGGATTTTTTTTCCATATATATGTATTGAGTCAGTAATGTTTGGAAACAACGTTTTGGGATCTAATATTAGAGTCCTGGACAGCTTTTGAGAGAAGTTATCAGATTGTTCGGATATATGCATACTTACACAACACTGCAAAGGATGCGAATGCGGAGTTTAAAGCAATGGAAGATTTAATGTTGAATTTTGAATTTTAAAATATTAAAGTTACTTTATTACCTATGTTTTATGTACATCGAATAACAAGTTTAATGGAGAAAGCACTCGTGGAAACTCATTGTATTGAAATTTTCAAAAAAAATTTCTTCATGTAAAACGTTGAACTAAAAGTAAAATATTGCTTTAGACTAAATTACTTCTATCAAATTAGTTGGTTTTTTAGGAGCACAATTTTATTTTATAAATCTCATTTTTAACTGTCATTTATAGATTTTTAAATTACCAATACCGTTATATAATTGTAAATACGATCAGACTTTCTCAAATCTCTTAGTGCAAATGGTTGTATGTACTTTACAGGAGAGAACAAAAACTGATTATTTCCTTATGTTTTAATAGTATTATATTCATATTTTTCCCTCTGCTGTTTCCATGATAACTAATGTATAACATAACTTTTAAAGCATTAAATTTGTAAATAAAAAAATTACAGTAACATATGACTTTATGCAGTTTAGAAGATTGTTACATACGATCTTTTGCACTAATAGTAGCAATATACGGAGCTTAGGGTTGTCCGACCCCTGCGATATTGAAAAATTCGCAACTATTTCTAAGATCCCAGCCCTATTTTTTAAAGCCCCTGGCAATAATTAAACCAAGTAAAAGCTACTGCAACATTATATTTTCTGAATTGAATTACAGTATCAAAATTTTAGGTTACTGCACACTCACTAAGGATGACGTGGAGACACTAAATACTCGTAAATCTCTCTCTCTCTCTCTCTGTATATATATATATATATATATATATATATATATATATATATATATATATATATATATATATATATGTATAGATATATATATATATGTATAGATATATGTATAGATATATATATATATATGTATAGATATATGTATATATATATATATATGTATAGATATATGTATATATATATATATATGTATAGATATATGTATATATATATATATATATATATATATATATATATATATATATATATATATATATATATATATATATATATATATAAATATATATATATATATATATATATATATAAATATAGATAGATAGATAGTAGTAAAATTATTGCATTTTGTAAAATAGTTATTTATAGTTCAATAAGAGCAGGACTGCATTTTATGTACTTCAATTCAGTATACCTATAAACTATTAAACTCCAAAATGAATTATACCCAGTAACTCCAAAATATCGAATTCATTGACGATAAACTGAAAAAACAGGGACAAACAGCTCTGTAGAATCCACCACTAAACGTAATGTTAGATGCTGCGTATTCCTGTTTTGCATGCTCCAAATGTTTCACGTTAGTTAAAAACTGCTAATAATGAGTTATGATTGAGATATGTAGACAACCACCGAATAAATCTCATTAATGGAATGAAATTTTTAATTACTTGAAACATTAAGAACTTCGTATTTTTCCCCCTTTAACACCCTGAATCAGCAACCCATGTTGATTGGGGGCTAACTTTGCGGGCTTAAGATTTTTAGTCGGGAATCGAAGTAAGGTTCAGTTCCCGACAAAACAACGCATCTTTACCTGATTTTTCTCTCACAGGGAGTAACTTTTGCTTCGTAGCTGGGTACATTCATAACAACGGAGGTAACAGAAATTCCATGCAGCATGGAGAAATATTTCCGGATCAATTGCCAGTGACGTAGGAATGAAAACAAAAATTCATTAAACAAAAGTCGTATAATTTTTTTTTAATTTTGTAAAACATCGCATTATAAGAAGAAATATATATTAAAACTATACATTAAGATGAAAGATAATTAACAGAGTAGAATTTTGTTCACTGTGAGAACGATCTGAGGTTTTAATGATATATTGAGGAAAAATTTGACGATAAAAGAACACACAACTTCTTTCAATCTATATATTTAAAACATTTCAATGACTGACTGACTGACAGATAACGAACAGACCAAACCGCTGGATCTAAAGGGCTAAAATTTTCCATTGCAATATAGTGTTGGGGTGCACTAAGAAAGACTTTTGAAAAATTCTTCTGAGATTTTTTTAAAATTAAATTTTTAAGTTGTGTTTGTAACTTATTTTAGAGTTTGCATTTAAAATAATAATCTGAGGGTTATAAAATATATATCACGAGAAAAATCATAAAAATTCCTTTAAAATGAAATCTTTTTTCGAATCCTTACCATCATTTTCTGATTTTTGGTGAATTTTTAAAGATTAATTTTTAGAATTTAATGTATTAAAGGCTGATCACGTGGTTTCTTTTCTTTTTGTGATACTTTAAACTAATTTTGCGTCACGCGCATAACAACGAAATAAATTGACAAAAAAACATTAAAATGCGGTTAAAGATAAAATTTAACCACTAGACTCATTGAGATGGAAGTTTTTTAAGGGGACTCGGTACCAAAAATTTTATTTTTGTAAATAACAATAATATTTAAGTTTTTGGATGATGTTTCAATAAAGCATAATCATTACATACAATAATAGACCTTAAATTGATAATACAATGGTAACTTTTTTTTTTAATTTAATTTTTTAAAAACTTTTTAACACTTTTAAAATTTCTTCTTCTTTTTTAATTTTGGTGTTTGAAACAAGATTTTTTTTATCTTATACTCAGGGTACTCTTTTCTACAAAAGTAAGCATCAGAATTTTTGATATAAAAATTAGATCGGAAGAATAAAATTAATAATTGGATGTCTATGGAAAAACCCCTTGAAAATAGCATATATTTCAAATTCACATTTAAAAAAATTTTTTTTTTAAAGATATCAAAAAATAAGATGCTTACTTATCATTAATAGCATCTAAAGATACACTAAAAAAAGTTTGAGACAATTTGCTGAAATATTCTGGAAGCCTTAGCATTTTGATTATATAGGAAATCTGAAAAATTACGAACTGAGAAAAATGAGTTTAAACATTTCATTTACAAAGAAACAATACTAAATTTTATCCAAATGTCTCCAAACTTTTTCTCAATGAATAATGGAACATTTTTTTAGTTTTCCTCACCAGAAGAAAGTGTTAGATGTTAAAATCATGGAATTAGAAGCTAATGTATATGGTAGCACTTAGTAATTAAATAAACAAAATTGCACATTTTCAGTAGAAAAATACCCCACAATTGCAAAAGTAGACATTATAATCATTTTTAATTTGTTATATATATATATATATATATATGTATATATATGTGTGTGTGTGTGTATAATAATTATACTTATTCAATAAATCATGATAAATTATTAATAAAATAAAATCATACCTCATATTTATATTTAAATTAAATGTAAATACCAATACTTAAAAAATTTCATAATTATTTAAAGGGCACCAATTATAAATTTAAAAATAAATACTTAAATGTGCTTCTTCGCAATCTAAAAGAATTTTTTCGCAAGTCTAACATTTTTGCAAGTCTGGCAGTCTGGTACCCGAATTTTAGTTCTAGAGTTTTATGAATTTCTCTTAGAGTAGAAGTGACACCTTTATTATATTCACAAATCACTTCCCCCACTGATCTATGTACACGCTTTTTGAACACAAATATGTCTTTCGAACACCTAGCCCATATCATACTATGCAAGCTTTCATTTGCATTATTAATTTTTGCATCTGATACATCTTTCTAAAAGACCATTTGATGCCAGTCTTTGATAGACAGGAAATATTTTTGGCAAATATTTCCTGTCTATCAAAGACTATCAAAGACTGGAAATATATCCTGGTTAATTGGTGTACCAACATGAAATACCAGAGAGTGTAAAAACCAGAGAGTTGGTTAGTTTTTCAACTGTAAACAATGAAGTAGGTGTGGCATTTAAAGGGACATTTAAAAACAGAGGTTTGCGAAATTAACCATATCTCCTTTACTATTAATCAGATCATCAAGAAATTTAGTCAGAATGTTCTACAGATGTTAAGGTTCATTTTGGGGTAAAAATCTGCAATTCGACAATTTTATCATTTTTCGTCAAAATGAGAGGTACTGAGTCCCCTTAAGAATTTAATTAAAATTAGTATGTTTTATGGAAATTAAACGTACAAATTTATTGTATACATTGACCGTTGAATTTCACTTGAATATTTTCTTCTACATTATTTTGTCTATAAAAATATCCGTTACGATTTTTTTATAATATATATATATATATATATATATATATATATATATATATATATATATATATATATATATTGACATAATTGCATACATTGACCGTTGCATTTAATTTGAATGTACTTCGTAGCGAAGCACGAGTATTCATCTAGTAGAAAATAAAAGGAAAGCAATAAATTCCCATACGTGAATTTGGTCACTGACCATAGAAACAATCCCCTCTAACGCACCTCGGCCTAGTTAAAAACTATTAATTTATACAAAACTAGGTGACACACTTTAATTTTTGATTTTTAGAAGCTGCGTGTTACTGTTTTACGTCTTCCACAAGATTCCTGTAAGTTATAGTTTTAGTGTACTTTTCACGTGCTGTTACTCTTCGAAATTACTAACTATATCATTATGCTTTTATTATGTTAAATTGCATGCTTGTTGAAAAGGCTTTCGATGAAAACAGGACTGTGAGGATCTCCAAAAAATGCAATCTTCTATAAAAAGGAAGAAAAGTTGTGGACCTATCACGTGATCTAAGTAACTGCAGCTCCTTGTATTTTACTGAAGTCCTGCAATATGTAAGACCAGGGCTCTAATTGAGGCTGAACGCGCTGGAACGGCGTTCCGCAACCTCTCTTTAAGAAAAAAAAAAGTGTTCCCGGAAAGTCTCAACCCTTTTGAAACAGTCAATCAATTTGATAGCCACGTCGTAGAGTGAACGTGAAAGAGATTTCTCCCAGATGCAGGGCCCGACTTAGCCTAATTGGGGCCCGGGGCAAAAACTTCTTTGGGGGCCCCCCTCTGCTTCACTACTTTAGTAATGAAGAACTTAATACTTAATAATAAACTTTCTATTCGATTTGGGGCCCCCTTCTGAAGTAGGGGCCCGGGGCAACTGCCCCGTATGCCCCTGCCTTAGTCAGGCTCTGCCCAGATGAACCTCATTATCACACCAATAAGATCATCACTGAATATTCCAACATCATTTTCTAGTCTGTTGTTTGTAAAGATCTATAGACTTCCTCTTCGACTCTTTTACCCACCTAAGTATGTTGACTCTTAGCTTGTGTCTGGACACCATTTAGCATTAGCCGTCAAAAGTAAGGAAAGGTCAAGAACCAAGAAGTATGTGGAAAACATGTTGAAGTTTTGGACAATCTTTCAGGATGGGCAGATAACTTAAACAATCATGAAACTGTGATTTTTTACAGCTTTTATTACTTCACTACAACACATTTTTTTTACTTGTTTTGCAAAATAAAATTTGTAATTGAATTAAATGTTCAAGTTTTTGTGTAACCAAAGATTTCTTTTTTTTCAGGCCAATAATTTTAAATACCCCCCACACACCCCGGAAGGTTACAGTTCCGGCACCTCTATTTCTAGAAACTGAGTACTGTGTAAGACTGTGGAGAAATAGGAAGCAAAAGGTAAATTTTCTTAACAGTTTTCAATTTTATAGACCATTAAAGCATTTTATCATAACGAAATCTTTTTTATAACTCCTAAAAGTGATTTTTAAGGGAACGGTGGACTTTTATTTGAGCAAATCTCGTCATTGTAATACTGGTTGTGTTATTGTAAAATATATATATATATATATATATATATATATTTCTGTAGATTATTAGTACCAAAATAATTTTTTTTCAATTAAAAAATCATTTATGACGCTTCTACAAAGTAATTTATAATGAGTAAGTGTAGTAATAAATTTTAAATCTGTTTTTCTCAAAACAGATTTTTCAAGGTTTTTAGATTTTTCAAATGCTCCATGCTACTTAATTTTTCTTCAAAATTCATGAAATTTATAAGGAAGAATCCTGATGCTGTTTACAAAAAAACTGGGTATGGATTTTACAATTCGACTTCATTAAGGTAATTAAATTTGATTTATAACTTTTCAAAAGGCAAAATTTTGATGAAAATCGGGATGGAATTCAGAAAAGAATCTCTCAAAAATTAACTATTCGAGGGATTAAATAATTGATACCCAGATTTGTTTGTTATACAGTTTAAAGAGATTAAAATGCAAAATCGAGGAAATTTCTGAAAAATTAAGTAGCAAGGAGCATTTTAAAATTTTGTTTATAAATTTCAAAATTTTTAAAAAATCTTAAAATTATAATGAGATTGGAAAATTTCTTTTAAGGTATTCTATTTATTTATAGTGAAATGTGTATACGTACACTATTTCGTATCTCTATGATGAAAAGTAAAAAAAATAAATTTTAATGTCCACCGTTCCCTTAAACGTACTTCAAATCGGTGTAATATTAGAAATTTCTCTACAGCCAGTTTCGCTGAGCCAACTACAAGAAATTCACTCGAAAAATTTGAAGTCTTTTACTACTTTCAGTTTCGCATTTTTTATATTAACTCTTGGAATTCACATGTGCTGAATATTCACCCATGAGAATTGCCTTTTTTTTCTCCCATTAAAAGCACTTTAATTATATACTTGGCTTTTAAACTTAATAAGTGAATACGAATTACTACAACGTGTAATGGCATCACTCTTGCTCCCCGTGGAGACCACCAACTCGGAAAATTCCGACGACAATTTTCCGGCACCGTAAAGGTCCACTCCTTATGGATTTCACGAGGACGTAATTTTTATAGTCACTCTTTTCATTCTTTTAATTTTTTTTAAAGTGTCTTCTTTCAATTGTTAAGGTTAAAATTTAGTTACATGCTTAGTGTCCTTACGAAAAGAGTAATTTGGTTTAATAATTGGGAAGATAAGGAAATAATGATGGAGCAAATCCTACTATTGAAACTAAAACACTATTTCACGGCACAACAGTATTTCATACTAATCAGTTTGTACAACAGATGTGGTAAATATTCGAAATTTAGCATGAGCTATAGATAATATCGCACGCAAACAGATTCAGTTAGTATCCATCACAATACTGAAATTTAATTTTAGGTTAAATATATCGTAAACTTTTGTTTTATAAGTTTACTAGGGTAACGTATAATGTAATACTTTCGATTGCAAGCTCGAGTAATATATATATATATATATATATATATATATATATATATATATATATATATACAGTCGAACCTCCATATATCGAAGTAGCAAATTGCCAGAAAAAAATTCGATGTATAGAAATTTCGATATATAGAATTGAGCTTAGTCTTATCATAATTCTCCTATAAAAAAAAAATTAAAGCTAATTCTCGTATACGGAACTCCATTTCTAATTTATATGCGAATCCCATTAAATGAAAGTTAATAACTAAAAAATGAATTAATATGAAAGATTTATTGAGTACAACATACCTTCAAAAAAACAATAATGCAGATAATGGTTACAATTATCACAGTTACATTCTTTAAAAAAAAAACTACGAATATCTTGCTGAACAGCCAGTTTTGCGGAAAGTTCAAAGAAATGTTCGTATTTATTCAGTCCACTAAAAACTTCATCAGGGACATTTTCCGCGAATTGAAGTCCACGACGTATTGCTTCAAATGCCAAAAATTGGGAGATTTTATTCTAAAGTGGAATAAAATCTCCCAATTAGTCTTGGAAAAAATTTCGATATATAGAGATTTTTTCGATATATAGAAACAATTTTTCTATGTAATGAACATGGAGATTTGCTAAGAGTTCGATATATAGAAAATTTCGATATGGGGAAGTTCGATATAAGGAGGTTCAACTGTATATATATATATATATATATATATATATATATATATATATATATATATATATATATATATATATATATATATATATATATATATATATATATATATATCCATCAGAATACTGAAATTTAATTTTATGTTAAATTTATCGCAAAGTCTTCTTCAGTAAGCTTACTAGGGAATGTATGATGTAATACTCTCGAATGAAATCTACTTTTATGCTATACATGATAAATACTGTATATGATTGTAAAACAAACAAAATAATTATTTATATAGTTTGTTTTTATATTGTAGAACTGCTAAATTATTTTATAAACAAAACTGAAATTCACCTTCAAAGTTAAATTCAGATTACTTATACTGCCATATTTTTATACAGAGAACTGTAGTAACCTCACCTTTTTTTTTTTCTAAATAAAGAACTCGGTGTCAGGAGAAAAAACGAAGAGTGAAAGAGGGCAGAAACTTATTATTAACAAGTAGAAAAAGTAATAGCAATAAAAATGACTAGTGCTGCCATCTGAGGGAAGAAACACGCGTATAAAAAATTTATTGTGCGTGTCTGACATTTAATTATGCGCACAAATTACTTTTAATCTTCTGATGATACAGGAGTTGTCATCATTCACTTTTAATATATTTTCATTTAGAAGTAAGGTGAAAGGGGAAAATGCAGTCAATCGTAAGAATATTTTCATACATTATATAATTATTTGCACAGTTTATTGCATATGTTTCATCAACGTACTGCTGTATTTACCTATCTATCAATGAAAGTAATTCAATCGTAACATAAAACAGTTTCTATCGATGAAGTTTAGTCATTAATAGCCCGATATACTTAAAACTCATTTTAACGTGAGTTGCGATTTTCTTGAAGCAATGAACATTTATCACCTGATACATATCCACGGACAGTTTCCATAAATGAAGTATATATTAATGAATATATTAATTTCTAAAAATGAAGTATGCTTTAAATTAATAGCTAGTCATACTTAAAATTAATTTTTATGCGAGTTGCGGGTCATTTGAAGCACAGAACTTTCGTAGATGATACCTTCAAAAATGCTACTCAAATGTATAACTTTTTTGAAAGTCTTAACATGTTATAATGTAAGAATAATGTGAAAAGCACATGGCGCCATAGAGAAGTTTCACTATATATATGTATATATATATATGCATTTGAAAAGAAGGAATATATATATACACCGATGTCTATGATGGGCGGTTTTTCGTAGTTGTATAAATAAATCAAGAATAAGCAAAGATATACTTATTTATTTTATTATAGCCTTTATTAACTACAAGACGACAGCTTCGAGAAGGAAATATATGCTGTCTTACATCCAACCTGTCCCGCTACAAACATAAATTAACACACATCCCCCCCCCCCCCAAAAAAAAAGCAACTTTAATAGCAGTGTGAGGCACTTATTCAAATCCTATCATCCAGTTGTTTACTTTATAACATCTTACATATTCACAATTCTGAAAAGGTGCACTTCATTTCGTTGATTCATGCATTTGATGAAAAACTTTTCAATTTAAAAATATTTATCTGACATCTGCTGTGTACTTCATCACAGATGTGTGTTGCACATCCAACAATTGAGGGGACACCAGAGCAAGTTCATATCAATGCACTCGCTACAAATCTTTTCATCAAATTCTTAAAATATTTCTAATAATATTTCGATTTTTTTTTCCCCGCTGTCGTAGTTTTGTTTGTTAGAGTTGTTGAAGATTTGCCTGTAGTTAATCAGTAAACTACTTCATGGATTTAATACCTTCAGATATCGCAACGCGACAGAAAAATCTCTGAAATATATTCTCGGGATTTTAATTCCGATTTGGTACGATACTGTAATGTTGCTATCATGCAACAAATGCATGAATACGGTAAAATACCGTCACAGTGATCTGCAAAACGGGATCTACCAACGTTCTTTCTACATAATAATTCTTTAGGAATGGGCATCCTATGCTATGAAAAACCTCAAACCTTCCCAACTCCCTACCCGGAAATACGGAAATGATTGAATATATGATGTTAAACACGCAGAACTTTCTCTGAAGAATAAGAAGTATGTCTCCTGTGAAAAAGTTTCAAATTCTGAAAAACTTCCAAAATCATATAATTTATCAAAATTATAATACATTGCATAATTATCAGCAGGAAAAGCTTTATTGATCAAAACCGTGTGATTTATCAACATTAAAAATTTAACTGCAGTATACTACTGTGTCATGGGAAGAGTTGAGTGCTTCATTAGCTACTTAGAGGGCGCGGTGGCCCAGTTAGCAAGAGCAGCGGGCCGGAGATCTGAACGTCCCTGGTTCGATGCTCGTTTCAGCAAATCCACCGCCGTGTTCACTAATGGTGGCCGGGGCACGTAAAATAGGTCGGGGCTGCAATGTCTTCCAAGTTCTCAAATTTACCTCTGGAGGTGCGGGGTCAAGTGTTCCGGTCTCGTCCCTTGACTCGGTTCAAAATTACGGGACCGGTCATTTAGCGAAGTCGGACTCCTACCTTGTGGTGCTAATTCAAATGAGGAGACGCCCCTTTCAGCCCAATAGCCTATTAGGACCTGATACGATGAATGGAACCTCCAACCAGGGGGCATTAACAACAACACAACATTAGCTACTCAAGAATAAAATAATAGGAGTTCAGACATCTGAGAGGCAATTTGACAAGTTTTTTCCTAAAGAAAATCTTTAAAGCCTTAAATTACGCCATTCGATTTGAATTGTACGGAATTTGATTTACTCCTAAGCCTCTAGCGCAGCCTTCATTGCCTTAACAAAGCGGGCCTTGTGTATCCCTTAAACTAAATGGAAACTCCCCGAAATAAAGACCTTATAGGAGCTCTGGCGAAAGCCGAATTGATCTCGGACGCTAAATTCCATGCCAAAAAATAATTATCTCCATTAATTAAGCTTACGAAAAACACAGTAAACGCAAAAAAAGAAAAAGAAAGGAGCTGAAAAAAATTGTCAGCGCTTTTTCAATCAATACCCCCTCGTTCGTTCGAGCACTGTATAGCTCCGAATTTATTTGTTGACATCCCCTGGTGACTCCAGATACCACCCAACTGTCACAGTGTCGATAACATCCTCGACAAATGATGGGTCCTCGACCAAAAACGCGTGCTATCAGCGATTGGAACAAAAGGATTAATTTTTTCCCCAACAACCTAATACCCACATTAATCAGCCTTAATGGCTTGTTCTTTTCGACATTGTTTTCGATACCATTTTTTACGTGATCGATGTCAACACAAAAATAAAAAATTTCTAATCCACGATATTTTAGTTCATGGTTTTTTTAGAATAAGCTCTACCTGTACTTATGTATAATTAAGGTATTAAAAGTAATTGAGATAATGAGTGACAAATATGTAAGTACGGTGTTTTCCGAGAGGATAGTAATATATAACCAGCTTACTGATAGGATGATATTGTGTGTGTCATTTGCTGGTAAAGGACATTGACATTGATTTAATCCGTTGGGCTAACAAGTTCATACACGGATTTACAGAAAATGCATAGCAGGAGAGAAATCTTTTTTTTTGTCTATAAGAAATATCACCACTGTATGCATATATGTAAGCACTAGCTGGATACCCGTGCTTCGCTACGGAGTACATTCAAATTAAATATATGTCAATGTATGCAATTAATGCAAAAAATGGTCCATGTATGCAATTAATGCAAAAAAAAAAACTATTTATAAAAAAAAATAGCAACGGATATTTTTATAGGCAAAATAATGTAGAAGAAAATATTCAAATTAAATCTAATAGAACATACTAAAGAATATAGTGCAGTTAATATAGTACAGTTTGAGGAACGTTTCTTTTACTGTATTTTAATATTTTTATGGATCGTCTGTCTCATTAGCAGGAAAAAAAAAATTTTTTTTGTCTATTTCGATGTTATGCTCGTGACGCAAAATTAGTTTAAAGTATCAAAATAAAGAAAAGAAACCACGTAATCAGCATCTAATAAATTAAATTCTAACAATTAATCTTTAAAAATTCCCTAAAAATCAGAAAATGGAGGTAAAGATTCGAAAAAGATTTCATTTGAAAGGAATTTTTATGATGTTTCTCGTGATATAAATTTTATAACCCTCAGATTATTATTTTAAATGCAAAATAAAAAAAAAGTTACAAAAACAGCTTAAAAAAGTAATTTAAAAAATCAAAGAATTTTTTTAAAATCTTTCTTAGTGCACCCCTACACTATAAGAAGAATCGCCATGCAAAATTTCAGCACTTTAGGTCCAGCTGTTTGGTCTGTGTGTTATATGTCAGTCAGTCTTGTACGAAACTGTTTATAAATATATATATATATATATATATATATATATATATAGGCATTAGAAATATTCTTTTGACATTCAATCAGTTCACTTATATATGAATAATTAAGATCAGCAGATGAAATGTCAACTATTTTCCATTTTATCCCCTTAAGTGTTATTTAAAAATGTTTTATCTCTCCTCAGAAACTCTTGAAATTTGGCTACGTTATTTCTATTTTTAAGGTTTTGAAACTCAACAAAGTTTAGTCAAGCATTTTTTTTTAAATCCCGAAAGAAAAAAATCATATAATTTCCCCTTTACTGCTGAATAGATTTCAACCTGTTTTGACACGAATAATTTTTTTTATAAATATATTACATATTTTAGGAAAAAAATTATCGAGGAAGATAGATACTTTTGAAATTCAAACAGAGCTTAATTTACAGCTGTATATAAAAATCATCTTAAAAATTTTCTGTTTGATAATATTATGGAATGATTATTGGCTGACAATATGTAACATATTTTGCTAATAAAGTTTGAAGAGACGTATCTCTCCAAACATTTCCTTTTAACTTAATTGTTTATTATATATCATTTAGCTCTAAATCAATTAATTTCGAAATTTACCGTTACTTGGCTACGCCCATCATGAGATTTTTCAAGAAAAAGATAAATTTATCAATATTTCCTGGACGTGATCAAAGAATATACATGATAGATCTTCGAGAAAATTGATTACTTACTATCAAATTTTACGCATTACTTTCAACTTTTAAAAATTATTAGTAAAACTTTTATTTATGTGGTTACTTAACTCTTTAGCGATCTTGACGTATAAATTATATCTTATAGTTTCTTTGTGGTATTTTATCAGCGTTCTAAAACAATCCTACATTTCGGTTCTTAGGTAATTTTCACTTCGGAGTTGTAAATAAAAAAGAAAAACCACAACTTTAAAAACATATCTGTGCTCAGAAGGGAAAATGATGTTATAAGAAACTTTTCTTAAAAAAATTTAGTTTTTGCTATTCCGGATTCTCGTTCACTGATCTTTTCTATTCACTGTGTAGAGTATATAAGCTCACTTCTACCCAGACTTGGGTGTATATAATTTGAAGTGGCACTCTAAATGAATTTGATACAAACACAGTTTATACATGAAACAATGTTTATTGAATTCGTTGCACATATAGAATTTGCTTTTACAGCAATAAGCATACGTACTACTTGTACGGAATATATATTAGCATTCAATAAAAATACACATTGCAAATACTCACAAACCAGCAGAGAGTCAAACCAGCAGTACTGCCACGTAAACTTTGGGCCCCCCAAGCACTTGCGCAGGATAGCACCTGGAGCTGCTTTCCTCGTAGCTCCCTTACGCTTATCTATCAACTTTAACAACCTTCTTTCAACCTCTGTATGAATCAAGCTGCTTGGTATTTATACCAAGCGCGTATGCCGAAATTAGCATATCTCAAGCAGCTTCTTTAATTCATTCACTCAAAAGTTCGATTCTTGTGAATCGAATCTTATGTATACCTTACAACTGTAACTACTGTATGTAATAGCCAACTTTTTTTCTGAAATATTGGTACCACGTTTACTCATGTAAAACAAATTACTGATTTTACATGACATCTTGAATCTTAGAATTGCTATCCCGTAAATTTCTTATAACATTTCGCCATCTGTGCACTATTTATATAAATGGCACTGATTGTTTTCTTATATAAAATATAACTTTTTCTTATATAAATATAAAATATAAACTTTTTTGGCAGAACAACTAAAAGTATTAAAATAAATTTCTCTTAGGTAATAATCCTCCTTAAATTATCATGTAGATCTTTATAATACTTGCCCCAACAGATATATGGTAAAAAACATCCTTAAGGAGAGTCAGCAAATTCGATATTAAGGCTGTTGTGTACTTACCCTATTGGGTTCGCTCAAGTCATTGTTAACGTACTGAGAAAATGTGTCTACTATTGATAGCTACTTAAATGCTGATAATTAAATAAAAATGGTATTTTCGGATAGCCTGAACTTTTCTGCACCTTGCAGCAGGAGTCATTTTATAAATTTCATCTCCCAAAGGAATTGAGGAGCGCTAAAAACACACTATACCAGATTTTTCCCCAAATAATTTAAAATTTAAAATATTTGCATTTAAAAAAAAAACGAAAAAAATTTTAGGTAGTCTCTTCTAACGAAACTACCGCGGGTTATTAAAGTAGGATTACTTATCGTTGCTTACCTCTTTTGTATGTATATATGTATGCATCTGTTATGTATATATATATATATATATGTGTGTGTGTGTGTGTGTCAACATTTTGACACATTTTGGTACGTTTCTGTTTAATTGTTTACTGCTTGCCCAAGCGATACAGACTGGGTTTGGCATGCTGCCAAAATCATAACTCACGACGCAGGACATCTGAAATTTTGCTTTCCGGAGGACCTTCATGGAGGAACGTAATCCTACGTTAAAATGCCCCAAGGTGTAAAATCTCAATCGTGGAGTACAAATATAGAATAATCTTTCAATCCAAGTCGGCAATCCTTGGACACATTTTCTCCATAGGTTAACATTGATGTGAGTTAATCCAGTAGGGTTAGTACACGGCAGCCTTATGTATGTATGATTTAAGTCTTTTCGCCTGTTAAAAGTAAAAATTACTATTCTTTCCCCTATTTTTTCGTATGCAATTGCAAATCAGTAATATATAAAATATATATCCATATTTTTCCAGCTATGAATAGAAACGACAGATACATCAAAATTGTATAAAAATATAAAAGAGGAAGTAATTATCATTAACCCTGCCATTAATATCCGTATTTCAAAGAATAAAAAGAAAGCACAAGCTTTTCTTAACAAAAGGTGTATCAAAAGTTTCCACAGCCAAACTTTTTTTTACACGAAAATACGTTGACGATATAAATTATGTTAAAACCTTTGGCAGTAGCTTATATTTTATATCAATATTTATTGGGTGAGAATGGCTCATAAAAAACCTTGAATGCTAATACAAAGAAAATGAATATTAATAAACCGTTATGTGGAACTGAAGAAGGTTTTTTGCGAGTAATTTGTGGTACAATTTATTTATTATTTCGGAGACATATAGTAGGCCACTAAAAGTGATCTGAAGGAAATGCTAAGATCGTCAATTTGGATCGTTATTAAATACAGTGGAATCTCGATCTATCGTTTTTCAAGGGACCGATTGAAATGAACGATAAATGCGGGAAAACGATAGATACGGAAACATAACAAAGCAATATGATCGTTGGGATTGGATAAAATGAACGACACATACGGGAAAACGATGGATCCGAAAACGATCGAACGAGATTCCACTGTATATTTTATTTTATTGCTCTTTATTTACAGCATTTTCCATGTATTGTGAAACCTAAAAAAAATTCGGAATGAGATGTATCTACATATTCAGAATTCATAACATTTGTACTAACTTACTAAACAATATTCACTCACAAACTCGCAAAAATTTGAAAATGTTACGTATGATTGTATAACTTGGGTAATTTAGAGCATTTTTCAGAAATTGAAAGGTGGTAACGTTAGTTTTTAGCAAATATTTTTATACTGTACAGACTGACTTTTTTACAGATTGAAAGTTGTAATTGATAAAGATGTGCTACAAATAAATGTGTATACAAAGTAGTACTAGGTCAGCGGTTTTCAACCTTTATGTAACGCCTCCCTAAAATTTTTTCCCGCACCTCCCTATCTTTTAATAGATGTTATAATATAGACACGCTTTAAATAATAAATTTATTAAGAAAAAAATGAAAACTACAATTAACAGAATAATAAGATTTTGCTATAACAATACGAACCTGCATATTTATTTTTATATTAAACTAGCTGAAAACCCGCACTTCGCTACGGAGTACATTCAAATTAAATACAACGGTCAATGTATGCAATTAATGCAAAAAAATATAAATATATATATATATATATATATATATATATATATTTATAATAAATACGGCGATCAATGTATACAATTGATGTAAAAAAAAAAACATATTTATAAAAAAATCGTAAGAGATATTTTTATAGATAAAATAATGTCCAATCGTCTGCCGCATTAGCAAGAAAAAAATATTTTTTGTCTATTTAGTTTTTATGCATGTGAGGATAAATTTATTTAAAGTACCAGAAAAAGAAATCCCGTGATCAGCATTTAATAAATTAAATTCTAAAAAATTAATCTTTAAAAATTCACCAAAATTCAGAAAAGGGAGGTAAAGATTCGAAAAAGATCTCATTTTGAAGGAATTTTTATGATCTTTCTCATGATATAAAATTTATAACCCTCAAATTATTATTTTAAATGCAAACTTAAAAAAAGTTACTAAAACAGCTTAAAAATTTAATTTACAAAAATCTAAGAAGAATTTTTCAAAAATCTCTCTTAGTGCACCCCTACACTATAAGAAGAATCGCCATGCAAAATTTCAGCCCTTTAGGTCCAGCGGTTTGGTCTGTGCGTTGTATGTCAGTCAGTGAATGAGTCAGTTACGGAACTGTTATATATATATAGATTAATAATCAAACTACAACTAACGCATCAAAATTTAATGCGAGGGTGGTGGTTGTTTTTTGGCACAAAGTTTATCAAATCTTGGGGGCAATGTGGAGAGTGCAGCTCGTAACTCTTTTTCGACAGTTAAACTGGTTCGATATTTGGTTTTCATTGCAGCCACTGCCGAAAAGCCCGTTTCGCACAAATAAGGCGTTACAAACGGTAGAAGCACTTGCATTGCTTTCCAGTACAAAGATTCATACTCTCTGCTAAGATTCACCCAACATTGAATTATGATTTCATTTTGAAACTTTTGTTTTATCGCATGACAATTTTATCAATTTTTCTTTTTCGGTGGTTGTCAACTCAAATTCGTCTATTTATAGATATTATGGTTTATTCGTTTATATATAAATATTATGGTATGAACACTGATTTTTTTATTAAAAAGATTTGGAGCCTCCCCTGGGAATCACGCATCCCAGTTGGAAACCGGCGTTCTAGGTACAACAGTTTAGGCCGTCCGCACACGGAGCAACTCAAAAGAAACTGATAACCGACTCCAATCACAAACCAGGCCGTGATGAGTCGTAACCTATGTAATTGAATGGAGCCACGCACACGGCGCAACTGGTTACAAACCAGTCAGCAACGCGTTTGTAATCAGTCGCAGGCAACTCAACGTGTCGAGTCGCTAGCAACTTCAGTCGCCAGTTTCTCTCGCGTTGTGCGTGTTATTACACAATCTATGTTACAACCGCTCTTTTGGCAAGCTGCCAAATGACGTACACGAGTCACGTGACTAGCGATGAAATGAAATTCTAACGTTTTTTGTTGTATGGAATATGTGCGCCCATATATACAGTCCATTTTTAAACGATTGATCAAAGACAATCTATTGTGACGATTTTTTAAAATAAATTAATTTCTGATAATAATTTAACTAAAAATAATGCCCGGAATAATGATGTTCTTCCTTCCATGACAGGTCGCAAACTAATGATTTGAATCACTTTTGAGTCGGCCCGTGTGCGGAGCCGCATCACTAACGAGTTTGCAACCGATAAGCAATTTCAGTCGCTAACCAGTTGAGTTTCCTTTGAGTCGCTCCGTGTGCGGACGGCCTTAAAATTATTCTTAAGGGGTCTCCTATGGGGACTCCTATGGTCTCAGGAGTCTTACTTTTTCATTGAAGGTGCAATTGAGGCATCATGTCACATTTAATTTTATTTCTCATTCCCTATGAAACAAAAATACAGGAAATTTTGCCACTAATAGTTTAATATATGTTCTATATAGCATAGTTATTTCAATATTCTACAACAGATATTTTAATTAATTTTTAATTTTGATGAAAATTTTAAAATTGTGTTCTGGATTACATCCATTGCGCGCAAGACTGTAACAAAACTATTGGTTCTAGAGCCCCAAATAATATTGATAATGATGTAAAACTAATGCATATTTAACGTATACTCCATTTTTAAGCAATTTAAAACTAAAAGTTATTTAAAATTAACGTGTTTCCAATAAAAAATGCCTTTTTTCAAAATTTTGTAATTTTAATTTCAATTTAAAATAAATTTAAGTTTTATTGTAAGAAAAATTTAAATTGTAAATAATTGTAAGAATAATTGTAACAGAAACTTAACTCCTTTAACTTAGGCAACACTTTTCACCTTTAGCTTAGGAAAAAGTTAGGTTAAAAAAAAAAAGAGGAAACAAAGTTAAACATATTAAATTTAAAAAAAAAAGTTTTAAAATGTTTTCAGTTGTAAGAAATCAAAATACTAAAAAAAAGAAAAATTGAAAAATTTTCATCTAAAGTCATTATTATATTTTTCTTTTTCTTTCTTTTCTTCCGACTTCTTTTGCAGGAACCGTACATCATTTTGTCTCCCAAGTTAATAATTAATTCATTTTTTTTTAATAGTAAAACGGCTAATGACATACTGTCACTGAAAACTCATAAAATAACAATGAGATTTTCAGCGTGCTTTTAAAAGTTACAAAATACTACAAGCATTTACTTTAGCACACTGATTTCAGTTATGAGTAATGTTATCTTTGGAATGCATAACTATTTATTAAAATTCTTCAAGGATTTTTTACATTTACCACATCAAAAATTTAAATGAAAGCTCATTAAATATCACCTGGGTTTCATAATAAACGTTTCTATATATTTTCTTCCGTAATTTACTACTACTAATCTGATTTGATAAATTTCCATTCATATTATATGCAAAATTACGCAATAATCGGCCCAACATAATATCTTCGCCCAAAAATTATGATGCGTATAAAATGAAGCAAAATTAAGGTGAATTAAAGGGGCTCATACCTTTTAAACCGTTGATTTATGGCCTAAAAATTGATATTTTTCGATTGCTTATAACATATTTGTTATTCAAGTAATGCATTTGAATTTTTTTTAGCATATAAAGAAATGATGCATCTTTGCATTGATATAGTTAAAATATGCCCTCTTGAATAAAATATTTGTGTAAAATAGTCATATTTAAGAATGAAAGAATTACATTATGTCACATAGTATACTACTTCCGCGTAGAATTCAAAGCTTTCTATCCATTATTTTCATCTAATATTTTGCATAGTCTATATATATAAGTTCAAAAATATACCCTAGTAAAATCTAAAGAAAATTCCCATGTTTTGTATTTTTTTTAAATTTTTCTTTAAAAAAAAATTTTTTTTTTATAATTTTAGCAATACTAAAGCATATAAAAAATGCAAATATTATTATTTTACTTAGATATTACTAGGGTATATAGTAAACTATATGAGTAATATGTGTACCAAATTTCAAGGTTATACAAATAATACATTTTTAGATATCATGCGCAGAATAGACAAAAAAATGTTTTTGAGAAAAACCAATTTTAATACAAATATTTTACTTAAAAATATTATTTTTCATTATATTTAACTTAAAGTACTTGTATTAAATTAATATATAATTCATATTTATGTTACAACCAGTTTTATAAACTTACCTGTTTTCTATTTGTGTAGGGAGACAAAATACGTTAGGGAAACGTGAAAATTTTATTCAGCTGTTTTTAACGAAAGTGCAACAATTTCTAATATGATTTAAAATTTAGCATTCCTGTAAAATTTGCTATTTTGTAGATAGATATATACTTTAATATGCATTTATATCAATAATAATTATTGATACACATTTCCCAAGTCAATTAAAATTTAGAAGATAATCCAGTATGAAAAATCTCCTTAAATTTCACATTCATGTGACATGTTTTGCACACTAAATTATTTTCAATTGTCTGACATAACATATCAAAATCGAAAATTCTGTAGCCACTAAATGATTCAGATATTTCTTCCTTTTCGTGGGGAGGTAGAACATTGTCCATACAAAGTTTTTTTGCTGACTAACTCTCTACACACGAAACATTACTCGTTCGAGTATATTTATTGCCACGGAACTTTCGCTTTTTGGGACGTTTCCCAGATGCTGGTTTCGTAACGAATTCATCCATAACTATATTCTATGTAAAATAAAGCAAAAAACAATTTTTAAAATGGTAAAAGGTAAAGAAATATCGCTAAAAAACTTCGTCGCAGAACGTTCGCTCACGAGGTTTAGCTTCAAAAACAATTTGAAAACCCGCCTGAAAGTTGAAGTGCATAATTTCACTGCATTTCTACTGCAATTTTTAAACCATGGAGTCAGTAAAAAGAAATAGCAGCTGCGAAGATATAGTTACACGTCAAAACAAGCCGTGAGAACAGAAGTCAAATTGTAAACAACGAGCGCCATTTTCACAGCTGTGGTCATGTGTCCTTTTAAACGGGAGAATTTTAATAGTTTCGTTTTAGTTTTTTATTCATAAAAACTCGAATTTTCAGAATACTTTTATGCGGTTTGTGCCATAAGATGCAGAAAAAAATTAGCTATAAGATAAATCTAAATTTGAAAAATCGATTTTTTGAAGTTTTAAAAGGTATGTGTCGCCTTAATATGGTTCAGACTTCTGTGGGCAGCTGCCGTTTACAAACCCTATTGGATTCACTCACTTCAATGTTAACCTATGGAGAAAATTTATTTGCTATTTACAGCTACATAAATGCCGATAATCCAATAAAAATGGTATTTTCAGATAGCCTGAACTTTCTGGCACCTTGAAACAGGAATTATTTTATAAATTTCGTCCACCAAAGGGATTTATAAGCGTTTAAAACACACTATACCAGATTTTTCAATAAATAATTTAAATTTTAAAATATTATTTGCATTTTATTTTTAAATCGAAAAAAGTATCAAGTTGTACTCAAGTTGTACAATTTATTTTTTTACTACGGAGTAGAAATTAAAAAAAAAATCTTTCATTCCAAGTCGGCAATCTTTGGACACATTTTCTCCATAGGTTAACATTGAGGTGAGCGAATCCAATAGGCTTAGTACACGGTAGCCTTAACGGTATAATATTGAGTTTTATATAAGATAGAAGAATAATTGTGCATCTTTACTTATTTTAAATTATCCCTACTCCTACTTGTATATAAATCAGTGTTTAAGAATACTATAAAGCAGTGGTTCTTAACCTTTTTAATAGTCAATACCACCTTGAATCTGAAAACAAGCTCTCGCACCTCCTTGAAAAATGTGTTTCTATTGTTTATTAAGAAAAAGACATTTATTGCATGATAATTTATTTATTGCGTAAAAAATTAATACATTTACAACTCATACTACATTATTGCATATAAAACAATACCTACATTTTTAATGGCTATGTTGGTCTTGTTTGTTCACAATTATCTCATTTACACTCATGCACACTGACGCATGCACTTAAAAGTACAAATATTTTTGTCTTACAACACGGTAAGGAGAGAATAGAGGTAGCGTTTGTCTGGTTTCAGCCTTAATAGTGGGGGAGAAGAGAATAAGGCATGTTTCTCATAAGCGGTTAGGCGGTAATTTTCATTAAAAATTGAGAACCTTTTCTCGCACCCCTAGAAATGAAACCCCGGTTAAGAACCACTGCTATAAAGTAATCTACCAGAGTAGTAACAGGGATTTCGGTACAGAATTTTGAAAAGGTAATAATAATACGAACGACATTGGGACAATAAACCAACAGTTATCTCTTTCACATTATTATGACCATCTCCATGAAAAATATTTTGCATTTTTTTTTTTTTGGGGGGGGGGGGACACTGAAGCTTTTGTCATCAGAGAGTGATGGTATCTTCATTGAGACAACTCCGAAACTAAGCATTGTTGTGTCGCGTAACACATACAGAACTGAGCCCAAAATATGGTTACCGAAACCGAATTCGGTATGCAGATTACGCTAATTGCCAGATGCTATCATTCCCATTCCGCTCTGTTTGGGAATGCCATTCAGGCATACCCTCCATACAGTCTTCCTCGTTTCGAGGAATTGGCCGACGAACAAGGCTCGATAAACATCGGAAGATGACAACGGACAAGAAAATGAAATATTAACTTCCTTTGGATAAAAGTTATTACCACGGCCGGATTCAGGTAGGTCGTTAAGTTTTTTGTTTCACTCTTGGCAGCCGAATTATGGTAATTTCCAAGGCAGGCCCCGTAACTACACGAGATTTTCATCTCACCTGACATTATTATTAGAGGAATCAAAATTAATGAGCGTTTTTAGTTTCGTTAACAGCACATAAAACATTTTATCTCAATGTAGAGCTGGGAAACGAACTGGTGTTTTCACATGTCAATGATTCCCAGCCGAGAAAGAATCAAAAGACAAGAAAGGAAAAATCATGTTCGGTAATTTGATTATATGTAATTCCAATTTCGGACGATGAAATAACAAATGGGAGGTTTCATACGTCACTGATGATATTTCTTTATATAAAAGGGGATGTGTATATCTTTCTATCCGTAAGCGTTATAAATGATTTTTCAGGCTCAAACTGCTGAGGTGTTAATCAGCAAGGCTACTTGAGTGCTACAGTCTTCTTATGCTGTATATGGGCTAAACCAAACCTTATTTGGCCTACCGCCCCCTGAACATATTCCTTCCAAAGCTAACAAACAGAGATGCAGTGATAAATATACGTCCTTTTATGTATATATATTTCTACCTATGTCGTTCAATATAGCAAAGAAAGATGTTGTAAATAAGACACCTAGAAGCTTAAAATTCTAAAATTATTTATTAAAACCAACCATAGTAAAATTCGTATTGCACACACAAAATGAAGATAACGAAGGATAATATTAAAATAAAAATTATGAAAAACTTTAAAACTGATCCTAATAAGAAGGATGGACTTGGTGCGCTGCTATTAGTTAATTAACGTTCGGCACTATTTTTATCAACAGCATTTTTAAATCATCGCGATTAACCATATGTTGTCGGTTTCTGTTTTCAGTAGACAGATTTATGACTACACTGAACCTATGTTCCACGATATAAAATAAAGGAAATGCGATTAAAATCTTTTGTACTATAGTCTAAAATCCAGAACAAAGTATCGGTATCTGACTTTGCAGCCAGAACTGTTGGTAGCTGAGTTTGAGCGCCCTCTATTATAGTTTGGACTAGCAGCGTCCCCTGGATCTTCTCAGCGCCCACCAGGTGGGGGGGACAGTTGCTAACCGCGGGTTTCTAACTTAAAGACGATATCAAAGGTCATATATAAAGAGAGAACGACAACAAGCAGTCGTCACACCTTATGCTGCGTTTGCATTCATGTACTCTGCTCTGCTCTGCCTTGGGGAAGCCAGTGATTTATGTTCACTGCGTACTCTGTATATGCGTGGATCGCCTCCTCTTTCGGTCCTGCTACAGAGCATCAAAGATCCCGGGGTCCCGGGGTTCAAATGGTGTCAATGGGGGCGGGGGAGACGGCGTGTAGGGTTACCGTGACTAATGTGATGACAGGAGTGGGGGGGGGTCTCCATGTAGAGAACTCTGCATGAATGCATATGCACCATTACGTGTTCGAGGTTTCACAAAGTTTGATATTCATTAATCATTGGACGGCCATATAGTTATAGGTAGATTTTATATATGGTAAACGATAAAGAATAACTGACATGATACTTTGGTAAAAACTCAAAAAAGACTTCTAGAATATGTGGTTATGGTTATATCTGTAACCATAGAGTTAGTACAATCGATTATAGAATCAAATACAAACTACTAAACTTGGAAAAGTAAAGACAGAATGCAGTTTACAGACCCTCACTAATTTATAACATTACTGCCGAACTGAAAATAACATTGGATGTATTACTACAGATTGTGATTCACTATTTAGCAACTACATTGATTATATACCTATCATCAGTTGTGAAGCTTACTAATAGCATGCAGTTGTAGTAAATGTCAATAGTTTTTAATGTTTTTAGCAATTTTAATGTACAGAAGGGTGTCAAAAAATTAAATACGTAATAATCTTGATATTTTGTTCGTGAAAATTAACATTATTATTTGAACGCTAAGATTATAAATAAATATTTATTATAAGAATGAATGTTTATTATAAGAAATAAAAATAATAAGAAAGTGTTTATTGTCCTACAATATTTACTGAATTGTATATAAACAAAGATAATAATACTTCTTTCACATTGTACTCAGCAATGAAAGTATCGTGGATACTTTCGTTGCTGAGATGAATAATTTCATTGCTACTCATAAAAATGTAAAATTCAGTTCTTCACTCTAAACCGAAATTGCCTATAGGAGATAAACTTATAAATCGATAAAATGCGCAGGTCTGACAAACAGTAATGCATAAGATAGTACATACCAAGCAGTGAGTTTCAAAACTTGTCCTTATCAACAATTATTTTTTAAGTGTCACTTTTTTAAGTGTCACTTCGTATTTTATTAAACGAATAAAAGTGTGCTGAACTTCAAAAAGTAAAGCATTATGTTCTTGTAAGGACACTGTACTTAAAACATAGAGAACTGAAATTAGCATGGATTTTTCTGACTTAGTCATTAATTTAGTGAAAAAAAAAGATAAATTAAAAATCTTTTGCTTTTGGAAGTAAATACGAAACAAGGAATAACGGGGAATCCGCTAACATAAAAATAATAATAAATTCAAATAAAAATAAAAAATGTTTATTTCCCCACCACTTAGTATCGGGAATTCAAGCTTTGCAAAACAATTCCTGAATCGAGATGTCGGCTCATCTTAAGTCCAAAAAAGAAAACAATCCCGAAATTTGAAGGCGGTCACCTCCTCCTCAGTTTTCATAACAACGGCGGTCACAGAGAGAGATGGTGCTGACAAAAAAAAAGCGAATTAAGATAATATCAGAAGATCTCACGGTGGTAGAAATGTGGTTACACACACATGCAAAGCCTCTTACGATGCAACGCGTATGCAAATGTTTGTTATCCATGCTTGACATTAATTACTTCTACTTTAGGGATTATGGGGAAAATTTGATAAACGTGCACGCTTCAGTAGTCAGGCCGGCAAAAATAAAACGATGGTAGGAAGGACGGGTCAAACCGGTCAGCCATTTTGGGTCAAGAAAATGTTTAGATGCGTGGTTCACGGACAAACGACATACGAAAATTAGGTAATTAAGCAATAAAATCACTCGCAAATACACTTAATAAAGATCATAATTATTTTAAACTACTATAAAGTATACTTCTTCCTAAGCAAAAACCTGAAAATGTATTTAAACAGATCTATCAAAATTCGCTAGCTTATAAATATTATACAAAGTTTGATACGGAGTATTACATGTTTTTATAAATATGTTTTACGGAATAGCACTGGTTGAGATATTTAGTACTAAAAATTTGACTTGTTTCGCACATTTTTTCAAATAGAAATTATGAACAGTATAACCCCAAATATCAATACTATAGCAAAAATAAAGCATATTACCAAAGAACCAACGCATATCATCTGCAAGAAAGAAATTATTGTTAGATAAAAATCTCATATGACAAAGATTATTAATGAAAAACACTAATTGATGATTCATTTTCAACACTTGGAAAGTGAATTATATTCTAATTATAAAGAGTTAAACAATAAACATTGCACAGTAAGCATGAAAAGAATTTTTTTAGATCGTAATATCAAAATATTTTTGAAGAAAGGATGAATAATTTCCTTTATCTTGAAAGAAATCCATGCATATTCCTGCATCATATCTATGAAATGTCTTTTTTTGTCAATTTCTGTTTGTATTTACATTATTACGCGCTTTTGAACTTAACAAAAGTCACATTCAAAAATGCGATTCGATATTTCAGGATATCCTTGACGTGTCAGTCAAGAATTCCTTTTCTCTGTATCAAATTATTTTTTATTATATTAGGCTCAACACCATTTCCTTCTTTTTGAAAATTATCAAAATACAATATGTGCCCTTCTCAGTGCCCGTCTCACTAAGTATATGACATAATGCTATTAGAAATTATTGATGAGCAGTGATCGAAATGTTCAATTTTGAGCTCTATTCTCTTCGCAGATGTAATTAGAATGTAACACATTATATTGTAACAATTATCAAAATCTTTATTAATCGAATTTTAAATGTATCATTTTGAATTAAAAAATAGTTTTCTTTGCATGAGGCGGTGAGTTTCAAAATTGTCCTTAGCCTTTATAAATGATTTTTCGTAAATTGCATAAAATTTCTACAGATTATCATATATTTAAAAATGAAATATAGAGTTTTGCTACATAATCCAGCTTTACTTACATGCAGAACGCCATCTTAATCACAATCCAGTGCTGACACTTTTTAAAAAAAATTTGTTGATAAGGACAAGTTTTGAAACTCACTGCTTGTTATGTACTATCTTATGCATTACTATTTGTCAGACCTGCGCATTTTATCGATTTATAAGTTTATCTCCTATAGGCACTTTCGGTTTAGAGTGAAGAACTGAATTTTACATTTTTATGAGTAGCAATGAAATTATCCATCTCAGCAATGAAAGTATTCACGATACTTTCATTGCTGAGTAGAATGTGAAAGAAGTGTTATCTTTGTTTATATACAATAAAGTAAATATCGTAGGACAATAAACACTTTCTTATTATTTTTATTTCCTATAATGAACATTTATTCTTTTTATTGAATGAAATACTTTTTTTTTTGTCTCCTTGTTAATTCTACTCTTGTAGGGCCAAAATATAACAAAAATAGGGAGAGAATAGATTCAATCAAGCAATAGATCGTATTTTTATCGGTACATATGCACAGGAGAAGGGAATCAATAGTCCTGAACTAGCTGTTCTAATAGTAACCATCCAGAATTTGACTTCTTGATTCCTCGGTTAGCTCACAAGTTGCGGTTAATTTCAATCTTACAAACTGATTAGTGTATTTAGAAATGGACTACCATTAAGTTTCAGGTGGAGTCTACTCTACGGCCCGAGTATAAGATGGAAAAAAATCTACTTAATCCCTCTGTTGTATTACTGCGTAAATATATGATTTATGAGAAAGTGACTAATGTATATATTTCAAGAAACATTCTCACAAGACTGCAACTAATAATAAATATTGTATCTCGAAACTTATCGATAATATATATTCCGGAAGAATGAGTTGATTTTCGTTGCACCCTAAATTTGATAATTTAATTTTTTCCCACTTAATAGCAAATCTTAGAGAAGTGGAACATATTAACTTTATTGTGAGACGAAATTTATTTCTTACTGTATTAAATAGAATGCAGAAACAGTCATTTGCAATCGCTTTTCTTAACATTTTCAAATATTGAAATTTTATCAAAAAACTTTTGTTTTTTTTCCCTAAAAAGAACATGCAGGTATGGAAAACTTTAATACCTTTTTCATCATTACATATCTATAATCTATACCGTAAACTATAAAAAGCAGAAGTGATCTTAACAGAGGTATTAAATACCTTGAGTATCTATTGTCTTCAAAACCAAACCTCTCAAATTTTAAGTTGATCATTTTGCTCTTTTGGATGAAAATAAATCGAAATTCAAATTCTATAAATTTCATTACAGATTTATTTACTATACCGTAAACTACAAAAAGCAGAAGTGACCTTAATAGACGTATTAAATTCCTTTAGAATCAATTGTCTTCAAAACCAAATCACTCAAATTTTAGGTTAATCCTTTTGCTCTTTTGAATGAAAATAAATCGAAATTCATATTCATTAGATTTCATTAAACTTCTAAATATGCAAGGCGCGTGTATTATACACCTCGATTGTGCTTCGAGTAGGAAAGTCAAGCTACATGGATTAAAAGTGGGCGCGGAATACTGACTTCAGTCAACAATAATTGGCCCCTGCTAGTTTAATCCCATTCACTATCACAGTTAAAAGATAGTAACGGCTTTTCAGACCATAGACGACCATCCTCGGGAAAATTATACTCAGTACCAATTCTACTAATAGCTAGAGCTGTAATTACGGCTCAGGGTACAAGTTAGACTCCCGAATTGTCACGATACCAACCAAATCACAATTTGAAGAAATGATTTTGTTTGGGCTTTTTCTGATAAGTCCGGAAAAATGATGTACTGAGCAGCGAACCAGCGTTACGTTTTTGACGAAATTGAAGAAAACTTCCTTTCAAAAATTCTCGTACGGTGACAGGTGCTTTATGTCGAGCGCACGTGTGCTTCAGTGTCACCAAAGATTTAATCTGGGATCGAGATAATATCGAAAGTGATGGAAATGCCAGACAACCTTCCACCTCAAACACGGGGAAAGGGGATCCAGCAAAATGTTGGAAAAGGCCACCGATTGATTATCTTCGAAACGGTAGCAGAAAAAGATGAAATCACTAGAAAAAAAGCCATAAAAAAGGGACCAGGTAAATAATTTAATCCAGGATCAGATAAACTTGATCCAGGAAGGTAACCATAACAAATTTAACAAAAAAAAATCACAAAAAATGTAACCAGGTAAATTTAATCCATGATCAGGTAAACTTGATCCAGGAAGGTAACCATGGCAAATTTAACAAAAAAAAATCACAAAAAATGTAACCAGGTAAATTTAATCCATGATCAGGTAAACTTGATCCAGGAAGGTAACCATGGCAAATTTAACAAAAAAAATCACAAAAAATGTAACCAGGTAAATTTAATCCATGATCAGGTAAACTTGATCCAGGAAGGTAACCATAGCAAATTTAACAAAAAAAATCCCAAAAAATGTAACCAGGAAAATTTAATCCATGATCAGGTAAACTTGATCCAGGAAGGTAACCATAACAAATTTAACAAAAAAAAACACAAAAAATGTAACCAGGTAAATTTAATCCATGATCAGGTAAACTTGATCCAGGAAGGTAACCATGGCAAATTTAACAAAAAAAAATCACAAAAAAAGCAACCAGATAAATTTAATCCAGGATCGGGTAATGCATCTGATTACGTCGTACCGGACGGTGGTCCACCCGACATTGTCAAACTGGAGACCGGCACTGCGCAGCAATTCCTGTATACATAGCCAAAGGTCAATATCCCATGTTCAGTGAAATGCCATTCATATGGGCCTGGGCGCCGGTTGGACGGTACAGATCCGCCGACAGTTAGGCAACCCAAGTTGATTAGGCAAGTTGATTAGTCCCAAGACAGTTAGGCAATTCCAAGATCAGGTAAACTTGATCCTGGAAGGTAACCGTAGCAAATTTAACAATAAAAAAATGACAAAAATGTAACCAGGTAAATTTAAACCAGGATCGAGAAAATTTAGTCCAAAGCGACAAAAATCCAAAAATATTTAGTCCAAATTCTAAGGATAAATAAATTCCTTAGAATAATTAATGAAATATAATCCAAATAATAAATATAATCCAAATAATAAATATAATCCAAATAATTAATGAATTATAATCCATCCATTATAATTTATCCATATATTTAGTCCAAAGCGTCAAAATTTATCCCTAGCATTAAATTTATCAAAGTAAATTTAATGCTAGCTCGATAAAATACCCATACGCGTTGGAGGTTTAAAAAAACCTTCTACATAAAGACCGGGTTGAAAAAAGGAGGGGATTGAGAAAAATTTTCGAAGTGGCCACTGACTCGTTTACATAGAAACGGCAGCAGAAAAAGTAAAATCACAAAAAATGTCATAAAAAATAACCAGGGTTACGGAAAAATGGTGATGAGCTATACAACATGGCTCTAACAAAGGAAAAATAAGGATGTGAGGCCTTGCAAAGATCGAGAAGGAAAGTGCATAGAAAGTGAAGTGATTAGTATAATTAAATGCATGTTAAAGCATTTATCTCGTTATTTAATAACCACGTGTCGTATTTACATGCGCAGGATTTGCTTACCAAATCAGCAAAAGAACCAATTTTTAACAAAACATGACAATACGGAAACAACCGTAAAGTGCACATAAGTTCAGATACACAAAACATAACTATTTATTTTGACATTTAATAAAAAGAAACTTTCTCTTCTTATGTTAACCTTTTCTTTACGGGGTGGGATAGCATGTATCCCAAGAATGTGCAAGAATGAATATATATATATATATATATATAACCCCACTAATGGCCGTTCTTAAAAAGGGGCATGAAATCTCCAGTTCTAAAGAGGGGATCGAAAAAAATGGGCCCCGTAAGCTAAAGGTTAATGAAACTCATAATAAATTAAATATTGCATGACGTATATTTCCGAGTTATCAATAATGTGCAGCATACAATTCAGAAAAACAAACCTATTATATTTTAAGGTGAATTTAGACAAATCTGAAAACGTAGTGATTTATATATTTTTCGCATAAAAACACGCAAGATAGTTACAATAGAGTCAGCAATATTTTAAGTGGTCAAACATGGTGCTCAGATCAGAACAGCAGTGTTTCAGTGAGACCTTAAGGGGAAACCGCTACGACAGTATTTTGTCCCTTGTATCGGCCTAGAATACTAATTTGAAGTTTTAATAAACGGTGTACTTAGAAATGTGATCTGAATTGATCTTTGCGATTTCTAATGAAAGGCCTTGAATTGTAGGTAATATCATTTATTTTTACTTAATCTTCTAATCTTTGATATTTAAATAGAATCTAAGATGTCGAGGATTTTGAAAAAAAAAAACAGTTATCAGAACAGATCTTAATGTAAAATTGAAAGTGTCATGTTATAGTAAGGGAATAAATAAATAATAAATCTGACACTGGCATATGTAACCGTTCAAACATGTCATTAATTTTACCAAAGACATAATAGATATGAATAATTCATATATTAATGAGCTAAGTTTATATATAAATTTCAAATAAATTCTTATGCAATATAGCACAAAAAGCGAATAAAAAATATCTAGTAAGAAATTTCAAAGCGATAAAGTCAAATGTTTATATTAGTTATTTATCCCTGAAACACATCGGTAATATTTTTTTTTAAACAAATCAAGGAGAATAGCTTTCTTTTATCAAGGCCGTCTTATAAAGCTAAGAGTTTTTCCTAAAAATTTATCGTCAAACACTTTTAATAAAATTTAAATCAAATGATCTATTTATTTGTTAGGATTCACCACCATTTGGGAAAAAGAGAGACGTAAAATGATACCACAATTATCTTCTAAATTAGTAATAATAATTTTTAAAAAATCTCATTTCGCAATAGTGTCTTTATGAGAAAGTCTATACCATGCTATTGAAGCCTGAACTGATTTCCATGATACAAGAAAAAAATAAAGAAAGATATTGCAACTAAATTTTAACTTATAAAAATTTCGAAAGAGTGTAGTAGGAAACATAGCATCAGATTCGTTTCACACGTTTGAAAGAATTCCAGCACAGAAAATTATTTCAAATTTCAGTTTAAATGCTCTATTGTTAAGTTAAGAAATAACACGTTGTAACGACGTACTCTTCAGCACGAAACCTTGCTACATAAGAAGAGGAATAATTTTAACTTTCTCGAGTTATTAAATATTCCTCTATGCATTTTAATTTTGCTTATATCGTTTACTAGGTTTAAAAATAATCGTAGCCTTTTCCCGTACATCAAGATTCAGAATACATTAATTTCAAATAGCATAATAGCTGATACACTTCACGATGTTCCGAAAAATTTGATGCGACTGGCCGAACTACATGAGCACGTGTAATATTTCAATACGTGCTTGTAATAAAAAGATATTAAATGGCTTGTCTAGACCAACAACACAAAGAGTTTAATATTTTCAAATTTATGAGCTGGAACTAAATTAAATTCGCAAATTTCAGTTCATGCAACACTGATTATAATAACAAGTTAAAAATACACATAGATTCCTTTCTACTTTTAGGAACATCTATCTGGAAACTAATATAGGCGCTTTTCAAGTGCAGTTTTAAAAATTTCAAAACTATCACTTTTTTTTTTAAGATTTTCAACACGTTAGATTAGTGAATTAAACGCAAGACTTTTTAAAATTCATTACATTTAAACTTAAGATTTTTTCCCTGCAAACCTGAAGTTGTTCCTCTGATTCTGAAAATTACGATGCCGACACTACGGAACCGTCAGTGTTTTCTTTTAATCAAACACCTCATATGACATGCGTCAAAAAAGATATTAAGAGAGTAATTTAAAATTAAAGCACTATCATTCAAAATAAAAGAAGTGGTAAAAGTCTCATTTTTCATTATCTGTAACATATCTTCAAACGAAATATTGAATGTGAATGACTGCATAAAACGCATTGGTTTTTCCCTTGTGTTCACAATCTCAGTTGCGTTTTGTGCTTATTTATGGGTATAATTAAGTAATAATTAAGTACGGTTACTGTTAGACACATCAACCAGATATATATATATATATACACATACATACACACACACATATATATATACATACATACACACACATATATATACATGCATATTAAAATATGGCCGCTTTCAATAATTCAAACAGTTCTCATGAAAATATTCCATATATTGTCTCAGATTATTCCAAAAAATAAATTGAAAATTATTCCAAATTTAACTCTTGTTATGTGATGTTTTGTGTATAGCGGAAATACGGAAAATTTCATTTTTATAAAAAGAAATTTTTAATCAATCTTTAATCAATCTCACCTACTATTAATATAACTGCCACTTGGACTTTGGATGAAACAGAAATTAAATTATAATAATTAATTAGACAAAGGCTTCAACTTTCTCTTTAATTTTCTTAGCAAAATACGTGTGTTTGCTGATATTAAGTGTACCGTTACCCTTAAAAATTAAAAAAAAAGATCCTGTAATTTCTTTAATGGTAAAAAATAATCGATAAAATATTACATACTTTGATACGAAACTGTGGACAATTTTGGGGGCTACAGTGGTATCTCATTAACTGTAACTATCTTTCAAGTAGATTGTTTCTGATAAAACATTTTGGACTAACCGTAAACAATCTAGGGTGGGTGTCCCAAATATCGCCTCTGTGGCTAATATCGCCTACTCGTGTTTCTAAAGTATGACTCGCGCTATGTATGAGAAAATGCAGTAACTTCTTAGTTCTGGGTTTGTACTAACAGCGGTGATATCGACAACGTTCTTATCACTGACAACAGAAACTATATGGCGTCTGAAGTTGTTTTGGCTGTTGTCTTCGTAAACTTTGGCTCCAAAGAATCAGAATCCAGTGAATGACCAGGTAGGTGCATCCGAATTCTAATTTTGCTTATACCATTTGAAAGTGCATTAAACAGAGACTTTGCTAGCAACGCTTTTTAACAGGTGATTTTAATTTCGCCTGGTAGGTGGTAAGAGGAATAGAGGTAGGCGATATTAGGAACCACTCTGGAGTCCACTGGACATTTCAATTTTCCCAGTTTAGCTACATAACTTAAACTGGCGCTGGTTTTGGAGTTAGTTTATCTCAGGATACCAAAGGAAATAGTTCTTAGGTATGTTCTTTGAGTTTCCAGCCTTATCAGAAACTAAAAAGTGGATGAAACGTCGAAAAAAAGTTAGAGTAGGCGATATTTGGGACATCTACCCTATTATCCACAATGAGACCACACTGAATAGATAAATCACTGCTTTTATGTATGGAACAAGTTCCATGCTATTTTATTCTATAGCACACGAAAACAAATATGAAAACATTGATGCTACAATGATCAAATCTTCCACGCAGAGCTTACAATTTTAAAAATCAACTATGATAAAATATGCCATTAGCTATAGTATACATGGAAACAATTTATATTATAATAGGTATATATATTAATAGCTGAATGTGAAAAAAAGCCTAAATTTCAAGAAAAAATGACTCCATAGACTCAATTGCTGTACCTTTTTTTTTCCTTTCGCAGAAAAACACAGAAATTTAAGGTTAGAAGGAAAACATAATTAATAGGGTACTATTAATGCATCTTAATAAGATACAGTAAGGGCACCCTATTATAAAAGCTCCCACAAGTGAGTGAATTTTCGCACGAGATGCGACGACCCCAATATCTATTTGTATACAGGTGTCCTAAAAATGTACGATGTCCCAAAGGCAACCGATGAGTTACCCACTAATTAATAGCAGGGCAGTATATCTTCTCAAAAAATCTTAGCCTCATAATTGCCCCTGACACACTCAACAAACAAAGAGGCAGATGTGCTTCGTCCTAAACTTTGAGAAATTCTCATGATAAGGTAAAAAATAAAGAAAAATATTTTATATGAATACATGACATACGAGTAACTGTTCGGTTGTATACATTTCAATCGTGGTATCTGGGCAATATATAAGAAACGACAGATGTTAATATCTGCCACACCTTCCAGACCGATTTTCACTTCCTTCATTTGTATGCTTCACCTACTTAGAACCCAAACCAAATATACAAAATAAAATATTGTTTAATACTGATTAAATGAAATGTTCATGACACAAAAAATATTGACGATTTTGCGAACTAAATAAATCAAGTACGCTTTCGTGTAATGGCTCCTTGAATATTAATTACAGATTAAACGATTTCTTTAATTTTTGATGCTCAGCAGGGAATTTTGTTTCTAGAAATATATTTTGAGGACTCTAGAATCTTTTGATTTTAGAGCCATCACATATATTTACTTCCTGCTCTCTTTACTTTTACCCATAATAAGTCTCTGCTAGTATTTACTTTCATGTGTTTGTTATTCATACTTGAGAGTAAACCCTTCTCTTGTTCATGCGGATAAAAAGAAATAATGAAACCGACTAAATGCAAGTCATGACTTTTGGCAAAAAAATTAAACATTGAACCTGATATTATCAGTTGTTATGGAAATGAAAGAATGTTATCCATTACAATGCAACAGACAAATAAACAAACAAACAAGCAAAAAACATGAATTTTTATTTAGATACATCTCTGTATATTTTTTTCACATTGCACTCTTTAAGATGGTAAAACTTCCTTAACTTAAAAAAAAATAAACTCAAGTTTCAAAATAAAAATGAATAGTTTTTAAGAAAATGAATAGTTTCTAATCAATGCTATTTTTTAATTAAGAACTGAAAATAACGTGCCAAAAATCACAATTAAAAAAGTGGCATCTGCTAAAATTCTGTAAATTAATATAGGATAAATAGTTTCACCACCAAATAAACAGTTTCTAATCAATGCTTTTTTTAAATTAAGAACAGAAAATAACGTGCCAAAACTCACAACTGAAAACATAGTATCTGCTAAAATTCTATATATTAATATAGAATAAATAGTTTCATCACTAAATAAATAGTTTCTAATCAATGCTGTTTTTTAATTAAGATCTGAAATTAATGTGCCAAAACTCACAACTGAAAACATACTATCTGCTAAAATTCTTTTATATTAATGTAGAATAAATAGTTTCACCACCAAATAAACAGTTTCTAATCACTACTGTTTTTTAATTAAGAACTGAAAATAACGTGCCAAAACTCACAACTGAAAACATGGTATCTGCTAAAATTCTGTATATTAATATAGAATAAATAGTTTCACCACCAAATAAATAGTTTCTAATCAGTGCTGTTTTTTAATTAAGAACTGAAAATAATGTACCAAAATTCACAACTGAAAAAGTGGCATCTACTAAAATTCTATATATTAATATATAACAAATAGTTTCACCACCAAATATACAGTTTCTAATCAATGCTTTTTTAAAATTAAGAACTGAAAATAACGTGCCAAAACTCACAATTGAAAACATAGTATCTGCTAAAATTCTATATATTAATATAGAATAAATGGTTTCATCACTAAATAAATAGTTTCTAATGAATGCTGTTTTTTAATTAAGAACTGAAAGTAATGTGCCAAAACTCACAACTGAAAACATGGTATCTGCTAAAATTCTATATATTAATATAGAATAAATAGTTTCACCACCAAATAGATAGTTTCTAATCAGTGCTGTTTTTTAATTTAGAACTGAAAATAATGTGCCAAAATTCACAACTGAAAAAGTGGCATCTACTAAAATTCTATATATTAATATATAACAAATAGTTTCACCACCAAATAAATAGTTTCTAATCAATGCTGTTTTTAAATTAAGAACTGAAAATAACGTGCGAAAACTCACAACTGAAAACATAGTAGCTGTTAAAATTCTATATTTTACAGAAAGACGCAAATTTTTATCCAAACATTCTTGTCTACCAGCTGTACCTCGGAATATGACAATGCAAGCAATGAAAATAAATCATGAAACATGAAAACTTCAGAATCGGTATCGGAACACATCAAGACCTTTCCACATAAACTGGAAGGAGAATGTACAAATGGTCGAAAGCGTAATACAGAAGCTTTCACCATCCATCCAAGGCTATTCGTAAGCGAAAGGTGCATGACACCCTTAATATACACAAAAACACACACTCGTGACTTGAGGACTACTACCCTCTAATCTCAGGTTTTTTCTTCGTTTGCTGAAACCTCTCCTCCTTGGTACTTAATAGAGGGGAAAAAATCTGATGAAAAAAAAAAAAACGAGAGAGAGAGGAAAGATTTGACGTATGATACGAAGCGGCGTCATTTGTCATTTGGGGCACCGCCCAGTTAATTCGAATCTGCAAAGGATGATAATTTTACAAGTAAACACTAAAAATGAATGAAGGGTTTGAGTACAGATTTTGAGCAATCTGCAAGGGACCATCTGATTCATTATTTAAGGTTTTGATTTATCTCTAAATTTGAATTTGAGATATATACGTATGCAGTTAATATAATAATCATTATTATATTATATTATTTTAGTATATTTTAAGGTCGTATGACTATTTTGGGGGAACTCCGTACATAATAGGTATAATATAAAGATGCGATACAATCTATATATATAAACAGTTCCGTAACTAACTGACTGACAGATAACGCACAGACCAAACCGCTGGAGACCAAAAATGCCGAAATTTTGCATGACATTTCTTATAGTGAAAAATATAAGAAATAACTATATTTATAATAATTATTTAAAATGATTAATATGAATATAATAATAATATTATATTCATATAATATTATGGTGATATATTATATATATATATATATATATATATATATATATTATATATATATATTATATATATATTATTCATATATATTATATTTTTATATAATATTATATAATAATAATATCATATTCATATAATATCATATTATATTATAATATTATTATGGTGAAATGAAAAAGATTTTTGAAAAATTCTTCTTAGATTTTTTTAGTTAAATTTTGAAGTGTTTTTTAAATATTCTGTAAAGTTTGCATGTAAAATAATAATCCGAGGGTTATAAAATTTATCACGTGAAAGATCCTAAAAATTCCTTTAAAATGAAACCTTTTTCGAATCTTTACCTTTATTTTCTGTTATTTGGTGAATTTTTAAAGATTCATTTTTAGAATTTAATTTATTAAATGCCGATAACGTGATTTCTTTTCTTTTTGTGATACTTTAAACTAATTTTGCGTCACGTGCATAACAACGAAATAAATTGACAACAAAAAATATTTTGTTTTTCTTTCTAATGCGGCAGACGATTGGACATTATCCAAAAATATATTAAAATATATTAAAAGAAATGTTACTCAAACTGTACTATATTCTTTAGTATGTTCTATTAGATTTAATTTGAATATTTTCATCTACATTATTTTGTCTATAAAAATATTCGTTACTATTTTTTTATTAATATATATATATATTTTTGGCCTAAATTGCAAATATTGACCGTTGTATTTATTATAAATATATTTTTTTTGTTTTTTGGCAATAATTGCATACATTGACCGTTGTATTTAATTTAAATGTACTCCGTAGCGAAGCACTGGTATTCATCTAGTCTTATATAAGTATTCACTGACGATCTGCAATCATTTTTATTCAAGCAAATGCGTGTGATTTAATAACACCTAGATAATATGAAATAGATACTTCATTTTTCGAAATAATTCTTACTTCAGGAGGCTCAAAAATAGAAAATTTTCGGAAAACTGGCTTGTATTAATTTTGTCAATAATATTTTAAGAATGTCAAATTCAAAATATTAGTTCATATATTTTATACAATATAGTAAAAGTATGAAGAAATTGAAAATAATTTTCAGATAACATTCATAATCTCTCCTCATGGTGAATTAGTCGAATTTGTTTTCTTTTAGATCCTCGAAGCCTTTTCAGAGCATCATTCCGAAGTGTTTTAGCTGCACTAGTTGAAGTAACTACTAGGCTAATTCTACAGCTATTGGATACATTTTGGAACGATTCATGGATTCACTGTTATATACTTGACACCATTTTCTTGGCCTAATCGTCCTAAAAATTACCTTCATTCTAGATATTGTTAATCATTAACTAATTTTTAACTTTTGCTGCCTGTTTCCATCACTACACTCTTGACATATCCCGTAGGGATGCGACATCGATGTCGATGTTTTCAAAACATCGATGTTTTGATAAAGACATCGATGTTTTTAGCATCGATTTATTGAAGCCGATGTTTTTTTAACATCGATGTTTTTTGCTCGATGTTTTACGTTGTCTCGATGTATTTTTTTTTAATGAAAAAGTACCATAATAAAAAAATTTACCACGTAGCATAATTTTCACACTCAGTAACTGTAAGTTGGAATTCTGAAAAGGACGAATACAAAAGAGGGAACGATTCTTTAGCAAACAGACAAATGGCAATCGACAACCAATGAACCAATCAGAGCGCTTGGAATGTTCCTGATACTCCAGAACCTTCCATGGGGTTTTACTTTATAAATAGTATATACGAGAGCACCCATTTAAGTTTTTGTTTTGTTCTGTTTTATATAAGTTGACGTTAATATTATTAGTAAGATGCCTCCCAAAAGTACCGTTTGGAAATATTTTTGCAAAACCTCTGACAAATTGGAAAAATGCAATATTTGCCTAAAGTCCCTCAAAACTTCTGGCAATACCACGAATTTATATGGACATTTGAAGGCAAAACATGACGATAGTTACAACGAGAATTTTGAGTCATCAATGTAGCCCAAGGCAAAAACAACCAAGTTTTTGTCATTTGTGACAGCCCAATCAGAGGGTAAAATTAAATCCCCCCCCCCCCACGACTAACAGAAGTAACATTAATGTTAAAGTTTACTAAACCAGTTTTAAAAAATGGATGTTCTAAAACATCGATGTTTTTTGGGCGATGTTTTATTAGCATCGATGTTTTAATATTGAATATCGATGTTTCAAAACATCGATGTTTTGTTATCGATGTCGCATCCCTAATATCCCGATGCTCCTGAAATCAGTAAAGTATCCAGAACGAAAAAGATAAGATTCGCAGAATCTTCTTGTTTAGCAACAGTATTTTGAATTTAAAGTATTAAAGAATTTTGGGAAAAAGGACCCCAGATGAAAGGCAATTGCCTTGCTTGCGAGTTTTGATTATTATTGGTTTTATTACAGATGTTTACCATCAATAAATATCCTGTTTGCCTGTTATATGAATACCTCGGCAATTGGACGTAAATGTTTCAAATGTGGTTGATACAATTTATTTTTTATTTTTTAATGCGGAGGCACTTGTCGCGAAGACATTCGCCTGCAATTCACCGCAGTTTTGCTGGCCACTTTATTATGGGGGCGCCATATAGGCGGACCAACATTGCACCCTATGAAATGACGACACAAACGGAGGCATTTTAGGGCGCTTCGCCAGGATTCGATCCGAGCACCCTCAGCACCGAAAACCAGCGCGCTGTACCACAAGGCCGCCACGGCCCTCTGGTTGATACAATACACTAGATGTTTCTTCACTGCAGTGCGGGAAATCCAAAATTATTTTTCATTGTGCTAATCCTCTCATTGTGCCAAGCATCTCATTAGTCACTAATTTGAGTATTTTTAGTTGAAATTTTTATTCCTGAGTGGAAATTTGACGGTAAATATTCTCAAAATATTTCCTCTCTAAAGATACATGGATACGTTTACTCAAGTGTAGTTTGTAAACTAAGACTTTGAAGAGGTTATTAACAACATTCATGACGCTTCTAAAAAAAATATATAAAACTTTAATATAATTAAAATATGAAAACGCTGAAATGCACTCACTCATTCTAGGATATAATCATTAATTGCCAGTGAAAAAACATTGGACAACTCATGAATTGAAATGGATTTATATTACACTATTACATTATATTATTATCATTATTTTTTTATTATTTACTGTTATTTTTATTATTATTATTATTACTATTATTATTATTAAATTCAGTATAATGACGTCTTCACTAGAAGGGTAATCTGCATGGACTTAGACAATGGGATATTTTTTGAAGAGGTCATCTATCTCTACCGTGAGTTGAAAAGTTCAGGCCTTAAAGGCTACCGGCTATGAAAAATTCAGAATAACTCTGTTATATTATTTAGCTGGTCATTCGGAACCTATATTGAGCTGGAAATTCATTTACAAGGGTAAAACCGCAGTCAAAAATTTACGTTTTATACAAGTGATGCTATTGGTTATCACTTGTATAAAACGTAAAAGTTATAATATCTGACATAACGTCAGATATTATAACTTTTGAACTCGAAAAAATTTAGCTTTAGAGTTAGCAACGATGCAGGCTTTGAAATTACATAATTAGTCGTTAACTATGTAATATAGTTGTTGAAAATATGAGATAACAAACGGAATGAGATATTCTGAAATCGAAAACATCGGTAGACTTACAGAACCCTTTCATTTAGTATGATTTAAGTATTATATATAACTATATATATATATATAAAAAACACATTTTGCTTAACAACAGAGGCTTTAGAACTTTGACAGTTCGAGAACAATTCCATAAATGAAACATTCTGTCGTCTCCTCCCCCCCCCCCCCTCAATTTTTTTCCAATGGCTTTCTGTCAGTCATTAATGTAATTAAAGTTAGAATCATAAGTATCACTTAGAATTACAAAACCATAAATTTATGATCTTCAAAGGGATTTTTCATAACAAAATACTATTAGCTGTGCAATAAATATACCGATATATCAGGTAAACTCGATTTATCACATTATGTGCTTTTTTTGAATATCTAACCGATAGATGGTGTAATTTTATTCTCCTGTAAAATTTGGAAATTCAGATTTATTATTTCATATATTGATACTCCGGTCGTGTTTTATACCCAGTGTGTATAATTACTTGTTTTTATTTCAGAATAATTCCCTCAAGAAACTATTTTGTCGGACAGTCTATTTTCCTCTTATAGTTTTCAGCTATTTATTAACATAGAATACATCTTTTATATTAAAAATCAGCATTTCAAAAACGTAAATTTATGACCTTAAAACAGAATTCTCGCGAGATTTACTTGTTTTTCTTTCGAGGACAGTTTCATCAAGAAAATATTTTGTCGCACTCCCTATTTTAATGTGATGGTTTTTCGGTTACATTCATTATAGTAAACTACAACACCTTTTTATATTGAAAATCAGCCTTATAAAACAGTAAAGTTGTAGCAAAGGCCTTCTGTAATTTCCTATAAATAAAATTGGTTGAAAATATCCCAATAATACACAAAACCACGTTAAATTTCCGTTCATACGTAATACTTCGTTAATACAGTTAATATGTCTGTAAGCAAATTACAACAATAATTCAAAAAAAAAAGGAAGGCCTTCTTAAATTTCCCGATCTACAAAATTGATTGAAAGTATCCTATTAATACACAAAATCCCATTTAATTCCTGTTCATATCTAAGGCTTCTTTAATACAAATAATATGTCTGTATGCAAATTACATCAATAATACAAAAAATAAGGCCTTCTTAAATTTCCCCATCAATAAAATTGGTTGAAAGTATTCCATTAATACACCAAATCACATTTAATTCCTGTTCATACATAATGCTTCGTTAATACAGATAATATGCCTGTAAGCAATTTGCAACAATAATAAATAAAAGAAAGGGCTGAAATTTTTCAGCTCTGTGTTTGGTCGAAAGTATCCCATTAATACACAAAATGGCATTAAATTCCTGTTCATACTTTCACCCGGACATAAACTCACGTTTTATTAAAAATATCTTACTTAAAAGATAATCTTATAATTCAAGTAAATCAATATAAAATTTATTGAAAGTATACCATTCATACACATTTAATTCCTGTTCATACTTAATGCTTCGTTAATACAGATAAATATGTCTGTAAGCAAATTACAACAATAATAAATAAAAGAAATGCCTAAAATTTCTCAGCTATGAATTTTGTCGAAAGTATCCCATTAATACACAAAATGACATTAAATTCCTGTTCACACTTACACCCGGACACAAACTCACGTTTTATTAAAAATATCGGAGTTAAAAGATAATCTTATAATTCAAGTAAATGTTCTTCTTGCTGAATTGCTTTGGGGCGCCGTTTAATCTTGCACCATTATTTGAGACGATATCAAATATCCAAATTACCACATTCGTCTCACTAATTACAAGTCTTAAACCCCGAGAGCCAAGTTACTCGTGTTACCATGAAGGCAGCGGGAAAAAAAATTGAAGCCGAAACGTAACAAATATCAAAAACAAAACCGACACATTTCAAGCGCCTCCATTATAACAAAGCACACTTTTAGATTTGTTTCTAATTAGATACTTGGGATTTTTAAGAACCACAGGGACTTATTAAAAAACATCGGTAAAAGTTTTGCAAAAATGTATCAATATATATACATATATCTGTTGCGAAGAAGAAGATAAAGAAAAAAAAATACCTGGTAAGTGAGCTTTTGTTTTAAATGAACTGAGTCGCTGTTTTTAAACCCCTCGCCGCTTTAGGCGTGTGTTTTACGGATGTCATTTTTAAAACATGTTTTATCTTTTTGTATTATTATCTCTCTTTTTTAGGAGTTCAGAAAAGCATCATGGGATTTTAAAAATACTTAACAACAATGAAATGCATCGTATCTGATGGCAGTTTACAGTAATTATCCGGCAGGTTTGCCGTTGACAAAAACGGTAATGAACATAGTTCTTTTCAAAAAAGGCTGAAAAAGGGGAGCTCTTATTTATAATTTGGAAATGCTCCGAAAATATGGAAGGTATTTAATTCTTTCAGAAAATATCTCGAAGAAAAGTATTTACCCAGTGTTTTTGTTGTGAAATTAGTAAATACGTGTTTGAGACTTCAAAAGCGGAAAAAAAAAATAGGGAAGAATGACATTCGGCTTGATATTTTTATTTAACAATGAAGCAGTGTTTTTCTTAACACCCAGTGGAATTGAAAAACCGAAGTATAAAAGCCCTAAGTAAATATTTATGTATTTTTCTAATTTATTTTATTTTGTAGTGAGGAAATTTGAACTGGAGTTCTTTGATGAAAATTTGGAAAAAAAAAATTCTAAAAACTTAAGTATTGTGATATCGAGGAGAATTTATCTGTGTTTCAATAAATTTAACTCGTAATAGAAAAATAATAGAAGCCTTTTCACAATAAAGCATGAATAAAAATCTGCGTCCTTTGAAATCGGTGTCTGTAAAAAAATAAATCCTGCTTTTCTGATCTTTTCAGTCATTTCACAGATGTTATTTACAAAAGTCCTTTACAATGCATTCACACAAATTGTCTTTACAAAAGTTTTTATAACGCACTCCGGATGAAAATATTTGTCCTTTCCATTATTGTTCTAAATGCACTTTTCAGATGATATTATAATCGAGTGTGATTACATGTTTGTTAGAGACAGAATTATTTAAAATCGCAAATCGTATTTGTTTTCAGAATATGAACATAAAAATAAATCATTTGAATCAAACTATCGGGTGAAATGAATAATCCCAAAAGATAGACGCATTTATTTGTTTCCGTAATTTTATTTACGACAGGTTGAAATTTAAGAGAAACTAGTTGTTTAAATATGCGTTTGTCTCAATAGCCAAAATTACCTTATTTTATTTTTCGGCAGTCTGTCTCCTGTCATACACATATTTTTATACAGTAAAATATCCTTCTCAATTTAAATGATCCAGGCAACTTTCAGTATACACGTGGTTATGATTATAATTTAGTATAATAACTTCTTTAAGCTTATTTTTTCTGTCATATACATTTTTCTTTAGAGTAAAATATCCTTCTCAGTTTAATTGATCCATGCAACTTTCAGTATACACTTGGTTATGATTATAATTTATTATAAAAAAATTTCCTAAGCTTATTCTTTTCTATCATACACATTATTCTTCAGAGTAAAATATCCTTCTCACTTTAATTGATGCATGCAACTTTCAGTATACATGCTGTTATGATTATAATTTATTATAATAACTTTTCTAAGCTTATTGTTTTCTGTCAAGCACATTTTTCTTCAGAGTAAAATATCCTTCTCAGCTTAATTCATCCATGCAACTTTCAGCATACATGTGGTTATGATTATAATTTATTATGATAACTTTTCTAAGCTTATTGTTTTCTGTCATACACATTTTTCTTTGGGAAAGAGTAAAATTTTTTTCCCAATTGATCCATGCAACTTTCAGTATACATGCGGTTATGATTATAATTTATTATAATAACTTTTCTAAGGTTATTATTTTCTGTCATACACATTTTTCTTCATAGAAAAATATCTTTCTTAGTTTAATTGATCCATGCAATTTTCAACATACCTGCGGTTATGATTATAACTTATTATAATAACTTTTCTAAGCTTATTCTTTTCTGTCATACACATTTTTCTTCAGAGTAAAACATCCTCCTCAGTTTTATTGATCCATGCAACTCTCAGTATACATGCGGTTATGATTATAATTTAGTATAATAACTTTACTAAGATTATTGTTTTCTGTCATACACATTTTTCTTCATAGAAAAATATCCTTCTTAGTTTAATTGATCCATGCAACTTTCAGCATACCTGAGGTTATGATTATCTATATATGTAAGTTGCTAAGCCGACTTTTTGGGCAGTCCGTGAGAGAAAACTACCATATCAATTTACTTCATTTTGGTCTTAAACGAAAGATTGTAATCTGTAGATTTGTCAAATTTATCTTTTGTAACTGCAATTTTTATTAATGAGCTATAATTTACAATTAAAATTTGATTTCTGCGCATGCTCAGTGGCATGTTTCAATCTGGCTCTAGAAACTCACTGTTTCTGCGCATGCCCAGTGACATGTTTCAATGCCGAGGAGCCTCTCTAGATCTTTATCTCTCTAGCCATTTTTATTTTTATGATAATTATGTTTGTGAAATATAAGATAAAACCCGATGGAAATTGTTTATTTCGTGCTGTTTAATTAGCGATAATTTACAATTTAAAAATTTGCTTTCTGCGCATACTCAGTGGCAGTTTTAAATCTGGCTTTAGATACTCACTAAGCACGAGGCCGCTTAAGCATTAATTTGTATCTGCGCATAATTATGATTTTCAACATTTGGCAATGATATGTTGAGTATAATTTGTGTATTAGTACATTTATTTATTATCTAGCCGTCATGTTTTGACGGGTACCAACTAGTAATTTATTATAACTTTTCTAAGCTAATTGTTATGTGTTATACACATTTTTCTTTAGCGAAAAATATCCTTCTCATTTAATTTTGTCCGTGCAACTTTCAGCATACATGCGGTTATGATTATAAATTATTATAATAATTTTTCTAATCTTATTTTTATCTTTAAATCACTTCTAATTCAGTTTCCCCCATGAAGCAAGTAACATTAAATATTTGTTGTCATCATTGTTTGTATCATAAATTCACACATCAATGAATACATAAAAGCGTAAGGGCTTTTATGGAAATTTTGCCAGCGGTGTATCGGCGACACAATCAGATTTCTAGGAGATATTTAAAAAAAAAAGAAATTTAAAATATACATTGTCGTTAACTTTATGCGCGTTAAATTGCAAACATGCTTATTACACGATATACCCATCGATTATCCTTTAAGCATTGTATCGATGACTGACCATCTAGCTGAATGCAGTTAGTGATCTGCGTCTGAGATTATATCCAGGAGAAAAAAGATTATCTGTCTGATTAACACGCACTGTTGGTTGGGAATTACAGACCCCATGCATATCATCAATAATTGACTTTCCTATTCCGTGGGATTTTTCTTTCTCTCCCTGTTGTCTTCTATTTCTTTCATATATCTATATATATATATTTCTTGATACCCAGTCGTTTAGGCATCATTTTGTGTGCGATCACGAGAAAATGAAATACACAAAGAAAACGACCTTTCCTATCATTTCCATCCTAAACAATGCAAAAAGTCATTCATCGTACACCTTGCACCTCAGGATTTGAAAAACGAGCCGTTCCAATTTAAATATCCATTTATTTTTTTACGGAGTAAAAAGGGGGGATAGGTAGACGCAAGTGGTGCGTGAAGTCGTTTATTTCTTGAAGTCACGGGGTCTTCAAACCTGTAATCAGGGCACATATCTTAGGTTGATTTGACACCAGGAGAGGTGCCCGCACACTCATTACTCACCGGCAGTGCGGGGGTGTGCACCCCTCGAGGTAATCGACGGCGGAGGAAAGTAGTACGGGACAGTCGGCGGATGAATACTTATATTCCGATCCTGTTCTGGCGTATTTTATGCACACTTAGGCTAATGAGATGAATCCAAGCCGAAAAATCTTTCCATTCAATAAACTAACTTAATAATTCAGAAACATTCGACGTTAGCAAGAACTTTAACAATACATGATGGACGTCTGTAAAAGCAAAGTTTATATAAAAATAATTGAAGAAAAGCAAGTAACTAAAATCTCAATTTCATGCAACTTTAAGACGATGTTTAAAAACTATAAAAATTATAATTTTTTTTTCCAACGCTGAAGGTACTTTGTCGAGTGTTCACACCGAGACTTTGTTGGCTACTTTATCATGGAAGCACCCTGTAGGTGAACCAACACTGCGCCCTATACGGAGATAGCACAGGAGCGTCCATTCTTTACCCAGGATTCGAATCCGAGTCCACATTGTGGAAGCTCGAGAGTCTAACCACTTCACGATTTGGGCGACTAAAACTAAGATTCATATTTTGTATTTTCCCAAGACAAACCGAATCAACGAATTTCATGAATTACATAGCACCGTATTCATTAAAAATAAAACAAGTAGGAAAAGTGAACATGCATAGAATAATCAGCCGACCATGACCGCATGGTTACCGTCGAAACCAGAGTATACGGGTCCTCTGTTGGTATGGACGTTTGTAGACGTTCGGAATCGTTCCCAGACTGCAGGTAGCCGGCATCATTTTGGCCTTGTTTTCAGAATGTTTTCAAACAACGCTGTTTTTCCGAAAATTTTACCATATTTATTGAACAAGATGCATCAAATATACATTTTTGAAAATAATATACGTGTAAAAGATTAACTTTCTATGACCTAGGTGTTTCTTTAAGGTAGCTGTATGTAAGGTATACTTAAGATTCGATTCACAAGAATCGAACTTTTGAGTGAATGAATTAAAGAAGCTGCTTGAGATATGCTAATTTCGGTATACGCGTTTGGTATAAATACCAAGCAGCTTGATTAAGTGGAAAAAAGGTTGTTAAAGTTGATAGATAAGCGAGTTATGGGAGCTACGAGGTAAGCAGCTCCAGGTGTTAACCGGCGTTAGTCCTTAGGGGGCCCAAAGTTTACGTGGCAGAACTGCTGGTTTGACTCTCTAGGTTGTGAGTATGGCAAAGTGTATTTTTATTGAATGCTAATATAGTATATTCCGTACAAGTAGTACGTATGCTTATTGCTGTAAAAGAAAATTCTATATGTGCAACGAATTCAATAAACATTGTTTCATGTATAAACTGTGTTTGTATCAAATTCATTTAGAGTGCCACTTCAAATTATATACACCCAAGTCTGGGTAGAAGTGAGCTATGCTCTACATGTATACTAACACTATTGTATTCGCTCACATCAATGTGAACCTATGGAGAAAATGTGTCCAAGGATTACCGACTTGGATTGAAAGATAAAAAAAAAAAATTGTGCTCCGTAACAGATAAAGAAATTTTACACCTTGGGGAATTTTTGGTTTAAAATATGAAAATAATATTTTAAAATTTAAATTGTTCGGGGAAAAATGTGGTGTAGTGTGTTTTAAACGCTCATCAATTCTTTTGGTGGACGAAATTTATAAAATGAATCCTGTTGCAAGATGCAGAGAAATTCAGGCTAACTGAAAATACCATATTTATTGGATTATCAGCATTTATGTTGCTGTTAATAGAACACACATTTTCTCCATAGGTTAACATTGAGGTGAGCGAATCCAATAGGGTTAGTATACAGCAGCCTTAAAAAAAGTTGCAAGGTCCATCGTGGGCCAAGAAATTTCTGATACAGTTATCAGTTTATTTTATGAGCAAAGCAGTTGGCTAAGTTCCTTTCCGAGTTTAAGTAATCATCTATGATTATTAATCTTTAAACTTTAAAACATAGTTGGGAATGAAAGATTCCTTAGCTCATTCAAAACAAAACAGGCTTTTTACTTTATGCTACAAACCTACTAATAACATTACCAGGCACAAACAAGGAAAATAAGCAATTCTCAATGTATTTACCAAAAATAAAATTGTTAAAGACATTCTCAATTTACAATATTAATGTAAGTGAAATCAGATCGGATCTTGAATCGAGAAGTATGGACTTAAAATTTATTTGCTTAAATATATATTCATCGCAGTCGACGAGGTAGACTATTGAGTCTTACCCCACCTTACTTCAATTTAGAGTGGCTTACAAAACATGAATTTCAATATAAAATCATTTCCGACAAGTAGGGTACACGGAAACGTCTCATTTTATTTTTGCCTCATAATTTCGGAGAATTAATTACTTGAAGCGATAAATTGGATGTGAGAGGTAAGTCCAATGATCAACTTTAAGTGGCCTAAAATGTAAATTAGTCTTTATGTGTGCATTAAATTTAGAACTCATACTTATATCCGCCTACAATAAATTCCTCTGGGATTTGCATATATGAATTATTGAAAATACATACTACAGTGTTGATGTGTAGCTCATGCAAAACTATTTTTCTATTATAAAACACTATGTAAAAAAAAAAAAAAAAAAACTGAGGTACATACTTTTCCCTTTCATTCCGGTGCGAAGTCTAAGAGAATTAAAAATAGATGAAAATTTAACCTTTAAAGCTCGTGTCACCGTTTTCTTTGCATTTTTCCCTGGGGGGAATTTTCATACGGAATACTAAATAACTGCTGTATAATTCCACGGCGATTACGTTTAAAGCGATTCGAGGAAACTTCATTTAGCTGTAATCACCTAAATAAGCTAAATTTTCAAACGAGTTTACTGTGTGGCGAGTTTCAAAAGTCGGTGTGAATAAGATTTTGACTGAATAAGTTAATTAAGCATGTTACATCTGTAGGGGGAAGACGCTTGTGCGGTTTGCGAAGACACAAGTAAAGAGTAATTGAAGTTTTCGGTGTAAAATATTTAAAGTTGAAAGGAATATAAAATTTAAGACTTGCGATGTACAAATTCGCAGACCTTTTAGAGTTTCCCTGCGTTAAGAAATTGTAGCACTATGCTGAATTGAATTTGATAAATACGCACTTCCTGACACGTCCGGAATTAGTTCAGCTTGTAGAATAAAGGCCTCAAAGTTTCGACACGAGGATTCGAATCCTCTGTTGGATGACGGTCGTTCCGAAGAGGTCGTTTGGATCATTAGGAAATATAAGGTAATTATTTATGGTCAATAAATTTTCAGCATCGTCGAAAAAAATGGGAAATAATTTTTTTTCAATGGACAGACTAGTATTTTTGACATTGAAAAGAAAGAAAAAAAATGATGGTGTTTAATGTAGCCCAGACTGTTTTGCTGATAAAATACTACCCTAGATAATAGTTTGCACAGTTGCTTGAATCCTAACCTCGAAGGAGTCCCGAATTCTAAACCTGGCAGACGGTGATTTCAACTTCATGGAAGGAAAAATTTGATTTAATCAATGAATTCTACCTACTGTACTTTGCTCCTTTTTTTTACATATACTTGAATTCAGCCGATTCTTCAGAGTACATTAATGAGAAAAAAACAATAAGAGACTTTTTGCTAAAAAATACTCTGTGTGAGAGTGGGCTACATAAAAATCGCCCTGCTAATGAAAAGCAGAGAAACGCTCATTCAGAAAGCTACTAAGTTCTCTTAAAAAATCATACTGGTTAATTTTAATAAAATGTGTAGGTGTTAATTACCTAGAAACAATGGATGCATGCATGGGTTGGAACAACCATTTTCAAGGCTATGGGGCAGACGAGAGTCTCCGACATCTAACTCTCAGGAACCCAATCTAAAATCCGTCTCCTTCTTTTCCCTTTCTTTCGTCCTTAGCGGAGCTGTTGTCCGTTTACAGGGGGGCCATTCTGGCACGCCCCTCACTTTCATTGGGCAATGGGCTGTTTTTCTTTCAGTGTTCCTACCCCTAATTGGTTCTTTATTATACCGCCTCTGTCGCCTCTGTCCATAGTCTATGTAGTACCTCCCCAAACATACTTTTATTTTGCAAAACAACTTTGATCCTTCACTGGCCACACCGACAGCTATTCTTCTATTTTTTATTGGTTTACAATCCTGTATTTACCCCTGCCTCTGCATCCTTTATAATACATTCTTTATTGTCCACACACCGTGGGGAATTATACCATTTTCACTTCTACAAAATGCATAGAGTGGGCAGTTCTGAAGTGAAGTAAAGATTTCCAGCGTACAGATAGCCTGGACCTAGCTTTCCAGCATGAAGCTATAAGAACAGAAGCTATCTGTAGCTTCATGCTTTCCAGCAAGGCATAAACGATGAGTCCGGTTTTTCAACTTCTCGTGCTCTAAATTTTGTACCACTACCCTTGATAGACAACTATTCTTTCTGAAATGGACTAGCTGGATGATGGCCGAATTGCTAGGGCGCTGGTATTCGGAACCGAGTCCGTGGGTTCGAGTCCCACTGTTGGCATGGATGTTTGTAGCCGGTCGGAATCAGCTTTAAGCAGTAAGGCCCGGTCTAATTGGCCCTCGTGTAGCAAACAATGACCGTAGCGCTCTAAACCAAACCAAACCTATTCATTCCGAAATGGACTAGATGACTGCAGTTTGTAAAAATTTAGAGAATTCCGCTCGTGGAATCCCTTTTCTTCCAGGGTACTCAACAGTTATGCCTTCCTTATGAGCCCATAGCAAGGGTAAAACCTAATTCCAAAGCTTCCAGTACGCTAGAGATGCATACGTGTTTAGTTTACGTTTGCATAAATGTTTCGGGCAAATTGAAATGTCTAAAATTTCGCCCATAACCGCTAATATACTGACGTGGTTTTTTTTTCCTGGAGATGGTTTCTATTTCCCCACAGACCGCAATAATCACAATTATCTGTCAATGTCCAATTATCTCGCCAAACGAAATTTGGACTGTTATATTTAACGTTATTGGACTTTTGAGTAGGCTCTCCAAAAATCAAAATTTACCCGAAATTCAGAAAAAAAATTGTAGGCATAAATATTTTAAGGGGACAAGGGGCCGTCAAATTCGAATTATTTTAATTTTCAATTTTTAACTCCATATACAAAATGAGAATAATTAATTTTCTATTTTACTACATTGAAAATCCTCAGAATTGAAAATAAGGAATTTTTTCAAGAATCATGCCCGTTTTTCAAAAAAAATTTCAAAAATGCTAACTTTTTCAAAATGCTCTATGCGCATTATATATCAATTAAAATTCTTAAATTTTGTATTATAAGTTTACCATATGTATATAAATATAAGTGTGCATTTAATTTTTTTATGTGAATCTAACGTCTTAAATAATTTTTTTTTCTATTATGTCTGTTATTTTTTTGTGTTTTTACTTTATTTTATGATCTGTAAATTTGAAAAATATTTGTGATTTCAAAGAATAATGCACAGTTTTGTGACAAACACTTCACATAACAATTCTGAGAAATTTGAAAGATATCAGAAGAAAATGAGTACGCATGGAGCCTTTTGAAAAATTCTATTATTTTTGAAGAATATTTTGATAAGCAGGTCCTATTCCTCCACAAAATACTAATTTGGGAAATCTAAGTATCTTCAATGCAATAGAAAAGAATATTAATTTTGTTCATGGGGTATATAAAGTAAAATATTGAACATTAAAGAAGATAGAGATTTATATATATATATATATATATATATATATATATATATATATATATATATATATATATATATATATATATATATATATATATATATATATATATATATATATATATAAGATATATATATATATATATATATATATATATAAGATGTCAGAAGATAAAGAAGATAGAGAAGGTCCCTTGTTCCCTTAAGAAATAATAGAGAAACAATATATAAAGTTTACTTCACTTCTAAATTTCCCCACCAATCTGTCTCGGTGAATCTCTTAGCAGCTGTTACAGCTAATTCATAATTTCGCATGATAACCATGCAGTGAAGTAATACTTACCATATCCGCAACTTTGTTCTTGAGGAACAATTCGTTCAGAGATAGTTAAATTAAGAGCCGTCAAGTCTTTCACTTCGTTTAAAATCAGTGAGCATGCTAATACGGACAAAATAACATTAACTGGAATCATATTTTGAACAATTAAGTAAAAACTGGATTTAGGAAATCGAACCCGCTACAATGGCTTAAACTGTGGCTAACTTCGGAGGCATTCGCGTAAATTTTCTCAAGGGTAAAAAAAAAATTAACAAATCAGAGAAGGAGTTAAATGTTCAATGACAAAAAGTCTGATGAACAAATTATCTTAATTATGTGTTATTTAAATCGATAAGATTATATTTACGCTTTTTCATTCGATAGACATGCACTCGTATAATTGCACAATACATAAAACACCAAAATTATAGGAAATTTTTTTTTCGTGTATTGTATAAAACCTCTGGGAGTTCCTCTAAAATAATAATATGCATCCTGCCACCAGTTTGGCCTCCAGAGTTTTAACTGTTAAAAGAATTCAAAAAATCCTAGTATTGCATCGAAAATGAGGTCTATTTTGAGATACTGCTATTAAATATTTTAAATACTCCGAGCGGGACAATGGCCGAATGTCTAGGACTCTAGCAGTCGGTACTAGAGACTGCAAGTCTCGCTATAGGCATGGATATATGCAAGATGGTCTCAACGTTGGAATATGCTTTAAATTGTCAGTCTTTGTCTAATTAGATCGCGTAGGCAAAATATGACCGCAGAGACCACCTCCAAACCTACCACCCTGTTGAAGGATTCAGAATTCAGCTGGGAATTAATTACTCTCAATTACTATGAGCAGAGAGCAATGTCTGTCAATTAAAGAATGCTTTCAATGATTCCTCCCTCAGCCGACAGATGTCAGCAATTAAATTCGAAATGACGGAATTTTCAGTCGCGATTGTGTAACGTTTTCACCTCCACGTATTTACAGTTTTAGCAGCATAAAGATAAACAAAACAGTCAGTTTTACAAACCCCAATTTGCTGTCCATGAATTTTAAACCAATGTATTCATATTTTGAGCCAAAAATGCTATATCATATGAATAACAACAAATTCTAATCTGTAATCCACATCTTTGGAATAAAAATTTTCAAGCTAACCGATGAAAGTCAATTTTATAATAAGAATTTAAACCACATAAAGACGAATATAATGTAATAAAGGATCTTTTATTTTCATCAAATCCCCCCCAAAAAAATTATGGCACAATTCGTACGCAATAAGTAAAACTGATTTTTGACACAAATAAACAATATTACGCTTTTTTTTCTAGCATATTTGTAAACAATATTGGTATGAAAAGACCTTCCTTTGGTTGATATTTACTCGTTTAAAAGATATATTACTTTTAAAGGAAAATCATACACCCAGGAAAAATTTAATACAATGATATGCAATGGTATTTGCTTTTTCCCCAATACTTTGTGCCTGAAAATTTAACCATAACAGCTGAGAGGACTTAATAAAGAAATGAGAAAAATCCTACTCTAAAAGCTTGAATTCTCTTCGTCTCCACCAGAGGGACTTATCAAACTGAATACTAAACAGCCACCAACTAATTTTATGGTAATTACATTTAAACGTTCCGGCGAAACTTTGTTTAGCTTTTAAATCAACCGAATTTGCCAAAATTCCACAAATTTCCACCTATCGTTGATTTTAAAGGATCAAGCCGGATTAGATTTTGAGACGTAAAATAAATGAAGAGGCTTGTATTTTTAGCGGAGTTGGGTTAGTCTCAATTTCCTCCAAAGAGAATTTTGGATAAATGCTTTGTAAATAGACACTAGTTTAGCAATATTTTGAAATTTTAATAAGCACTTTAATATTTAATTTTTTCTTTTGCGCTGTTACATTTACAAAATTGAAAGCTTTGTTATCTCTACTGCGTTTTCAAACTAAAACTAAATTACACGGAAAGATGAGTTTATCATTTTTTTCTTATAACACGCGTAAACGTTTTAAACAAACGTTTACGTTGAAATAGGAATAAAAATTTTTTTGAATAAGCCTTTTATCGGTAAATCGGCACATACTGGAAAGTTATGTGAGATGATCTCTAAAAATATAAAGCATGTAAGTACATATTCCATCTTTTCTGCAAATTTAGGTCAAAACTGTATGATAGGAGTTTAAAGTCCATTTTCATAGTTTAAATTTCCACCGAGGAAATTTATGAAAATATAATTACAGTGATGTTCGTAATAAACACGAATATATCGTATTTTTCGGACCATAAGACATGAAAAAAACCTTTAAAAATTTATATAAAAAAAATTTCAGGTAGTCTCTTCTAACGAAACTACAGCGGGTTATTAACGTAGGATTACTTATCGTTGCTTACCTTTTTTTTACAATAAAATTCCCACATACAAAGAGACGGATGAGTGATAAACTTATGCAGAATAGGTCGATGGAAAGACAAATAACTTAAATTTGTCTACTCTGCCACTCTTGATTTATAACTAGCGACGACGGTTTTAGCGTCATAAATTTTACTTTACCATGGACCGTTATGGAGGAACGTAATCCTACGTTAAAATCGACTTAAATAAATAAATAAATAAATAAATATATATATATATATATATATATATATATATATATATCGATTTGGCTCGATTTGAGGCGGAACGCGCCAAAATGGCGTTCCGGTAAGAACGCCATTTCGGCGTTCTTTAAGAAACTTCTTTAAGAAAAAAAAGTTACGATATTTAAAAGCATTAATCACATATTAATTAATCTGTTGTTAGTGAGTGGTGCCTATTTTTATATATATATATATATATATATATATATATATATATATATATATATATATATATATATATATATATATATATATATATATATATATATATATATATACAGTCGAACCTCCATATATCGAAGTAGCAAAATGCCGGAAAAAAATTCGATATATAGAATTGATCTTAGTTTTATCATAATTCTCCTAAAACATTAAAATTAAAGCTAATTTTCGTATACGAAAGTCCATTTCCAATTTATATGTGAATCACATTATATCGAAAGTTACTCGTAATAACTAAAAAATGAATTAATGTGAAAGATTTATTGAGTACTATATACCTTTAAAAAAAAACAATAATCCAGACATTGGTTACAGTGATCACAGTTACATTCTTTTTAAAAAAACTACGAATATCTTGCTGAACAGACAGTTTTGCGGATAGTTCATCAAAGAAATGCTCGCATTTATTCAGTCCATTAAAAACTTCATCAGGGACACTTTCCACGAACTGAAGTCAACGAAGTATTGTTTCAAACGCCAAAAATTGGGAGATTTTATTCTAAAGTGTAATAAAATCTCCCAATACGTCGTGAAAAAAATTTCGATATATAGAAATTTATTCGATATATAGAAACAGTTTTTCTATGTAATGAACATGGAGATTTGCTAAGAGTTCGATATATAGAAAATTTCGATATAGGGAAGTTCGACTGTATATATATATATATATATATATATATATATATGACACGACTGCGACGCAGCTGGAGAATATTCGTAGATAAGTCCACTGTGCGGGCGAAATGCATAAAAATGAAGACTCAGAGATTACAGGAACTCCATATCTATGTCCTAGCGTTCATTAAAATATTAACTAACCAGTCCGGTCCACTAATTCGACTGAACCCCTCCAGCGAGAAAACGCGTGTCCTATCTCTATAAAAGATATCCCGAAACTCAACTTTGTTCTTTTTCGCTCGTTATGCAAAAGCGTGGGCGATCATCCCAAACCCCTCTCTCGAACATTCGACGATTGCGTCAGACAGCGCGTGCGAGCAATTATCGATGACCATGAACTCTCCGATGCGAAAACAACAACACTTCGCAAACGTGGAGTTCAGTATAATCATGTTAGGGAATCATTCTTTTTTATTAATAATTTCTAGATTTGACTTTATATATATATATAAATATATATAGATAATTATATTTATTTTATGTTTTTTTATCTTTATTGAGTACGAAATTGAAAATATTTTTATATACCTAAGAAATTTTTTTTAAACTTTTCTAAAAATCCTTCCATAAATTTGAAATGCGTTTTATGATCCGAAAAATACGGTAATTGTACTACCTCCAAGATTGGTCAGTTGTTTTATTTTAGTGCTACGGTCGTCTTCTGGTAAAAGAATAAACAAACTGGTATCAACAGCTACACCTGATTTCGAATGGCGTACTGTAAGTACCTAGGACAGCTACCTAGCGTAGATCGGCTATCACGTGACTGTATCCTCACTCAAAAAAGTAGCAACGATACAAAAATAAATCTATCCAGTTGAATTAAAAATGTTTAAATATTTTCAAAAAAAAACTTAAGGCAGAATACTAAAATAGATATTAATGCATTTTATGCATAACTATTTTTCAGTATACTTATAAGAGCATTTTTATGGACTAATATTGTTACTTGAACGTAAAGAATAGTTTTGAAGCAACGCATGATTAATTGTGAGTAAATGCAGGAATTAAACGGTTACTCTAGTATCTGCATCAAACGGAAGACAAAGTAACTAAAGAATAATCATACTTCAAAGGATTTTTGCGATCTTCCCATTATTCGCGGAAGATAAGCTATCTGAGCAGAAGTTTGCAAGAGCTTCCTGCTAAGTTAAGCACTTTAGAAGTGATACACTACAATATCTGTTACCATCAAAATTCAAATCACAACACGTGAAATCCCTATTCTTAAGAGTTTTGTGGAGATGTTGAACCAGCTACTCGTCGGTCCATCGAGGAAAGCTTTCTTCCACAAAATTTGAACAATTACAAGAAAGAGAGATATGTTACCAGTAACTGTTTGTTGGAAAGGTTTTAATTGGCATTGTAACTTTGGTAAAAAAAAATGAAAATATAAAATAAAATTATTTTTTTTACAAAATAGAAATTTTAATAATTAATTTGTTCTACATTTAGGACATTTTCGCTTGTACACTCTTCTAAAGTCTAAAACCAAAAAAAAAAATATTTTTAAAAATATCGGCTCAATTCCGTTGCCCTTGAGCCCTGGAGGTATTCACTCTGTTATGGTTATGTTGTTGTGACTAATGCCCCTTGACCGACAGCATATTGTCAGTTCAAGTCCATAACGGCTGTTGGGCGAAGAGCTGCGCTTCCGGTTTGTAATAGCACCAGAAGAGTTGTTAGAGTCCGACTTGGCTAAAGAACCGGCCCTGTAATTTTGAACTGACGCTGTGACGTCATCACTCTGTCATCACGTCATCCTGTGTCACTTGACGTCATCCTGTGACGTCAAGTGACGAGACAGGAACACTTGACCCCGCACCTCCAGCGGTAAATTTGAGAACTTGAAGGATATTGCAGCCACGACATATTTTTCGTGCACCAACTGCCGCTAGTGTACACGGCAGAGGATTTGTCAGAGACCGGCATCGAAACGGGGACGTTCAGGTCACTGGCTCGCTGCCTTTACCAACCGGGCCACTGCACCCTCTGTATTCACTCTAAAAGCATCGTATGTCATATCATAATACAACTATCTTGCTCTACAGAGGTTGAGGCATAGATATGACCACTCTAAAAGTATCATATGGTCATATCTACGCTTGTACCTCTGTAGAGCAAGAGAGTTGTCCTATTAATATTATCAGCTAATTTGTCACGGTCAGTAAGCAGTTATCGTGCCAGCTTTTTTGGAGCTTTTGGAAGTTCCCTCCGTGTGCAACTGCACTCGCGATAAGAAAAGCATGCAAATGAAAAATATTAATGAGCTTCTAAGACCACGCCAAGGGGGCTCTAACGCTACGTCAGAGGCGACTTCTATATGGTTCATATACATTTTATGAATGGCTATATATCTGGAAATTTACAGATGCTGTATAGATACAAAGAACAACATTATAAAGTATATCTATGTATGAAACTTTCAGTGCTCTAGGTATTTCTTCAATTTTAATAATATTACAATGTTGTTTAAGTACTAAATTTTTTCTATTAATTAAGACATTTTAGGATATAAACATTATCTTCGTTTAGAGTTTCTAATGCAATAATAGTGACCTTTTGAAAAAGGTAAAGGAGGTAACAAATTTTCCACTAAGTCATAAGGTAAAAATTGTCCTTTTGTTAACTAAAATACCAAATAACTAAATGTTTTATGAAAATAAATTTTGTTTAAAAGGAGAAAAGTTTCGAATATTCCTTTAGTACACGCTTTCTGGAAAAACTTGAAGCAACAGAGCGAGGCTCAAATGTTATTGCTTACTTATCGTTAGATTTATGGTATATATATATATATATATATATATATATATGTCTGTGTGTGTGTGTCTACTATTATATTAATAGTAGACAGATATTAACAATAGACAGTCCCAGGATTCTTTGTCATTAGTCATTTGTATTTAAAGATATGAAAAAATTAAAAAATTCGATATACGTAGCAAAATGAACATTACATAGTGTTTCAAACAACCTCTGTTTCAAACAATTTCTTTCAAAGATATGATACTCAAAGGTTTAATATTCAGAGGTAAAAAATACATCAAAGTATTATATCACACGTGTATAACTTTTATATTTAGTTGTGATGTTTTTAAGATAAATCAAAACATGTGAGACAAATATAAACAACTCAGTTAAATTATTTTTCTGTTTGCAACTTGAATTTTTACCCTTCCATGTAATATTTATTTCACGGAAATTCATCTATATATATAAAACAGTTCCGTAACTGACTCACTGACATGCAACGCACAGACCAAACCGCTGGACCTAAAGGGCTGAAATTTTGCATCGCGATTCTTCTTATGGTGTAGGGGTGCACTAAGAAAGATTTTTGAAAAATTCTTCTTAGATTTTTAAAATTAAATTTTTAAGCTGTTTTTGTAACTTTTTTCAAGTTTGCATTCAAAATAATAATCTGAGGGTTATAAAATTTATATCACGAGAAAGATCATAAAAATTCCTTTAAAATGAAATCTTTTTCGAACATTTACCTCGATTTTCTGATTTTTGGTAAATTTTTAAATTTTAGATTTTAGAATTTAATTTACTAAATGCCGATCACGTGATTTCTTTTTCTGGTACTTTAAATAAATTTATCCTCACGTGCATAACAACTAAATAGACAAAAAAAAAGTATTTTTTTTCTTTCTAATGCAGCAGACGATTGGATATTATCCACAAAACAATAAATATCCCTTACGAGTTATATATATATATATATATATATATATATATATATATATATATATTTCTTACATCAATTCTATACATTGATCGTTGAATTTATTATAAATATATTTAAACATATTTTTGGCATTAATTGCATACATTGACCGTTGTATTTAATTTGAATGTACTCCGTTGCGAAGCGCGGGTTTTCAGCTAGTATATAATAAAACAAAAACAGGGGCTCCCCCACATTGTATAATTTTATAACATAATAATAGTAATACTAAAAAGAAACATTTTTCAGATCAAATTCATCGTCAAAATTAAGATGAAACCAAATACTTTACTGGGTTGAAAAAAAATAAAACTTAAAAAAGGAAAGAATATCAGAAGATTTATAGCGGTGCCTTACGAAAGAGCAATTTTAAAACTACAGAGAAACGAAAGAAATATGCTATGAAAGAGATGTAATGGATTTTTTTTCTGTGGTCTCAAAAAATGATGCCTCTAAACCAGAGAGACCATAGTCCATTGACTCAGTTCGCATCTGAAGATGACAAATCTCTAAATGTGTTGAAGTAAACTACCCTCAACAAAATTTTTCTTCGATTTGAACGGTCAGTCAAGAAGAAGGAGTGATGGAAAAAATAGTCTAGGAAACGGGAGGAATTCTCTCTTTTTTAGTTCCTCGGGCATAGGGGGGAATTGGGAGTGGATAGTAACATTCAGTAGAACGACGTATAAGATTTATTGCACGATACTTAGATATTTTTAATGTTTGTTCAAGGAAAAATGCGAAGTGGTCGCGCTATCGCATCAAAATTTTCTATGAAGCTGTTTTTCTATTTGAAGAGGGTTTTCTTTGAAAGCGGGTGTATTTATACGTTTATCTCAAAATATGCAAGTCGTTGCCGTGTAAATTACAAGAAACGAGCAATTTTAATGCAGGTGTAACTTCCAGTACTATAAGAGAGGGTTACAGGGGTACTATTTTTACTAGGTAAATTGCATTCCTTTTTTAAATTTACGAAAAAGACTTGCATAAAAATTTAGTTCGAGCACATAGGTAATAGTTAACCGTCGCAACTTTATTAATGCTATGAAGCCGATGCCTCTTCCATATATACATATATTCATATATATATATATATATATATATATATATATATATATTGTACCAAATTCGTGGTACGGAAAGTTCTTTTTACAAGTGAATTCAAGAAATGAAATAAATATGCCAGTTACCACAAATGAGAAACAGAGATTTTTATAGACAGCAAAACTAATACAATCTTCTTTTAACAAGACACAGCAGTAGACTGCTAATCTTCGCTGGACTTCAACACTTTCCAGCTCCTAGGTATTTTTCTTGACAATATGGGATTTAAAGTTTTCTTATATAAATTCTATATAACACTTATTATACAATAACATACAACCTTAAAATGGCAAAGTCCAACGAAAACTCCACCAAGATCCACCGTCTATTCCTGGGACGATAAAATACCTAAACTAATAAATCACCTATCTCGTCAAGGATATCGCTTCAACTCAATTGCAGTTCTAAAAACCTATTTATCTCGCAAAACAAAACCCGCGTTGCCACACTACACAACCAAACGATTTTCCAACAATCCACCTAAAATCCGGATTTATCACTTACTCCTTGGTTTTAATTCCACAACTCCCGAAACATCGCACTTTGGCGATAAAACGCCAAATTGGCTCCCAAACATGTAACATTGCCCCCTCCTCAAAAGACTGGACGTCCCGGACAGTCCTACACTAACAACAACGGTCCTAAAAATACTACTACAAAATACAATTTCATAAAAACACAACACATATACCATTACAAATTAAATAAATAAACACATAAAAACAACAGTTGCAACATTAGTATATAAAATAAAAATAATAAATAAATAAATAAATTGGGTAGCCTGGATCTACTTAGGAGCAACAGCCTACGAGCCGTGGCTCGGGTATCCTCAAACTCTTCAGGACCCAATCACGTCGCATGGTAAGGAGCGAGCCGGTCGTAATGTACGACCTTCGCTTTGCTGTTCGCAGATTCGCGAATCCGTACGACGATTGAACCTCTTCAGCGGAACTGGAGCTTGGGAAGTACACCTTCCCGGCGAACGGGACTCCACAGTCGAACTTTGGTTCCTTCCTGGAACTGGTGGTCTGTCGCTATCACGTCGTAATGTCTCCTCATTCTGTCGTTGACCACGCTGACCTTGCTTCGCCAAAGGACGCTGTCGCTGACCACGCTGACCTTGCTTCGTTAATTGACGCTGTCGCTGACCACGCTGACCTTGCTTCGTCAAAGGACGCTGTCGAGTCAAGTTCGTGCGGCCCACATCTGTTGCACGGGCGAGCACGGCCTGGAATTCATTGAGGAATTTCTCTGCTTCCTTTCTTCGTTGATCAATAAATTCCGCACTCTTCAATACATCTGCGGTCAAATTGGAGCGCTCGACGACTGGCAGGTCACGCTTCCTACTTTTTCCAATGACTGGGGTATAAGTTGGCAACATTTCATTTTTCTGGATTTTCTTGTCTTTATTGCTGACATCGGCAATCTTGACGGGGACCGTACCTTTCGTCTGGTCCACAAGAGTTGCGGAAGCAAAGAGACCTCTTCTACTATTGTCCGGCATGGAGGGTATGGTGCTATATTGAGTGGCTTTAATTTGGTGAGAATTGAAATTTTTTATGAAATTATTTCTGTTTAAAAAGTCAAACCCGAGAATCATCGGGTCAACAATATCGGCAACATACGCCGTATGCCGATAACTATTATTCCCGATGCTTATATGGAGTGCAACTTTTCCATTCATCTTAATTCTATCCCCGGTCACGGTCCGCAAAGTGATGTTTGGTGGTGTGAAAAGTAGCTTTCAGCCAAGTTCTTGAGCTAAATCCGTTCTGACGATGGTTACGTTGGCACCGGTGTCAACCAGCATCCTACACGATTGACCGTTTACAAAACCTTCAACGAACGGCCTGTTTTCTTCGTGATGCATCGACGACACATTCAGAGAATTGCAAGAGGGCTTCTCCTCGTCCGGCTGCCTTCGCCAATTCAGATGGCCGGGAACTGATTTCCCTGGGTCTTGGCGTCTTGATTCATCAGCTTGGCGCGCTAGACAATTCCTTCTGAGATGCCCCTCACGCCCGCAGGTCCAGCACTTCAAAGGATTTCTTCTTGGCGGCATGTTTGAATTCACCCCTGCCAAGGCACCGATTCGTTTTTCTATTTCTTCAAGTCGAGCGGCTATTGGGTCGTTTTCGGCGGCGGTCACCCCTCTCACTAGTTGGCGGTCACGGCGAGTCGCCGTCTGAGCGGACTCGTACTTCATTGCGTACACCAAAGCTGACTTCAAGTCTTTAATGTCCGCCATTCTTAGTGCTCGTTGACTCTCCGGATCGCGGATGGCGTCCACAAAGTATTCTAATGCTAGGTTATCCCTAACTTCCGTCGGACATTCCGGGAAAGCTAATTGAGCTAATCCCTCAATAGCTGACGCAAGTTCCTGTAATGTCTCTGTTGATTTCTGTTGGCGGGACTTCAGCTGTAAGCGGCTATACTCTTTACGGCATTTCTCGCCAAAGCGCATTTCGAGAGCACTCGTCAAGGCCTCAAAATCTAGTTGTTTCTCTACTGCGATGGTCTGCAGTACATCGGCAGCCTCGCCACGGAGTGAAGTAGCCAATTGGCATGCTTGCATTGCAATGTCCCATCCATTGGCAGTCGATGCCATATTAAACTGTGTTTTAAACACCTGCCAAGACGTTTTGCCGTCATAAGTAGACACTTTTACGGCAGGGCGGGACGATTTCGACACCGGGTACGCCTCCTCAATACTAGCGTCAGAGTAGTAAGGTACAGTAACTGGCGTTGATTCTTCTGCGAATTTCTTCTCTAGGCCGTTTATTTGTTTCTTAATGGCTTCCCTAATTTTCTGGTCAACAGTCTCGACCGTAGCTTTAAGTTTCGACTCGATAGTGTTGACGCGTTCTTCCATTTCATTAAATTTCTCGCCTACGGTAATTTTTAGCTGTTCTTGGCTTTCGCTAATTTCGCCAAGTCCCGTTTCCAACTTCTTCTGGCTTTCGCCAATTTTCGATTCTAACTGATTGGCGAGTAAATTCTGGCTTTCGCCAATTTCCTGTTTTAACTGGTTCTGGATTTCGCCAAATTTTGCTTCTAAATGATTGGCGATCTGGGACTGGCTTTCGCCAAGTTTAGCCATTGAATCTAACAGTATTTTAAACTGATCTTCCATTTTTCGGGTAACTGGCATTCACTTAAAGAAATCCCACTGTCTGACACCAAAAATGTACCAAATTCGTGGTACGGAAAGTTCTTTTTACAAGTGAATTCAAGAAATGAAATAAATATGCCAGTTACCACAAATGAGAAACAGAGATTTTTATAGACAGCAAAACTAATACAATCTTCTTTTAACAAGACACAGCAGTAGACTGCTAATCTTCGCTGGACTTCAACACTTTCCAGCTCCTAGGTATTTTTCTTGACAATATGGGATTTAAAGTTTTCTTATATAAATTCTATATAACACTTATTATACAATAACATACAACCTTAAAATGGCAAAGTCCAACGAAAACTCCACCAAGATCCACCGTCTATTCCTGGGACGATAAAATACCTAAACTAATAAATCACCTATCTCGTCAAGGATATCGCTTCAACTCAATTGCAGTTCTAAAAACCTATTTATCTCGCAAAACAAAACCCGCGTTGCCACACTACACAACCAAACGATTTTCCAACAATCCACCTAAAATCCGGATTTATCACTTACTCCTTGGTTTTAATTCCACAACTCCCGAAACATCGCACTTTGGCGATAAAACGCCAAATTGGCTCCCAAACATGTAACAATATATATATATATATATATATATATATATATATATATATATATATATATATATATATATATATATATATATATATATATATATATATATATATATATATATATATATATGTATGTATATATGTATATATATATATCACTATATATATATATATATATATATATAGTGAAACTTCTCCAACGGCTATCCCTCTAAATTGCCATATTTTGTTCAGAACAGATTAAAGAGTCCTTAGAATCAATGTTATGGGAGAAACCTCTTTTCGACGGCCACCTCTCAAAACAGCCTATTTTTTTTGGAACCTTTGATGGCCACCATAGATAAATTTCACTATATACATACATACATACATACATACATACATACATACATATATATATATATATATATATTTATTTATTTATTTATTTATTTATTATTTTTTCTGTGTGTGTGTAATGTTTATGTGCTTGTGTGGTGGTTTTATTATCGTAGTTTGGACTAGATTAAAACCTAGTAGCTTTAAAGCGGGGGGGGGGATTTTTTTCCTGTCTGAAGCTCTATATTGACCTAACCGGGATTCTCTTCAGTGTGTGTGCGCGTGTGTGATGAAGCCCGCACCCAGCCACTTCTTGATGTACTAATTGATGCAACATTGAAACTTCTTATATTATGTACGCGGCAAAAGCGATTGGCGGAGCAAAGATTGTTTTTAATCGTAAAATGGACTAGACTTATATCCTGTAAAGCAAAAGGAGTTTCGGATCTCCATCTTTGAAACTTAATGTTGGATGGAACTTTTCACCCTTACCTCTCTCGAGAAAGAGAGACAGATAAAGAAAGAGAGATGTTGCATATTCTCTTATCCTTTCCGTCAATCACCATGACTTCTCAACCCAATTTCCGTACCCACACTCTTCATTGGTCTCTACTTTACAAAAGCAAAAACATTTTTCACAACAGTCTTATAATCTTGTGACAAGAGATCCCTCACGCGAATACCCAGTCATCATTGCCAGGTCATAGTAACTGTATTAGCCGTTAGTAACTGTCTGATTATTTTCATCTTTATATTGGACTGCAAATCACCTTATGTTCGAAAGATCTAATGTTATTATATTAGTTGTTAGTAACTGTCTGAGGAATTTATGATTTTTATATTGGACTGCAAGGCGCCATATTCTCGAGAGATGCAATGCAATTATACCATTTGCTAGTAACTATCTGATGACTTTGTAGTTTATATATTGGACTGTAAAGCACCTTATGTTAGAAAGATCTAATGTTATTATATTAGTTGTTAGTAATTGTCTGAGGAATTTATCATTTTTATATTGGACTGCAAGGCGCCATATTCTCGAGAGATGCAATGCAATTATACCATTTGCTAGTAACTATCTGATGACTTTGTAGTTTATATATTGGACTGTAAAGCACCTTATGTTAGAAAGATCTAATGTTATTATATTAGTTGTTAGTAATTGTCTGAGGAATTTATCATTTTTATATTGGACTGCAAGGCGCCATATTCTCGAGAGATGCAATGCAATTATACCATTTGCTAGTAACTATCTGATGACTTTGTAGTTTATATATTGGACTGTAAAGCACCTTATGTTCGAAAGAACTACTGGGTGGGCATAAAAAATATTAAATGTAATTGTCTGATTATCATAAACCTGGGCGGTATTTAGTTCTAAAATTATCCGCCAAAATATCAATTTTTCTTACCGCCGAATCATATACAGACCTAACAGACAAGTCAGCCAAAATATAACTTCCTTAGATCGCCGCGGTAGCTTATTTAGTTAGAGCATTCATCTAATAATGGGCATACGTCTGTAACTGCGAATATTAATTATACTATTTTTGTGTTTCTCTGTTGGAAGGATTTCATATCTCACGAAAAGAAACTAAATAATTTAAAATATTAATTTTATCTATAAAACGAAAAATATATTAAAAAATCATATATATTAAATTGATATAAAGATGATATTAAGAAAAATTTCAGTAGTCTGTTCTAATGAAACTACCACGCGTTATTAACGTAGGATTACTTATCGTTGCTTACCTCTTTTGTATGTATTTATGTATGTATTTGTTATAAATATGTATCTATCTATCTATCTATCTATATATATATATATATATATATATATATATATATATATATATATATATATATATATATATATATATATATATATATATACACTCATGTCCATAAATTAAGGATAATGCCAGCTCCTGCAAATAAAGGTTCAGAAACAAAACAAACGTGACTTATTCATAAAGTCCATTTATTAAACAAAAGATTAAGAATAAAAAAGATGGAGTATGTATGATACCATTCATAAAAACTACGATTATTGCTCCCTGGAGCAATTGTAAAAAATATCTCCTTTAGAAAAACATAATATTACATGGTTGGTATGATGGCTATTACATTGTATGTCTCCCATGCGATGAAATACAGTCCGTACAACGCCTAGGTATGCTGAGTATCAAATTATCGAGCTGATCTTAGGGAAGATTTCTCCACTCAGCAAGCAATGCTCTCCCAAGTTCCGGTACACATGTAGGAGGTGGTTGACGGGCTGCAACTCGTCCGCCAAGCATATCCCACACATGCTTTATCGGATTGAAGTCAGATGAGAATGCTGGCCATTCCATACGGATGATATCCTCAGATTGAAGGCATTCATTTACGATGTTTGCTGGGTGAGGACGGGTGTTGTCATCCATAAACACAAATTCTTTGTCCATGGCACCCTAAACAAACGTATATGTTGTTCCAGAATTATGCCCCGATAAATGTAGCCGTTCATGGTTCCGATTTGAACATGTAGATCTGTTCTGGAGCCCAGTATAATTCCACCCCAAACGAGCAATCCTGCACTACCGCAACGGTGTCGTTCAATGATGTTGTCTTGGTGGTAACGGGTACCTGGCGTTCTCCATATGAAAGTCCGACGTGAATCAGACTGCAAGCTAAACCTGGACTCGACGGAAAACAACACACAAGCCCACTGTGACGATGTCCACATTGCATGTTCTCTACTCCAGGCTAATCGCTGCTGACAGTGAGTTGCCGTGAGCGGAACACATCTGACAGGCCTGCGAGCATATAGACCAATATTTCCTAAACGTCTGTACACGGTTTGCCTTGAAACTGTGGTACCCGTGGGTGCAGATAGCTGACGAGACAGATCAGATGCTGCTGTGCCCCGTCTGCTTCTTTTGGAAGTTACTGCCAAATACCTGTCTTCATACGGCGTTGTAACTCGGTGGCGACCTGTACTGTAACGTCTACTGACATTTCCATCATCTTGGAATCGTTGCCAAAGCCTACAGATGACACTTTGGGCAATTCCAAGTTCCTCGGATACTTCCATTTGAGTACGCCCACATTCCAGGTGGCCGATAATTCTACCACGTAAAAAATCATCCACATGCGTCCTCTGTGTCATAACTATTCGGTTATGGCACTGAGCGGCTCACAGAACGCTTGTGAACAATTTTACTTCTTTGTCACCATTCCTTATATATCCCTCTCTTACACTCTCGTCATTGTGACGTACTATCGGCGTCATCTGGTGGCTTCCTGTAATTTGCATATTATTCTTGAAGATGTGTGTGATCATTCTACAGGTGAAATTTTTACGTTAGAGTTCGATTTCAGTGTGATTCTGAATTACCCTTAATTTATGGATATGAGTGTATATGTACGTCGAAATTTTGGCGCATTTTGGTACTTTTCTGTTTAACTGTTTACTGCATGCCCAAGGGATATAGACTGGGTTTGGCGCGCTGTCAAAATCATAATTCGTGACGACGGACGGTTTTGGCGTCTGACATTTTGCTTTCCAGAATACATTTTGCAGGCTAATGTATTTCAATATGAATTAAATGTTATCCATTATCGATTTGCCAGACTTTTACTCACTCAGTTACTCATATAGGAATAAACTGCTTTAAATATACTACAATACGTTTTTCAACACTGAAAGATCCAAGATAATATGTTACTCACTTAAAAAAAAAAGACTACATTGATGCTTATCTCAGTTCAATATATCTTTTCACTTCACTCTTGTACAGATATTTACTTTAAATTTATTTAGACCCAGGGGGAGGGGGGTTGCAAAAAAGTGGTATGTGTCTTTGAAGTAAATTTATATGATATTGAATTATTTAATTAAAAAATTAGCTTTAAATTTTTTATAATCGCAAATTTTCAATATTTTTATTATGGAGAGACGTAATGGAGAAACGCAATCCTACGTTAAATATAGAATAAAAAAAATATTATTAAATATTTTTCTAATCAAGTGGAGATGTACATTTATTAATGTATAAAATAAATATTTATGAACAATTGACGCTTATGCCAATATTCCCTACATAAGTTAAACCTAAAGCTCATTTTTATGAGGAGAAAGCATTCAGATACCCATTCTGTGAATAAAAATCTGTAGCAAAACACACAATCAATAATGATAAACATCGTGACACTTTGCCAATACAAAAAAACACACACACACACACTAACTTAAAACAGGATACTTATTTATCTCTCTAAAGTTCTTATTGTATCATTGTGGAAACTCCAAAACACGCAAAAACACAAAAATGTAGAAATAAAATCCCTTATATATATATATATATATATATATATATATATATATATATATAAATATAAAAGAAAATGAAAAATCGTCTGTGTAAAAGAAAGAACATATCATAAAGAGATGAAATGGGTTTTGTGGTCTAAAAAATGATCGTTCCAAACTAGAAAGACCGTACTCCATTTTTGATGACAACTCACCAAGTGTGATGAAGTAGACAGTCCGCAAAGAAAAATTATTTTGCCTTGAAACGTCCCTTTTTTTGCGGGAAAAATATGAAATATAGCAGTTTTGAAGCTTGACATATTTTTTGTGGGCTTAAGTGGTTTTTCGGGAAAACACTGTGCTATTCTTATAAAATGGCATTTCAGTTATGTATACTTGTTTCTCGGATTGAGTGTACTAAGGCAGAAAAAAATTTCGCCTTAAGAACTGAACAAAACAGTTTTTTTTTCAGTCGGTAAATATATATTAAGAGAGTTTAAAATGAATACGTATAGGCTTTTCGGCGTGTTACAAACAAACAAGTAAATAAGTAAATTACCGACTAGAAGAAGAGTTGTGCATTTTCTGCACAAAGTGTTTCAAAATACTTTATATATTACCTCAATTAAGAATTATTATTAGGACTTAATAAAAAATAATTATTTAGCCATTGACATATCTATATATATAAAACAGTTCCGTGACTGACTGACAGATAATGCACACACCAAACCGGTGGACCTAAAGGGCTGAAATTGTGCTTATATTCTTCTTATAGTGTAGGATTGCACTATAAGAAGAATATAAAGAATATAAAGAAGAAGAAAGATTTTTGACAAAATTACTCTTAGATTTTTTTAAATTAAATTTTTAAGCTGTTTTGTAACTTTTTAAAAAAGTTTGCATTTAAAATAATAATCTGATGGTTATAAAGTTTATATCACGGATAAGATCATAAAAATTCCTTTCAAATGAAATCTTTTTCGAATCTTTACCTCCATATTTTGATTTTTGGTGAGTTTTTAAAAATTAATTATTAGAATTTAATTTATTAAATGCTGATCAATTTTTAGAATTTAATTTATTAAATGCTGATCACGAGATTTCTTTTCCTTTTGTAATACTTTAAACTAATTTAGCGTCATGTGCATAACAAAGAAATTAATTGACAAGAAAAATATTAAAATACAGTACAAGAAATGTTCTCAAACTGTACTATATTAACTGTGCTATATTATAATCCTCTAAAAAGCAATTTCATTATTTTTTTGATTGTAATTATCGTAAAATATACTTCGTGGTGAAGGACGGGTATTCAGCTAGTTTGTTTATAAATAGTTGAAAAAAAATTTTTTTAAATAAATAACAAGGATTTTTCCGAGAAAATGAGCATATGTAATTTTAGTGATATCAAATATTTATTCAGATATACATTTTAAATAGCAACTGTTTTTGCAGGCTAATGTATTTCAATATGAATTAAATGTTATCCATTATCGATTTGCCAGACTTTTACTCACTCAGTTACTCATATAGGAATAAACTACTTTAAATATACTACAATACGTTTTTCAACACTGAAAGAACCAAAATAATATGTTGCTCACTTTAAAAAAAAAAGACTACATTGATGCTTATTTCAGTTGAATATATCTTTTCACTTCACTCTCGTACAGATATTTACTTTAAATTTATTTTACTGTAACACTCTGCCATACGTTCGAGCAGTGGTGCGCAAACTGTGGGTGGCGACCCAGGGGGAGGGGGAGGGGGGTTGCAAAAAAGTGGTATGTGTCTTTGAAGTAAATTTATATGATATTGAATTATTTAATTAAAAAATTAGCTTTAAATTTTTTATAATCGCAAATTTTCAATATTTTTATTTACATTTGGTAAAAAATATATGATGTGACGTTGTTAAATAAGGTATAAATATTACTTCAGGTCTAGACTCACACCTAATCATTCATTTTTTTTCTATTTTAGTTTGATAAATTAAATGAAATTTAGAATTTTTTATGTTTTATTATGAAGCTAATAATTTTGAAATCCTGCTCTTTTTTTAAATTTTAATGATCGCAAAGTTTTACCTAAATGAAATAGAAATATATATTAGTTTTCAAATATGAAGTTTTTATCACACGAGATTAAACAGAGATGAGTGTAGAGGGTGACCAAGAACACTTCATTATGTTAAGGGGGCTGACTAGGTTGAAGATGCCTACGTAGAAGTCAGTTTTTCACCACTTTGGTCAATTTCATTTTTTGCGAGAATCGTGTAATTCAATCTTTTCTCTTTTCAAAACTGTTTTGATTTTCATTCTACGTCAATTAGAAGCAGAGTTATAGCTATTTAAAAAAATATCTTCTGCTACAAAATTGAAGTGACATACAACTTTAAATGAGTTTTTCTCAGAATTAGGTTTTTTAGCAGAAATCTCTATGGTTATCATGATATCTCACATAATGTATATAATTTGATAAATTTTTAGGAAATGTTTTAGATGCTATTGTTAATGAAATGACGCACAATAATTTGTGTATAATAAAAAGTTTTTTTTAATTTGGGGCTGTTTTTATAAGGAAAGGAGTGACGGATCGGGGAAAATTTTCATATTGAAACATAAAATTGCTTGCATTATTTTTGCATTTTAAAATTTCTCGTAGATTGTAAGTCATTTTGTAGATAACTGTCATATGTATCATGTGTGAGAAGGCAATTAAAATAGTAGCATTAGGATTTTGTGGAGAGTGATAGGCGTTTTGGCTAAATTTCATTCTCAAATTGACCAATTTATAAAAAAGTATGCTATTTACAGGTAAGCTTTTGTTCCTTTTTTTAATTTTAAAGTGCTATTTTACCATAAAAGACCAACAAATCCTTTAAATTTTTTCAAAAATTGACTCCGAACGTATGCAGTCACCTTAATTCAATCGTTTTATGACCATATTGCTTATTTTTACACGTGTGCTTCATGAGACCGGTGATATATTTACGGCGGTCAAATTCAGTGCATTGTTACCTGCATGTCGAAGTTATATATTATTCGGTTCAGTACTCGTTAGTCGCCCTAAGCCACTTATTGCAACATACTGTTTGCTTAAAATAGGAAATTATACACTTTTTTTGTAAATAACGTGCATAATTTCTTTAAAAATAACATACATTAAACTCAGCTTTGTCAAACTCTTCCAATTGAAGTGCTCGTGAAGTTTCCATAATGAGACTTTCGCGAGCGTATTGACGCTGGAGGAAGATGAATTTAAATTACAAATGTAAATCAAAATTCCGCAAATGACATCGCCAAATACCAGAAACTCTCATCCTAAATCAATCTACGGTTAATCTTAGCATATGTAAATACATCGAGAAGTAAACTTATGAACCGAGTTCTCTTTTTAGTCTTAACCGCACTTAATGGCTGGCCGGTCAAGCGAGAGATCATTTATTATTAGAGTACGCTGGGACATATCTAAAATTTTGATAAATACCCCTATACCAGTTTCGAGCTTGATTTTATCTTGATGCTGAAAAGTATTCCATTAAGCAGGATGCACCCGGAGTATATATGGACAATCAAAGCACCTAATTGTTGTCAGTTTTCAAGATTCGGGATTCGAAGCACTAGCATATTGCAGTCGCGATGCTCTTTGATGGTTATAGGAACTGAATTTTAAACTATGCGAAATGACACTTTGTAAAAACTGTCGTTGCAGAACAGTGATTTTTCGGAGCACTATTTCATCTAATACTGGTAGATTTCCATCGATGTATTCGCACTGCATATTGAGGAGGGTTATCCCCCATGGTTATCAAAGAACGATGTCGTGCCTTTATAAACATTTTATATACCTCTAGTGTGGAAACAGGGTTTTGGAAAATATCTAGTGAATAAATAACGGGCGTTTGTACAGATAGATACATGGCTAAAAGTTTAGAAAAGACTTAGAAATAATATAATGACCTGGTATAAAGTTTATTTCACCATTTCAAATTCTTCTCTTGTCATTATTTCACACAAAATTGCACTTGTGCATAGCTTTATTTTAACATTATTTATATTCATAATGCCAGAAATAACGTGTTACGAATTTTATACAATATTTCTCCCTTTTTTTTCACAATTTCACAATTGATCGTTAAATATAGAATGATAAAAGTGTGATTTGAAGTTTTATGACTGTCATCTCAAATAACTTGTAAAATAAAATTAAAAAACACGAAGATTGTTTAAAGTTTTCAGTGCTCAACAAAAGCATATAAATGCAGATAAAATCATGGGTGTAGATTTAAAAATGGCTACACATAACAAAGATTGGCCGTAAGATAAAAGGAAAATTTTCTCAGAGATACAGTTAATTTATATTGAATAATTCGTAAAATAATTTGTTAATAAACAACTTGCATGCATCTGGAAAAAATTATATATTAAATTCTTATATTACTTTTTTAAACTGAGAATTCCTAGCAAAAACATTATATTTTATATTGATAATTTGGTGGGTATTCTGTTAAAATTATTGTTTTTTTTCTTCCGCTTTATACAATATCTTTTTCTTATATCAAATTTTACAGGAAGAGGGATTTTTAAAACCCAGTTCAAAAGAAACTTTATTGTTTGTAGAACTCATAGTTTATCCTAAAAATTACAGCCGCTTTACAAATTTTATAAAAGTTATATTTTCTAAGTTTTGAACTCTTTTCTACATCGATAGAACATATACAGTGCCAATCTCCTTCATGTAAGGTATAAAGGAAAAAAAACCTTGTTTCTAGAAATAAAATTGTCAAATAAATTAAATATCTGCAGTTTAGACAAAATTATAAAATTTAATTCTTAACGAAAGGCATTATCTATTTATTTAAAAAAAATATGCTTCATGTTTGTTAATAAATTCAAATACAAATCCTTGACTAAACATATGTTAAATAACTAAAAATACGATATTATTAAATGGTTAATTATCACTTAAAGATAAGCTTCATTATTGATGTTCTGATATTCTCACAAATACTTTATTCTAATATTTTATTACCACTGTTCTAATCTCAAGTATGATAATTCGAGAAATAAAATTAGTCTCTTTAAGAATGCAAACAGCTTTTACAATTCAAATGCTAAAATCTCACTACACGTTAATAATATTATTCTCTTATTTAGATAATTAATAAATAAGGATAAGAATTTACGTTTACATTTCTAAATTAACAATAAAAAGCCTATCAGATGAAAAATTATATTAATCTCTCCTAAAACTGGTTCATATTTCAATCAAAATAGAATTAAGAGTAAGCATTAAAATACGTATAAGCATTTCTTATAATTTTATAATACATAAATTTGTATTGCTAGCAGTAATTATAGATTTTATTTCGTTCAAATAACAACAATGCAATATCTGGAACTTGACTATATTAGTTTGAACTTAGAATAGGACTGAGGGCTCGTGTTTGCTTAAAACATCTGCTTTATATTTGAATGTAACAGGCGAATGTCTATCCGACAAAGTGCCTCCGCATTTGAAATAAATAAATAAATAAATAAATATTTGAATATAAAAAGACTTTGCATATTATAAAATTTGTACAATATTGAAAGGTATAGCAAATTATATATTAAATAAAACTTTTTAAAAACAAGAATGTAAAGTACACGTACCTTTCAAAGTTTATAAAAGATATTTCACATTTTTTAACTACTGCTGTGTCAGTATAAAGCAACTATACAGGCGCAGGAATCGACACTTGGATATAAACATTTTAGACAAGTGTGTAAACTATTTAAACATTAAGTCATGTCATATACATAATTTTTGGATTAATCTAATTTTATCCCTCCGTCTAATTTTATCCCTCCCACCGCGTAAACTCGCCAACGTTAATTTCTTCCTATGGTCCAATCTAACATACCTTGCAAGCAAGGCAGTAATTTAAGATTCGTATAGGAACTAGCATCAGACTAACGATATATACGTACACTGTAAAAATGTAATGTTTCAGGGTGTAATATTTCTGGGTAGCAAATTTACCTGCTTAGGGTATCCCATGTTTGTATCTTAAAGATGCTATATCGTACACTTCTAGTTATGCTTCCATTTTTGGAATGTACTTAAAATAGCATGCATGCGCTGATACTGAATCATCCGGACAGTTTACCGTCATATATATATATATATATATATATATATATATATATATATATAGTGCTTTTTTCTAATAAAAATAGGTGGGTATACTGTGTTTTCTAAAATAAAGGTGCGAGCATTTTTAGTACCTTGTTTTCACACATCCCATGACAGGGGAACAAAAAACTCGCAATAAATAAAAAAATACTTTCTGTTATATATTAAAGATTGATTCGTAAGTTTCTTAAAATGTTGTCTAAGTTAAGCCAAAATAATACTTAAAACAAGGTGGAGATACGCCTTACCCCGCGTACCCCCAGAGAAAAAGCACTGTGTGTATATATATATATATATATATATATATATATATATATATATATATATATATATATATATATATATATATATATATATATATTAATTATATAAATCACGTTGCCTAGGTTGTAGTCACTTAGTCGAAAAAAAATCACACAGATTGAAAGTAAACTCAGTTTTTTACACTTGCAACGCCCACACAGGAATATATTAAATACAGGAATAAAGGAATGCTTCTTAACACGCTTAATCTTCAATTATTTAAAAACCAAAAACGAGCACGCAGCGCTTCTGTAGAGGCGAGTTGATGATGCGAGAGCTTCTGTCATGCACGAGGATCTGTGGCAAAACATGGATAAGTAAAACTCCCATATATATATATATTAATATTATCAGCACATGCATACTGTTTTAGGTATATTACAAAAATGGAAGTATAACTAGAAGGGTGCGAAAGCATGTTTAAGATACAAATATAGGATACCCAAAACAGGTCAATTCGTGACTCAAAAAAATTACACCCTGAAACAGCATCTTAATTTTACAGTGTACGGAGACTTCACGAATAATCCATGCGTCAGACGAGAAATATTTTACCTCCTTTTTAAATCCAAACTTAACAATGGAAAGAAGTGTTCTGTGCAACTTTTGAAGGTTTAAACTATGTAATACTTAACAGATATGAAACGCATTTTTTTCATATTCTTATAAGTCTCTGATGCCAACAAACAAAATCACCGAAAAAAAAAGCGGAAATATAGCTTTATTAATGTATATTATTCACAGTCGTTACGAAACACACGGAGAAAGAGAGATAAACTCAAAATCACAGAGTTAAAAAATAGATTTGAGACTAAATAAGATAAAAATTCTGATTGAATTTCGAAAAATAAATAAGGGGAAAATTTAAGGCAAGAAACAGCACACACGCAAAAAAATAAATAAATAATGTATCAAAACGTTTCCTTCAAATTGACAGATACGCTGCGAGAAGCGACGTACATGCGAAAATCTCGAGAACGTAATACAGCGCTGTCATCCTACAGGAAAATAACTCCCGGAATCAATTCGTATCTTGTAATAGTGCCGTATGCAAATTCTGCACTTTGTTTTAACGCCGAGAATGAGCCGAGCACAACACATGTCCGTAACACTGCCTTCAAAATCGAAACCATCAAAGCCAGATACGGGGAAAAAACCTGCAAATACATAATTTAAAATACGCAAGCTGTGTAGTTGTATGCTCCCCAATGTAATGGGAGACTTGTATTACGGAAAGAGACACCGGGAGCGTTTATGCAAATACGGAGCAGGGGGAGAGAGACTCAGTGAGTTGTCGCAAACAGCTGGTGCCCCTTTTACGCCAAAGCATACATGGGGAGCCGCACACGCTGTGAGGCGGGGAAGCTCTACAAATAGGGTCTTGGGGAGCCCCTGATCCCTTAATAAAGGGGGATTTCGCTGAGAGAGATCGATAGGGGTCACCTGGAAACAGAGGTTGTGCAGTTGAGGCTAAGTGGTAATAAAGGCCCTTTGTGCGGGGGAGGGGAGAGGAGACATGATCTGGAATATTGAAGGTGTGCGCCTGAAAAGAAATAGAATCATTATTCTGCCTCATTTAGTTGATTATTACACATGATAGTGTGTAAAAGTAATCGATTTTTTTTAAGGATGTTATTATGCTGACTGATGTCACGTGTTACCGATTCTTAAATCCAGAGAGCGTGTTTTGAATAAGGTTCGGATACACTCGGTGATTTTCGAATTTAGGAAAGGAGGGGGGAAATAACTAAAAAGTTAGGTATAATATGTAGCTGTTTTTCGTTGCAGTGTCACATACACTCAGGGATGTGACACTGCACTCAGGGACATTTAGGAGAGAAGAGGGGAAGTAACTAAAAAATTAGGTATAATATGTAGCTGTTTTTCGTTACAGTGTCACATACACTCAGGGATTTTTACGTTTAGGAGAGAAGAGGGGAAATAACTAAAAAAAAAGGTATAATATGTAGCTGTTTTTCGTTACAGTGTCACATACACTCAGAGATTTTTACATTTAGGAGAGAAGAGGGGAAATAACTAAAAAATTAGGTATAATATGTAGCTGTTTTTCATTACAGTGTCACATACACTCAGGGATTTTTACGTTTAGGAGAGAAGAAGGGAAATAACTGAAAAATTAGGTATAATATGTAGCTGTTTTTCGTTACAGTGTCACATACACTCAGGGATTTTTACATTTAGGAGAGAAGAGGGGAAATAACTGAAAAATTAGGTATAATATGTAGCTGTTTTTCGTTACAGTGTCACATACACTCAGGGATTTTTACGTTTAGGAGAGAAGAAGGGAAGTAACTAAAAAATTAGGTATCATATGTAGCTGTTTTCGTTACAGTGTCATATACACTCAGGGATATTTACATTTAGGAGAGAAGAGGGGAAATAACTAAAAAATTAGGTTTAATATGTAGCTGTTTTTCGTTGCAGTGTCACATACACTCAGGGATTTTTACGTTTAGGGGAAATGTTTGCTGTTCACTGAATTATGCTAACTTCCAACGGCTATGTATATTATACCGTATTACGAAAAAAATATCATAATCTATATTTAAAAAAATTCTAAATGTTTTATCAATCATACATCGACAGTTTCATCTAGGAATATATTGCCTTTCAGTCTGCGTGTCAATACTATAATTTCTAATATATCACCAGTCATTTAATGATTATCTCAACAAATTATTAATTAAAGTAATCATTAAAGGCAATATTGCATTAAAAGTTCAACAACTTACCTTGCAACTTCATTGCAACTTCAAATTTTCCAATGACTATATCAGTTTTACCTTTGGATGCAACAGAGTTAAAATTTTTAAAATGAAAAAATTTATTTTAAAATTGCTATGTCACGAACTTAGCTCTACGTATAATGCAGTAAAGTGACTTTCCTGAGAAAATTTCCATCATTTTGAGAGGAATAAAATCGTTACTGT
>OU015493.1:193393556-193513556 GCA_907164885.2 Dolomedes plantarius
ATCTATCTTGATGATTCTAACTTTTAGAAGAAAAAAAATTCTGTAATACCGATAGAGTCAGCACTATTGATAAATAAATACTATTTAAACTTTATTCTTTTAGTTTTCTTTAACCACTTGACCTTCATTAATCAGTTTTCAGTATCAACTTTTATGTATTTTTCCTCATTCATAGGAAATACATGCATTTAGAGCGTCATTAGAAATGCACTTTATTAAAAATTAATAGTTTTAAATGTGAAATTGGTTATATATATATATATATATATATATATATATATATATATATATATATATATATATATATGTATATATATATATATATAGATATATATATATATATATATATGTATATATATATATATATATATATATATATATATATATATATATATATATATATATATATATGTATATATATGTATATATATATATATATATATTATATATATATATATATATATATATATATATATATATGTATATATATATATATATATATATATATATATATATATATATATATATATATATATATATATATGTATATATATATATATATATATGTATATATATATATATATATGTATATATATATATATATATATATATATATATATGTATATATATATATATATATATGTATATATATATATATATATATATATATATATATATATATATATATATATATATATATATATATATATATATATATATATATATATATATATATATATGCCTTTATTCAGTATCTTGAATGTAAATTTTAAGGTTAAAGACGTAGTACAACATGCAAGGAACACCTGAATCTGTTTCTTTGATCTGTTAAAGCTTTAACTCTTATGTCCCACAGTAATGCGTGCATGATGAGGACTTAGACGTATTATAAATTTTAATTTTGTGCCCTATGAAACAAAGTTATGAAGCAGTATTCTCTGAAACAGATGACGTGTTGTTTAGTTTTACCTTCATATTTGATTTAATGAAATTTTAAAATTCAACTAATTTTTCGAAGCATTCACTTTATGATTCACTTTAAGTAAATGGGGTAATTTATTACTATTAAGTTAAAGTGGGTTTAATCATAAAAAAAGTTTTCAAATACATCAGCAAATTCTAAAATTCAACTAATTTTCCGATACATTCAATTTATGATTAACTTTTAGTATTAAGGGTAATTTATTAGCTATTTCGTTAAAGAGAGTTTAGTCATAAAGAACTCTTAAAATACCCCAGCAAATTTTACCCTCTCCTAAAACACATAAAAAATGCCTCGTATAGGTCTTATTGTATTTTTACATATATTACACTATTTTATGTTCACAACGTTCAAAGTTAACTTGAAGAAGATACCCATAACCTTTGAAATAACTGTTATTTAAGCGATGCCAAAAATATAAATTAACTTCGAGAAACTATTAATAAATCTCCAAGGAAAATGTTTTTTCTGTGAATAGCCTTCCATAAATTATTTCAATAAAATTTTTAAGCTGCTGTTTATTCCTTTTAATTTCAATGGCAAAATTCCGATGTTTCCTAGCAAAAATAATTTACCCGAAAATAATAATAACGCACATAACGTTTTTTGAAATAAGTGAATATAAATCAATAATGAGTACGGAAATACGATCCAAACTAGAAATCACTCCAAAACTAGAATCAACCTTTTCAAATAGCCTTACGCTCAACTTCAAAACAAATTAAACTATCTTATTAAATATCAAATTACAAAATGAATTCCGTTTTTATTCCCCTAACAAAGTAACTAAATCAGGCGCGAAGAAAACCATCTCTTAGATTATCCAGTTAATCAAATTACCTTCCATCACGCGAACCAATTATCAAATAAGGTAATTTATGACACTTTTTTTTTATTTAATTCAAAACTTCTAGCATCCAATTAACTGATGAAAGCGTAACAAGATGCAACCACAAACTTTCCAATTGGGTAATGCGTGTTGTAACGAACTTGCAAATTTTTCTCGTTTAAGACCGTAACTAGGCGACAAACGGATAGGGAAAAAACAATGAAATAAGGAGAAGGGGGAAAAAAGGTAGGTGATTAGCCGTAACCAATTCTTTGACAATTATTCTGGCTTTGTCAAGTGGAAAGCAGAGAACAAGGAATCAACACTAACAACTGTGGAAAAGCTTTTGCAGTGCCGCTGTTTCTTTTTCCGACGCCCCGAGGGTTACCGACAAAGAATGCGAGGGAGTGTTCGCCAAGTGATCGACAAGTGTTCGCCAAATTAAGAGACATTTCATTCACCGTTTAGGCGCTATTTCATCTTAAAATTAACGTAAGAATTATAATAAAATTTAGTATCTAAATGTATTCTTGATCAGGCCAAGATTTCCGCATGGGCAAGTGGGGCACTTGCCCAGGGCCCCCAAATTTATGGGGCCCCTAATTTAGTATTAAGTTGTACATATTTTTAAAATTTGGTTTTAGGTTAATTCAGTAAAGGTGGGCAGTGGCGGATACAGAAAAAAAAATAAATCCTGGGTGGGGCACAGTGCACCCACTATATTCATTTCAAAAGAAAATTTCCTGAATTTATTTATTAACATTAAAAGTAAATTAATTAACACATTATTATTATTATTATTATTATTTTTCAAATGTCTGACTTGTTAGTCGAAAATTTTTTGAATTTCCGGTCTGAATTTATGGGGGGGGGGGCCTTGGTGAGTGTCCCACATGTTTATGTGGAAATCTACTCCTGGAGGGGGGGGGGGGGTACATGGCCTCCCTCTGGATCTGTCCTTGGAGGGGCCCCCAAAAGTCTGCTTTGCCCAGGGCCACATTGGGTCAAAGTCGGGCCCTGTTCTTGATTGCTAATATTGTTAAAAATCATAGACCAGTAATGAGCCTTTCGGAATTTCAGCATTTCTATATAACAATCATTGAATTTTGTTGGGGACTGGATATTTTGTTGGTTGATTTTTGTTATGTATACTCTTCTGGTAAGTAAATCGGTTGACTATATTACAGGATATTTTAAAGAGGACAGCTCCTTTTCCACTTCCCATGCTATAAAAATCGTGGGAAAACGTATCGCTTTCTCCAATGTCGAAAATTGTTAAACTCTATGGCTGATTAATCGCTACCTCTACATTCCTTCTTCAGCTTCCAAATGGCGTCGAAGTGGTTGGATGAACATACCACTCAACCATGCTATTGGTAGGTTTTTTAGCACATTTTACACCGCAAAAAAAGCAAGGTTTGTCAGTAAGATATTTTGAAATGTATTAGTATATTATTAATCATTTATCTATATTGCATGTAAGTTGGGATTTCTATATTTCTCTTTTGGGTAAAAACTGTTGCTCAGATTGACATTAAAAGAAATAATTTATACATCGAGACACTTGGTTTACATTCTTAGTGGTTACAATACTGGTAATTATCTGTTATGGACATTTATTAAATACCTAAAAGTTCATTCATCCAAAGTTTGCAGTTCCCTAGGGCAGAAAACCATATTCAGCGTGTTCTGACACTACGCCCAATACTGTTTTTGAGTTCCTCTTGAGCTAGAAAATTGCGAATAACAAAACTTCAGTGTTTTAAGTAAATATGGAATTATTCATCGGGAATATAAAATTTAACTCAAAGTAAGTTTTTAACTAAAAAAAACCGCATTGCCATTCCACCTTAATTCTTTAGATTGTGGGGTAAATGGATTTTCTGTCTTTTCATGGCAAGAAATAAACAGACAGGATCTTAAAGTCCATTCCGAATTGTTACAATCACCATGCCAGTTCTAAGACTCATAAACCTCCGGGCGAAGATCAGCTTCCAAATCACTGGGAGGCCGTGAACTAAGCAGGAATATCAGAATTAGAATACAACACTTCATTCATCCTTTGTCCCGCTTTGGGTGTCAAACTTAGTTAATCATATTCGGTTATTCAGCTTTATCCAGCCATAAAAATGTGTCATGTAATTTATTGCTATACGCAAGTAGGATGCTTTCAATCCATGCTCTTACGAAATACTGAAATTGTCCTAAGGCTTTGAGGTTTTTACCAACAAGTTCTTGATCATTGATTAATATTTCTCGATGGCTTAAACGTGGATGATAGGGTCAGCTAGTTGAAATACTTTGTCTACAATTTCTTCATACCATTAAGTGATAAGCCTTGAGTCCCGCAATTGCACTAAAAAGAAAGCGTTTCTTGAGCGCTTGCTGAACCTCGAGAGCTAATGGGGTTAACAAATTAATTTTTTTAACTTCGTTTTCTACTTCATGAAGATAAAATATTACTCGATTTCATCTTTTACATACATTCAGTTTTATGGAAGGCCCGAGAAGGATCTTTAGGCACAGAAACAAAAACATTTATATCTTAATATCGTATTTATATCTTGCGCATACAACTGATGGACAAAACATTATGGAATTGCCGTGCGTAGAATAAGTGCATAGTAAGAGTGAAAGCAAATCAACGAGTGACATCGCCAGTTCACGAGATGTTATTTATCGAGCGAGTAGAACACAAACAATCCTTTGCGTGCATAAACAGTTCTAGGAAGGTACCTGTTGTCTTCGATGAGATGTAGAAAGGCAATTATTAATTCTAGTCGATTGGGAGGCCTTAGGTAGTAGAAACATGGAGTGTGATGAAAAGTAAAGCCAAGTATGATAAAGGGCATTGTATTCCTTCCAAATACAAGAACAATTGAAAAAAAGGATCTACTAACAGTCACAGGATTTTTCAAAGGAATGATACGACCACAGCCCCAGAAATGACAGCGAAATCAAACCCAAATGATGCAGCATAGTGTATATACATCTTACACAATACCCAGAAGGGAATAAAATGGTCAAGAGAGTATTTGAAATGGAGCATTTACAGACTGACAGTCAATGATTAGGTTTGATGAAAATACATTTACACTCCTTTTTTGACCATCACTGCAAAACCTCACCATCCTAATGGATTGGTTGTAGCGGTAAATAATGGATTTCAACACTTGCTTGAGGGGATTACCAATTCATAACTCAGTAAGTCTTGGTGGCTCTTTGGTTGCTATGTCCGTTTGTTGACAACCAAGATGTATCCACACATTTTGGAAGATAAGAATCTCATGCTGTAGACCAGGGGTGTCCAACCCGCGGCCCAAAGCAAGTATTAGTGCGGCCCAGAAAGAGAGCTCAAAGCGAAAAAATTATCACGAAAAATTATCACAAAATTATCACAAAAATTATCAATTGCCATCTTCGACGATGATGGCAAGTGCCCATTACAGATCCCGCTTTGTTCATTCAATAAATCGACAATACAGGATTTATTGAAATTATCACAAAAATTATCACAAAATTATCACAAAAATTATCAATTGCCATCTTCGACGATGATGGCAAGTGCCCATTACAGATCCCGCTTTGTTCATTCAATAAATCGACAATACAGGATTTATTGAAATTATCACAAAAATTATCACAAAATTATCACAAAAATTATCAATTGCCATCTTCGACGATGATGGCAAGTGCCCATTACAGATCCCGCTTTATTCATTCAATAAATCGACAATACAGGATTTATTGAAATTATCACAAAAATTATCACAAAATTATCACAAAAATTATCAATTGCCATCTTCGACGATGATGGCAAGTGCCCATTACAGATCCCGCTTTGTTCATTCAATAAATCGACAATACAGGATTTGAAGTATCTTTAATTCTATACAAATTTCCGCATGTAATTTCTGTATATTAATTTCATTACAAAAATGAATTTTTACAGATTTAATATTTTATATTTGTAATGCTATTAAAATCAGTATGCACAAGAGTGAAGCACACTAAGAGTCAAATTAGAACCAAAATATCGGATGAACATCTTGAGAACTTGCTGAGAATTAGCGACCACTTCACAATTGACCCAGATATTGATGCATTAGTTTTTCAAATTCAATGCCAAACATCACATTAATTTTATGACTCTTATAGTTATCTTTAATCAAATTAATAATGAAGTAAATACGATAACTGTATATTATACTTTTTATAATCATCAACTATGTTTAATGTTAGGTATATTTTTGTGTGGCCCAAAACAATTAGTCTCCTTTCAATTCGGCCCAAGGAAGCTAAAAGGTTGGACACCGCTGCTGTAGACTATGTGCTTTTAACCCCGTGCTTGTCTCTGATTCCAGAGGGTAATGATTGACAAAACCGTACTGACGTGGTTACATAAACCTAGCAATGAATTCAAATAGCTACTAAGATTTGCTTAGTCACCAGACCTTAACAATTTCAATCCGTTATGGGAACTTCATCACTTTTACTGTTAGAAGTGAATTTGACAGATGATGAGAACGAAGGACCTTTACTTTTGTACATAATCCCTTGGCGTAGAAAAGATTAATTTAATGAATGATGAAAAGATGAATTTAATGTTTAATAAATTAAGAGATACGAGCATGCATCTCTTAATTTATTAAACAATTCATCCACTCACATACGCTTTACTCTACCATTTATACTTTATTTTCTTTAAAATGCGGTACTTCATTTACGATCATAAAACATTTATTAGAACTATTAGTCTTTGATACGTCTATATATGATTAATTTCAGGTAAGACTAGATACGAGAGAGCGTATCGCAAGAAAAATCTCAAAAGTTATTTTTTAGCTCTTTTCGCATGCGGCAGAAATTATGTAAGCCGCGATTACACTGAAAAGTTGGTTCGAGTGTAATCTTCGACATGCCCGTCGTTATTCAAATAAGTTCAGACGCACTGTTGGCGATCAAAAGCCAAACATTGCAACCCGGACCGAGAAACTTAACCCTTAAAGTTCCCTAGACAACGACGGAACAAATTAAAAGGTCCAGCAATTTAGGTTGAGAAAAGCACACAAGCACTCACACCGGAGAAAGATTTTAATTTTACTTCTTGATCCTTTCCTCGAAACTTTTAAAAGTGCATTAATACGATTTTCTTTGCATCATAATCGCCGTTCCAATTACCGTTTATTTATTTATTTTTGATGAGCAACTTCGGTAGGGGGACACTGTGTGAATGCACTTTTTAAACTTTTGATGAAATGTTTGCGGAAAATCATCAGTTTTTCCCGTGTTCTCTGATGCAAGGCAAATTGAAGGTTTCGAAGTTTTCCAACGCAGTAATAGCAACAGTAGAAACAGATGACGGGGGGGGGGCAAAAAGTTCGTTGTAACGATGTTTTTCCCGAACGTATTTGTTAGATGCGTAAGTTTCAACGTATGCAAGACGAATAAAGATAAAAGTAAAACAACAAAAAATATATTTCTCCTTTTTCACTTAAAAAATAAATATATATTCGAACATACGACTGGATAGAGATGGAAACGAATTTAATGAAAATGTCGTTAGAGAAAAAACAACAACAACAAAGATTGCAATATACCGTTTTCCTGTTAGTGGAATAAACGTTATCAACACTCAGTGTTTATCCAGATTAGTTTCGTCATATGAAAATTAGGGAATATCTGAAATCATCTGAAATAGGTTGTTCAACTTGAAGTCTTGCGTTTAATTATAAACTTAGCAATGCTTTTCTGATTGCCTTAATTTACAATTTTATAATGTATAGAAGAATAATGACCTGAAAATTCTGCTGATTATTACAAGATGTAGAAGCTAATTTGGCAGTGACTCCCTGCTAATATTACATACATCCACGCATACAATTTTTTCTAAGTATCCCACAGTTACGATGGGATGAGCTAGCTCATCTTTGGCTATAAGTAAAACACCGGATAAGTGAAAGAATCACATTAGAGAAATTGAATATAAATAAATTAAAAACCAAGGTAGAATCGCCTAAGAGAATAAATTTTCTATATTGTGTATTTTTAAAGAAGATTTTTTTACATATTTTAAAACAAAATGATCTCCACTCAAAATGTTTGATCGGAAATGCAAAAATAGGTGCAAGAAATTTAGAATTGTAGACCAGAGAATGTAATTTATAGGATATTCGACATTTATAAGCGCCGTGGACGGTTAGTGCACACGCATGTTATCTCAAAAGGAAAGTAATTTTTGAGAAAAAAATTCAAATTGATATGATTACACATAATGGAAATAAATTCCTAAGTACTTCGAAACCTCATTAATTTTGAAGTAAAGCGACTTAAATGGTCAATTATTTTTTTTTTACTGATTTATGCAGAATGATGCCATAATTTTTTTAAATCTAATGGTAGATTCAGTGTTTAAGGATAGACTTAATTTATTTAATCATACTAAGTTTCAACCTGGGATTGAAAAGTGGGCCTATCTTTCAAATAGTATAAGTTAAAAATCTGGGACTGTACAGTATAGGAACTGATTGAGAGAAAAACATTTATTGACAACAGAGAAAATTTTAATTTCTTTGGGTTAACTTTTTACTATGCACTTCGTTACTTATAGTTTCGTTAGCATTTACCTCTCAAGATAATCCTACGGTTTCAAAAGTGCTCTATGGGAACAACTATGCTTAATTTCTATGGGATACGGACCAGGAAAACGACACAACGGCAGAAAACTGTTTTTATGAAAATTACAGCTCTGGCAATTAAGGTTACTTACAAAAAGTAAATCATTTTTATTACAAGCGTTGTCTTACCGTTGACCACCTTTTTCCCGCGCGATATTCTCCAAATTCATGACGCATCTCATCAAGTGAACTTCCTGTGTAAACTACGAATCAGAAACATGCAGCAGACATCCTTACGGAGGGAATTGCATTTTCATGAGCACAATTGACCATAAAACACAACAAGTCCGTCCCCAATAATAGCTGGGTGCTGATAATAATTGCAGACCCGGGACCTTCCAGTAAATGGGCCCCAGAAACTCCACCCTCCTCGTTACAATGATACTTCTGGGCCCCCGCAACAATATAACTGCTTCTGTACAGGAAGCTTTCAACCACAGGTTCTTGAGCTGAGGTCACTCGTTGGGGTCGCTGTTTTTCGCTATTTATTTCTCCATTTCTTCTTCAATTGGGCAGGAGATTGGAATAGTAGAAGTTAATGGAAGCAAAAATTTTCTCCCAGAGGGATTTTTTTTCTTTCTTTTTCTGAAAATGCGAGCAATTGCACCTGCTTTTATGCACAAATGGCAATTAGGGCAGTTTCACAATGGGCATAGAACAAAAAGTGGAATGTAATTATTGTGGTGAATGGGAGAAACTTGGCTTCAGGCGTCCATTTTTTTCCCCCTGTATTGGCTCATTCAGGATTTTTTGAATCCAAACTGACAGAACTGTAATTGTTTGATTGGTTGTAACCTATAACGATTACACGTTTGTCATTACTGAGTTATCGTAATATCTCGGCACTAAGCATGAGGCAGCCGTTGTAATTATAAATCAAATATTGGATTATCCATGCAACCTAACATCAATAATTACGCATATAATGCCTAATTATTCTGAATATTAAGTGAACAAATAAAAGAAAAACGCTATTGAATCACCGAGAGGGCCCGAACAATGAAAACAATCCGGAAGATTCTGCTAACTCTGCTCGGTTACCAAATGCTTTTTACACAAAGAAATTTGCTTCTTAAATTTGTATATCCTACAGGTTGCAGTGTTATTATTGAATCGTTTACATGATTCTAGAGGTTAATAACATGGGATAAATACTACGTGTAAAAGTAATTTAAGGTCAGTGACGTTTTAAAGTCAAAAGGAAAGAAAAAAGTTTATTGTGAAATTGGAGATGAACGAAGTAAAATTCTTTTGTTTTGATATAGATTAGAATGCAATTAGCTTCACTTAAAAAGTCATCGATGCATTTCAAATAATACACGCAAAGAAAATTTTAATTTTTTTTTCCCCAGCTCGCATTTAAGTGGTTATTTGTGAATCGAAGATATTAATGGCACATTCTTTTCACAAAATTTAAATGAATGTATTTGTAGCGGTATTATTCGAAGTTCATTTGTAGCAAGTTTGATTACAATGCGAGATATGCCCGGGCTTTTGTTCTCCTTTCCGACTAACTCTCCACGGGTTACGAAATTAAAATTGTTGATGTGTTATTGTGGACGAACTACAAGACAAATGAAGAGGAATGTATACGTCAAGATTCGATCTTTCAAATGAAAGGTTTGAGATAATAAACACAACACGATTTATTCGCGCACGAGAGAAAAAAAAAAAACATACTAAAGGACGAGCATCTGCCCAAATAGAGATACGGAGGGCTTGTAACCCTATCAGACTACCGGTGACAAATATCTTACTGTAGTGGGCGATATGCTCAAACATCAAACATTTCAGGCGACGCAGCGCCATCTATATAAACATTCTTTACACAAACAGCGAAGAGCTTTGAACTTTAATATAAGTGAAATTTCATTTTTTTTAACGATATAAAGAAGTTACATTGTCAAACTGATCGATAGCAGTGCATAACAGAACATAACTCGGTGGTTTACTCAATCTTTATGCAAATTGTGTAATATGGACTTAACTAGATACTTAAGTCTAGTTTATATGAATGATATGAAGAGTCATTTCTCATAACACATATTTTGCTATTAGAGAAGGTTCCTGCTAGGTAAATGCATTCATAGATGTATCTGTATACATACCACGTGAACGCACGTGGATTTCAATATGAATATAATATTAAACTACTAATTTATTTGCACATTGATATTAAAATTTATCTTTGCATTTGAAGAAGGCCAAAAACATAGGTAGTAAAATTAATATACAGTGCTTGTGGCGGCCCTGTGGTATAGCGTACTGGTTTTCGGTGCTGAGGGTGTTCGGATCGAATCCTGGACTCGCGCCACAAAAATTGCCTCAGTTTGTGTCGTCCCTCCATAGGGGGTAATGCTGTCCGCCTGTATGGACAGTAAACTGCGCTCTGATTTAAAAATAATAAAATAATATAAACGCTTTACTTGATTTGATGTATAACCTTACGCGCAGAAAATATGCATAACTCTGCCACTACATAAAATAATTTTTTTTTCAGTGTTATAAAGACAATTCATATCGATTGCTTTTACGAAAATTGTTTGAAGAAAATGTCTTTTTTTTTTCTCCTTTAGAAAAGCCAACTAAATATTGTCTTTTATAAATAAATCATTATTCTGAAATAATATTGTTAATTAATTAGGAAAACGATGCTTTTCTATAAAATTGATTTAGAAAGTGATTTAGTTGTATTAATTTCGATTGCTAAATGTGTTTATGATTAGAAATAAAAAGAATTTTCGAGTAACATTTTTTGTTTAAAATTTCTTCAAACGAACGAGAGAATTGTTTTCTACAATGATACCAATTTCCTTTAACCTATTTATAAACTAAGCATTTTCCTGTTATAAGTCAATGTAAGTTAGTTATAAACAACTATCTTTAAGTTTAGTAATCAAATGTTACTTAGCGTAACATTATACACTAACTTAACGTAAAGTAACTAAAAGTTTCTTTCTGCTAGTTATAATGTAACAAATAGCAAATCCTGTCAGCTAGTTATAAACTAATTTTTCCGATGGTGATACGAATTTCTGTAAGCTAGTTAAAAACTAACTAAACCTTTAGTTTTAATAAAAGCAATCGTTAATGTGAGGTATTATTGTAATTAATTAGACAAACAAAGCTTTCCAATAAAATATATTTATATTAATTATTAGTTATATTAGATTTAAGATTACTATATAATGTATATATATATATATATATATAGTTTACAAATGTAAATTACTTAATATGAAACAAAAAAGAGTAAATAAATTTTAGGCGCTAAGCTGCTCACAAAAATATTTACGATATATATATATTTAAAATTAAGATGATTAAAAGGGCAGATGTGACCATTTAATACTCCTATAACCTGAAATAAGTCTTGGTGTTATAGCCGACCTCCGGGAGTGTTGCCTGGCTTAAAACATGTTTAACCGGGGTTGGGGGGTCACAACCCCCCCAGTCATCAACTATACCACCTCCAATTCCGTTTTTTGCTTATTTATATGTCTATCTTATTTCAGGTTATAGGAGTATTAAATGGTCACATCTGCCCTTTTAATCATCTTAATTTTAAATATATATATATATATATATATATATATATATATATATATATTAATTAGAGACTTATTTACAGAGAATTATAGTTTTACTTAAAACAGAGTCTTACGAATGAAAGAACTTTTCCACAATAACAGAAATTTCCTGTAAGCAAATTATAATTCCTTAAAAGGCTATCATGCTATGGGTCAGCATTTTTACAAAAAAATATTTGGGTTGGCGGTGATATAATTATCACTTAAACTTTAGAACAATGTTGGAGGAGGAAGACACTTTTTTAGAAAGCGAATACAAAAATAAAAATTTACTAATTCCCTCCATAAAAACAGCGAATTCTTTGAAAAGCTGAATAAAACATATTAATATCGTACGTCAAATTGAACCTGTTCAAAATTTAAACGTTTCCTGTTCTTAATAAAGATAGAATCATTTTTTTTTTCCAGTTTAGCCTATTAAGATTTGATTTCCATTAAAACTTTATAACTCCAAACACGAGTCGATATTTCATGTAAAAATTCCTGTCTTAATCAGTAAAAAAAAATAAAATATATTCCTCCATTCAGTTTTATTTACCCATAAAAGGCTTTAAAATAATATGCTAATGGTGTTCATCAGTCAAATTAGTTCGATTTTAATAATGAATCTCATTATAAAGTATTTGTGAACCCATAATCAGGGTCAATCTTATACATGTATCACATATTTAAAAGGTTTTTACCACCACGTTAGTTTGAATCCATAAGGAAGCTACACGCAGCATTTCACATCACAACTGAGGATAAAACGAAGAGAAAAATGTTTGTTGTTAAAAGTATTAATTATTAAAGTTCGTAGACAAACGCTTACCGAATTTCTACATGTAAAATACATGACACCAGTTTTTTTAGCCCATTGCTACGTAAAACTACCTGATAAAAAGTTAAGGCACTACAGACGAAATCGTGAAATAGTCAACTTTTCGTAGTAAAAGGAAATTTACACTTTAATTTTTGCTTATCATATAATTATTCTGCTTGTTATTTCCATCTCGTGCGTAAAAAAACCTTGGTTGGTTCGTTTCTAAACTCTTGCATGTTAATTTCTGCGATGACGTTGCAAATATTTATCTAATTTTAAATATTTTTGCTGGCATACTGCTACCTTACTTAACATAAGCCATGACTGGATCTCTCGTCTGTGATGCGTACAGGAAAAAAGTTTTGCCTCGGACCATTTTGCTTCGAATGTCTGAGTATTTTGGGGTTTCTTCTTTTTGTTATTTTTTCCACAACAGAAACTTCCAGACCGTTTCGTCTGCCCATACCTTATATTACAAGGAAATATATACATATAAAATGCAAAGGCGAAGTTGATACTGTACCTAAGACAGCACCTTTGGTTACTATACACGTTTTACCTAAATAGCGAAAGAATTTTTGAGAAAAGGATAGATTTTAATACAATGTTCCGTAACATTCTTTATATGTACCTAAGGCAGCTCTTTTAGTTACCATACAAATTTTACCTAAAACGCCCCAGAAATTTCAAGAAAAGGATAGATTTTAATACAAATTTAATTATTAATTACATGTTTAAGATCAATAAAGGACAGATTTTAATACAAACAATATTCTTTAACATTCTTTATATGTACCTACAGCAGCTCTTTTGGTTACTATACAAATTTTACCTAAAACGCCCCAGAATCTTCGAGAAAAGGATAGAATTTAATACAAATTTAATTATTAGTTAAATATTTAAGATCAATAAAGTACAGATTTTAATACAAACAATATTCCTTAACATTCTTTATATGTACCTACGGTAGCTCTTTTGGATACTATACAAATTTTACCTAAAACGCCCCAGAATATTCGAGAAAAGGATAGATTTTAATACAAATTTAATAATTAATTAAATATTTAAGATCAATAAAGTACAGATTTTAATACAAACAATATTCCTTAAAATTCTGTATATGTACCTACGGTAGCTCTTTTGTTTACTATACAGGTTTTACCTAAAACGCCCCAGAATTTTCGAGAAAAGGATAGATTTTAATTCAAATTTAATAATTAATTAAATATTTAAGATCAATAAAGAATAGATTTTAATAAAAATAATGTTCCTCAACATTCTTTATATGTACCTAAGACAGCTCTTTTGGTTACTATACTCGTTTTACCTATAAAGGCCAAAAGAATTTTCGAGAAAAGGATAGATTTTAATGCAAAATTAATAATTAAATACTTAAAATCGATAAAGAATAGATTTTATTACAAACAGCGTTCCTTAACATTCTTTATATGCCGTATTGTAATTACTGTTAATTGGTACATTACAGTTAGACGCTAATGAATGCTATATTATCAAATTTCGAGAATTATTATTCTAACACATTAAAATTGAATGAAAAATAAGTAAAAAATGAGGTACCAGATATTAGTAAAATATGGACAAATTTATGCGAATTTGGGTTATGGTAGAATAAAATAGTTTAAAGTGGCATAACAGAATAGTTTAAGTACCAAGAAGTTATTTAACGTTAGTTTCGTAAAGCAGTCGTTATGCTAAATTTAGCATTTCCATCTCTGTCACTAAATATCTATGGTCAAATGACGAAAAAAAAAAAATAAAAGCTGTGATATAATTCCATCTTAAACTCTATAATGATTTATTTGCTTACTCATTCCAAGGTTATTTCTGATTTCTCAGAGAAAGAATGAATGAATTTCGCAAAAGGTTCACGAATAGTCAGTCATGGACCTCTTATGCTTCCGTATATTTTAGGGCATTGAGAATTTTTAACACTTAATTTAAATATTTCCTTCACAAACACTTGACATATTTCCGAAAGAACAATACACTGTTTAAGAGTAAATACTCGTATCTCATGGTATCGCATCTGTAGGTCATTTAGAAATAAAAACCATCTAATTTCGCCGAAACTATTCGTACCCTTATTCTAAACACAGTTACATGAGAATGCCTAGGGGAAGTGTTAACAGACAAAGAACACAACACGATTGTTCTGCTACAGTGGTCAAGGTGCTACAGGTTTAAAGCAAATGCACAGGAAGTGGGGTCAGCGGTTCAAGCCTGGGTGCCACAGTTATCACTTTGAACGGTCCATTAAGGACAGAGGGGTGGGGTTCGATACACGCCCCTTTTCGGGAATGTAATGGAGATGATCCGTTTTAAGACAATGAGACGGTATAATTTGGGTTTTGTTTCTTTTTTTGTCGCTGTCCGGAAAAAAAACCTGATGGAGGTAAAATGATATAATGTGTGGCTGCATTATTAGGGCCACTACTGCGGAGAGAAAAAAAAAAGTATGACACCAGAAAATAGTCTTGAAATGTTTCATTTTAAGCGCTTATGTTCTTATTGTCTCTCGGTGCAATACTGGGGAGGATTTTTAACCTTAAAAAAAAGAAAAATTGAATGAAAAACCGTGGGAAGAAATCTTCTTATACTGAAGCACATGGCCATAAACTGTTAATAATGCCATTCAGACAGTTATGAAATTGTATTTCGCGTGACAATATTCTACATACATTAACACTGAGGATGGGATCAGAATTCCTTTCATATTTTTTCCGAGCATTCTGCTAATTTGCTCGTAATACTAAACTTGTTAATTAGATATTGGATTTATTATTATTATTATTATTATTTGGTCGCTTTCAAAATAGCATTTATATGGTCGTCAGTAAATTAGTGATGACTTTTTAACAATAAAATAACGCTTTTAAGGGGACAGTGGACTTTCAAAATTGTGAAATTTGTCCCAAAATTCGATTTTTTTTTTATTTTATTGAATTGTGAAACTACGGACGAGTAGGAATATGTTGCAAAAATAAATTTTAATTTCTGTGATTACTTTCGTAGTTATAGGCATTTGTATTTAATTTAGATATTACAGTCGAACCTCCATATATCGAAGTAGCCAATTGCCGGAAAAAAATTCGATATATAGAAATTTCGATATATAGAATTGAGCTTAATTTTATCATAATTCTCCTAAAAAAAATTAAAGCTAATTTTCGTATACGAAACTCCATTTCTAATTTATATGCGAATCCCATTAAATGAAAGTTAATAACTAAAAAATGAATTAATATGAAAGATTTATTGAGTACAACATACCTTTAAAAAAACAATTATCCAGACAGTGGTTACAATGATCACAGTTACATTCTTTTAAAAAAAAACTATGAATATCTTGCTCAACAGCCAGCTTTGCGGAAAGTTCAAAGAAATGTTCGTATTTATTCAGTCTACTAAAAACTTAATCAGGGACATTTTCCGCGAATTAAAGTCCACGACATATTATTTCAAATGCCAAAAATTGGGAGATTTTATTCTAAAGTGGAATAAAATCTCCCAATTTGTCTTGAAAAAAATTTCGATATATAGAGATTTTTTCGATAGATAGAAACAATTTTTCTATGTAATGAACATGGAGATTTGCTAAGAGTTCGATATATAGAAAATTTCGATATGTGGAAGTTCGATATATGGAGGTTCGACTGTATGTGGTTACATATAGCAATAACTTAAAATGTGTTTTTCTCAAAATAAACATTTTCATGTCCTACGAATATTCACACTGCTCCAAACGCATTTCTAATTATCGTATTGCTTTGAAATTTAAGTTTTATATACTTAACTGTATATCAAATCTTATTGAAAATAATTATGCTTCGTAGCTCAGAATTTCTAAATTTTGTTCTTGAAAAGATGATTTATAGGTATTTTGCGTAATAAAAAGGGTGTTTTCACTATTATTATTTTTTTCTCTTTATATTTTTAATGAATGCTTAAAATAAGCAATAAGTTTCATTGTTAGTTCTATAAGGTATCCTGCAAATAAAAATTACCATATTATATGCAAAAGAAATGCACATGGAACATTTTTAATTAGGCCAATTTTTGATATAATTAATAATTCATAATTCATAAATTATTAATATTTCATCATTAAATTTTAACCACTTTTACATATTTATGGTACTAATAACATATTCAAGCAAATCCATTCAAAACAAAAAAAGTTAGGTTTGAAGGTCCACTGTCCCCTTAAGTCTTTAATTATCATAAAGTAAGAATGGTTTTTAGATGTTATGTATAAAATACTTTGGTTGTTCCCTTTTATTTTGATTGGACATAACACGTTTATATTTAAAAACTATAAATTGATAGTAAAATTTTCATTTCCTTAAATGAAAAGTAATATTTTAGTCGAAACTAAAATGTTTAAATTCGATAAAAGCGTGACGCGTATTCATGTAGATCGCATAAAAAGAAAAAGTGTAGAATAGGGAGTGAACTGCGATCTCTAGTTCAGATGGACGTTCGACCAACCGAGCTATCTCCACGTTCTGAAGGGGTACTCATCATTTACCCTCAGGAATAATGGGAAATTTATAGTTTCATCAATCTTCTAAATTACAAGAAAAAGCTCAAGGCACGCTAACACTTTCTGAGCAAGGAGAAAGACATACATCTCTGGCATATTCACAACATGGATTTGGATCAGTTTTGCCCTCATTTTAGGCTCCTTAGAAAGACTCCTCAGTTTAGATATGTGTTGTTTATACATTCACTAGCTGAAAACCCGCGCTTCGCTACGGAGTACATTCAAATTAAATACAACGGTCAATGTATGCAATTAATGAAAATATATATATATATATATATTTTTATAATAAATGCGACGATCAATGTATACAATTGATGTTATATATATATATATATATATATATATATATATATATATATATATATATATATATATATATATATATATATATATATATATATTTATAAAAAATCGTAAGGGATATTTATTTTTTTTTGGATAATAACAAATCCTCTGCTGCATTAGAAAGAAAAAGAATATCATTTTTGTCTATTTAGTTGTTACGCACGTGACGATAAATTTATTGAAAGTACCAGAAAAGGAAATCACGTGATCAGCATTTAATAAATTAAATTCTAAAAATTAATCTTTAAAAATTCACCAAAAATCAGGAAATGGAGATAAAAATTCGAAAAAAATTTCATTTTGAAGAAATTTTTATGGTCTTTACCGTGATATAAATTTTATAACCCTCAATGTATTATTTTAAATGCAAACTTAAAAAAAGTTTAAAAAACAGCTTAAAAATTTAATTTAAAAAAATCTAAGAAGAATTTTTCAAAAATCTCTCTTAGTGCACCCTTACACTATAAGAAGAATCGCCATGCAAAATTTCAGCCCTTTAGGTCCAGCGGTTTGGTCTGTGCGTTGTATGTCAGTCAGTCAGTCAGTGAATGAATGAGTCAGTTACGGAACTGTTTTATATATATAGATAACAACCATTTTTCAGTACACAATAGAAAGATATTCCCAACCCCTTCGTTTTTTCTTTGGCTTTATTTTAAAAATTAACGTCGGGAAAATATCTTCATTGAATTAATGCGGGTTCTGTTTTTTAAATAAGGTTCAAGAACAACTGAAGAGCCTAAATATTAGGCTTCTTTATGCAGGTTTTAAGGCTGCTGTGTACTAACACTGTTGGATTCGCTCACCTCAATGTCAATCTATGGAGGAAATGTGTCTACAACTACATAAATACTAATTATCCAATAAAAACGGTATTTTCAGATAGTCCAAACTTTTCTACACCTATAAATGTCCTCCAAAGAAATTGAAGAACGCTTAAAACACACTATACTAGATTTTTTTCAAAGAATAATTTAAATTTTAAAATATTATTTGCTTTAAAAAAATGAAATATGCCCCAAGGTGTCAAATTTCTTTCTCTATTACAGAGTACAATTTTTTAAAAAAATCTTTCAATCCAATTCAGCAATCCTCAAACCTTTCCTTCAAAGGTTATCATTGATGTGAGCGAATCTAATAAGGTTAATACAGACAAGCCCTAACAGTAATTCAGTAATTTGTGCCTCAGCTCAGACAGACAAGTGACGTTGGAGCAGACGATCCTAAACATATCTCCATCCGTAGAAACTATTAAACTCGTGTATCGAATACTAATCACCGGCTGCTGTGTCTCGAACACGCCCATCGAACACCAGAAAAGAAGAAACACAACGATTTTTTTGTCATCAATTCATACTAACTGAGAGGTAATAAATTCGCTACCGAGCAAGAACATCCGAATGTCCGATAATGACGGGGTATTACAGCTATAAATACGACGGTGTTCTGGTAGAATTTAATTACGAGCAACTTATATGCCAGCTAGCTCCGAATTACACAATTATAGAAAATCTGTTAGAGTTCTGTGTTTGCGGCATGGAAAATTATAAGGGAAGGCGAGGAACTGATACGTCCCCATTCGAATGTTCAATTCGTTCGTGTTCGATCGCGGCAATAATTCATTACCATTCCGGCGGTCGAACAGTTTTATTGCGGTTAATCATTCAGCACTCTAATGGTGGTTAAGAAGCCCGCATTGAGGCATGCTACTGAATATTAATGAAGAACTCCAAGAGAGTGCTGCTGTGCAAAAAGAAATATCAGATGAGATGGACGACAGGAGGTTTGAATTATGTTGAGTCGAGGGAATAGGTATATTTAACTCATCAAAAAAGGATTGGCGATGTGAACTCTTTCCCAAACGCGTGTTCAATGCACGGAAGCATAAGCGCTGACAACACATTCTTTCTAGAGCAGGGATTCGCGAAGTTTTTTCGAAGGGGTCGCCACGGTTTTATTAAAAAATAACTTTTTAGCTAATATCTCCGAAAACATTGTCGATGTTTATTCAACATGAAATTGTAAGGGAGTGGTGGATATTAAAGGGAAAACGTCGCAATCAAAGCTTAAACGCAGTTCTGTAGAAATCTACCGTCTTTACTGGTTGATAAAAGAAAATCGTGGTTACTTACTATATGTATACAATACACACATTCTAAACGTCCTTTTGTCTTTGATCAGTGTGTGCTGTCAAGCTCGGCATTAATATTTTAGTTTCCCCAACGGCAATTTTATTTAGGTAAGAGCTTTTCTGTATTTATTGTTATATAATTCTTATCTTATAATATATATATATAGTCGAACCCCGTTATAGCGAACCCGGTATATAACGAACTCATGGATATAACGAACGAAAATTTTGGTCTAGTAATTTTCCTATTATACGTAATTTAATTAGTATTATATCAGTTTAATGTAATCGATTTTAGCCTGTTTAATTAATTAATTTTCATTTTTATAGATTTTAGGATTTTTTAATACATCATTATTGAATACACATTGCAACTAATGAGTTATACATTTGGCGAACTCTGGCATTTTTCTTAACGCTTCGTATATAGCGAATCATCGGATAAAGCGAACAAAACCTTTGTCCCCTTGAATTTCGTTATAACTGGGTTCGACTATATATATATATATATATATATATATATATATATATATATATGAAATACGTTTGTGATTATGTGTGTTATATTTACCCTCAATCGCTCTTTATGGTACTATAGTCTACGTTTTTAATCTATATTTTTACTCGCAAGAATATTAGATAAATTAAAAAGGCAAAAAAAAAACAACAACTGGTAACCATAATATGTCTAGACATTCTCCAAATACTCTATAGAAGATCATTTTAAGGATGTTTATTTAAAAAGAACCTACTACAGAATATCATTAGATCTTATTATTTCACTTCGGTTAACACATTGTCCCTAGTCGTATTACATTCTTTGTTAAAGTCGTATAAAAAGAAGCTAGTAAGTTAAAAAGGACGGTGCTTGCAAATAGACATCATAACATTTCAAAATTTCAAAATATTTTTCATGAAAATGTTAAAATAAAGTCATCGATAGCTATCACAAAGTGTTTAAAAATGTCAAATTATCAACAAAAAAAAGGGGGCCAACATATTTTTAATCGAGGACGAAGGAGAAATTTCTACAAAGAGGTAAAGGAGCAACAACACATATCTTGAACATAAGCTCCAGAAAATATGAATAAAGCTCTATTGTTTTCATTAAACAATGCCAGGTTACGTAAATTTCTCTTAAAAATTGATCTATTCCGTAGCGGAAGCGAATAAATTAGACATCATCATGCATATCGAGAATTAATAAAGCGATGGATGGCTTAGTACTTGTTTAAATTAAAAAAATATATATACTTCTTATAAAATTCTAAAGATAACTTCTTATAGAACTCTGACGTCAGTGAAGCTCCGAAGCGATGTTCAACAAAGGTTTTTTATTCCAGCATTTTTTCGTTAATTTAAACTCGGGTTAATTCAAAGAACTTTTTAATCCCTTCACTGATACTTACTATAAAGTGAAAATTAACACGAAAATAATACCAAGGGAAGAGAAATTAAATAAATAACAAGCATCTTTTTCAAAAGTGTTGGTGAAACTGTAATGTTATGATAATGTCTAATAAAATGGAAAATACTTGTAAATAGATTGCCTGGAATGAGGATACAAAATTCAGCATTTATTTGCAGTGGGAGAAATAACTGTTTTTTTTTTGGTTTCCTTTTCATTTATTATATACATTTTCTATTTCACCAAAAAGATAAAGCATTGTACCTCAATATGATGTATTTGAAGATTAAGCATGTGAAAACTTATTGAAAAATGCATAACTAATATATATATATATATATATATATATATATATATATATATATATATATATATATATATATATATATATATATATACAGTGGCGTAACTAGCCATTCCTGTGCCGTGGGCAAAAATTTGCTTTTGGGCCCCTTCATTAATTAGATATGGGAAAATAATAAAACAAATACAGCATTTTGGGTCCCCCTTCCAAGTGGGCCCTGGGCGGGTGCCCCTGTTGACCCTGCCTAGTTACGGCACTGTGTGTGAGTATATATATATATATATATATATATATATATATATATATATATATATATATATATATATATATATATATATATTTATGTGTGTGTAAAGTAACTATTGCTCGATATTTTAGAAGACCGAATATAAATGAAAATCAGTCCATGGTGTCAAAAAGAAAGTTACAATTGTTTGATATTTTGGAAAAGTGTAGGGCCTTACGAAAAGTGCATGTATTAATAAGTTATAACATATTAAGCCATGCTGTCAAGAAGAGTGCAGTAAGGTGTCAACAAAAGTGAATTTTATTTTTCGATTTTAAGGGTGAGAACACCATCATTTTCCAACAGATTGCTTTAATTTCTATTAACTTTAAACATGAAATAGGGTATAATTTTCACCCTGAACTCTCCCTCCCTAGTGATTTCCTTTGGTTTCACTGAACAATTACGATATAACGAAGTCTTTCCAACGGGAGTTATTTCAAGGATGGACTTCAAACAATTAAAACCAAATAACTGCTTTTACTGAGGTGAAATTCAATAATATAAATGCACTGCAAAGACTACATTGTCGTAAGGATATATATATATATATATATATATCATAAACTGGGCACCTCGACTTCCCTGCCCAGTCTATCCGATAGCATGCCGAACTATGGCTAAGTCCTAGCCGTTCTGTTCACCTAGAAATCACCGAGAATACGCTGAGTTGATGAAAGTAAAAAACATATTTATTCAAATAGCGTATTCACAAAATATTTACATTAATTCGTTGAGTTTCGCACCTCCAGTGCATTCATGACCTCCAGCCAAAACTATAATCACACGTGTTAGGCACTCCGGCCAAAATCACAATCATTTAACTTGCGGCTCTACGGCCCGCGAAAAACCAGCTCGTCCGAGACAAGTCGACCTCCGTCCACGGAACCCCGTCTCCCTCTGTCCCGCTATCTCTCTCTGGCCAGCACAGTCGAGTCCAGTAAAAACCGGTTCTCTTTCGACTGCATATCTCGGAACAACAGCCCTATGTCCCAAAACCACGTGCACTCTAGTCCTCGTCTGTTTACTGTTCGTAAACAGTGACACGCCTCTTGATAGATTGACATGATCGTACGCGCGTCAAATCGCCTCTGGTAAATACTCATTCTAAGCTGTAAAGAAACTTCAAACTGGAAAAATAGATCGTTATTCACCGTCTTTTGGCAAACAACACAAAACCTTCCAAAAGCTAACCTCTGTACCATATTTCACATGTAATACCGGGGGTTGAGTAGAGAGTCTGCCGACATCACAATTAATATATATATATATATGTTAAGAATTAATTAGAAAAATAATAATAATTAAATAATTTACAGGGGGGGCTTCAGGGTAGTTAATTTCGTGGCGTAAAGCGCCACTATATTCATATCGTATTTCGAAACGCGCCGCAGATTTAGGGGAATTCCCTTTTTGAGCGAGCAAAGAGAGAATCTATTAATAGTATCAAACTTAAGCTCCGCCTTTGGGTCCACTTTCGGCGCAGACGTCACGCGCATGCGCTATGGCTTTAGATGGTTTAAAACAATAGAGTTTTACAAAGAGCGGGATAGATTTCCAATCGGTTTGGTCACGCGTCACGAGGATTCGAGTTGACGACTTGGCAAATAATTAACAGATTGAATCGGGGTAGGTTAATTAATATTCGGAAATAAACTCTTAAATGTATTTAATTTGTAGTTCTTTGCCACAGGCCTGTAATATCTTACTTCTACATCATTAATAATTATTTCGGAATAGGTTAAGATGGAGTAACGTTGTATAAGATACTATAATGAAGTGGGTAGAATAAGCTCCATGTCATATATATATATACAGTGGAATCTCGATCTATCGTTTTTCAAGGGACCGATTGAAATGAACAATAAATGCGGGAAAACGATAGATGCGGGAACATAACAAAGCAATATGGTCGTTGGGACTGGATAAAATGAACGACACATACGGAAAAACGATGGATCCGAAAACGATCGATCGAGATTCCACTGTGTATATATATATATATATATATATATATATATATATATATATATATAACGAGATATTAAATCCAGAATAAATAAAATGAGGATAAACAAAGTTTGGAGCAGTGAAAAAGTTTGTGTATGGGTTAGTTAATATTTTCAAAATTTTATTTGTAATTTTTTTACCACATAATACCCGCTTCAAGAAAATTATCAAAATAATTACAACAACCATAAAAATGAAAAATATTTCATTGACATTGAAACAGCATGATTGGAATTAAAAACAAAAAACTAATTTGTTTGCTTTTGATAATACTCGCACATAAACTTCACGAAGTAAAGTATAATTTAAAAAAGTAAATATCCAGAAATATTTGTGTGTGTGTGGGCACGCACACACAAAAACAGAAAATTTAAAATCTCTTTCGTGTATCCAATTGTGGAAACGCAAATCTTCAAAGAAAATTCCTATCACACCTCGGCTAAGCAAAAAGATTCTTGAACATAATCACTTTTATATTTCCCTTCCAGAATCGTATATCTTTGCCATACTTTTCTCAGATATGCCAAATGCGTTTTTATCAATATCACTTCCCTGAGGACTCCGGCATGCAAAAACAAGAATGCACGAGCAACGTATGATAGGGGCTTCGTTTCAATTCCAATTTCCACGCAGAATGGAACGACGAATCTAAGTTAGTTTACATGTGGAGAAGGGGCTGGCGTTCAAGGTGCGGGGAATAGCGGATTTCCCTATTATGCGTTGCGCCACAAATGCAGTTTACGACCATATAAATTGAATTCGAACTTCCCTGTATTTTCAAACCTTTATATTCCCCACAAAAGCTATGATCTGACGGTTTCAATCGCGAAATACTTACTGAGTTGAATCAAAGAGATATTTTTATCTTGTTTCTGGGCCGTAAAAAAATGTTTGGTATGCTTTGTGAAAGTCTGGTTATAAATTTTAAACAATATAGTACAGCAATCTTACCATTCAGAGTGTTCAAGAAAAAAAAGTTAAGATATATATATGCAATCATGTATTCGAATATATATATATATATATATATAACTCGTTTCAATAGGCTCCTAGATTTTGTAACTAAACATAATTACATAGTTCATAATAATAGTATATACTTACAGACCAAAGATGTACAACAAGGTGGAAATGCTTCAAGTATGCTAGCTAATTTATACTTACATTTTTTTTAATTAATAATATAGATAGTTGCAATTATAATATATTTAAATATATATATGATAAAATAGAAATTAATAAAAGTAATAATCATATAGACTTGAATTTTTACCCTCCTAATCTGGAACTAATTAAAAGTAGCCAAGATAATATTAATGTAAGCTTTTTAGATATTAACATTAAATTAAATGCTCATAGCAAATTTACTTTTGACTTATACGACAAAAGATCTGACTATGATTTTAATATTGTTAAATTTCAAAATTACCTAACCTGTTTACATAAATCTGTTTTTAACAACATTATTGAAAATCAGTTAGTTCGTATAAATAGGCTATGTTCTAAAGACAATAGGAATAAGCATATTTTAGACTTGATAGCTGTGCTAACACGTAATTATTACCCCGAAAGTCTTTCCAAGCACATAATTGCTGGTTTTAGTTTTAATAAATAGTTTGTTCTGTTGCAATTAATAAGTAAATCATAGTAATAAGTAAAATTAGAAAAAATAACTACTAAAAATAAAAAATAAAAAAATTAAATTAAAATCTTAAGTAAAAATAAAAATAAAATAATAAAAAATTACTCTTAGTAATAATAATTAAAAACTAAATTAATATAGGTTTAATAGTCCTAAAACACAGTATCCATAGTAGGTCAGTTTCTGTGTTTCTATAATCTCCATGGTTGCAAGTTTTGTGACGTCAGTCCTCTTGCGGTTACCTATTCTTAACTTCTACTCTGTCTAGCGCCAGGCTTGGTGTTCTATCGTTAGGTAACTCTTTATTCAATTCTACAGTTTCTCATGGATTGTACGGTGTTTAAGTATGTTTATTGTTTAGATCATACTTATCGGAAACAATCTATTGGCTTTTAGACAGTATCGACACCGCTGACGAAGAGATGCTGTCAAAAACCTCTTTCATACTTATCTTTTCATGTTTTAAGTTCCTGGCTGCAAGTAGCTTTAGTGCTCATACTGGTTTTCTCTGTCAACTATTTCTTATATATATATATATATATATTCGAATACATGATTGCATATATCTCTTTTATTTTCTTGAACACTCTAAGTTGTGAGATTGCTGTACTTTATTGTTTAAAATTTATAACCAGACTTTTAAAAAGCATACCAAGCATTTTTATTAATGGCGCAGATATATATATATATATATATATATATATATATATATATATATATATATATATATATATATATATATATATATATATATATTATATATATATATATATAATATATATATATATATATATATATATATATATATTATATATATATATACATATATATATATATATATATATATATATATATATATATATATATATATATATATATATATATATATATATATACCGGGTGTCCAGAATTAAGACCCTCCAAATCTGACCACCTTATATATCAAACTAGTCAGTGTAAAGGCTTCAAATTTTGTACATATACTATTCAAACCTTAGATAAAAGCGGATTACGCGAAAAATAAATAGTTCCAGAATCAGACAGGTAGCGCTGTACAACAGAAAATGTGAACAAAAATACAAAAGTAATAATAAAAAAATAAAGGAAATAGAAAAATATGCGGGCTCCAGGTAGCCTTGTGGTAGCACGCTGGGTTTTGGTGCTGATGGTGTTCGGATCGAATCCCGACACATGCCACTAAATGCCTCCGTGTCTAGGCAGGATATGGGCAAGTTAAATCCGTAGACTGGAAAGGCCCTGTGTGAGGTCAGAGAGGGTGGGAGAGGGTACGATTCCCCAGATGTCACCTTGAGTTGGTCGGTCAAAATTGAGGTGGAAACTAGCTAAGACAAACTTCGACCGTTGCGGTGCTATATAAACCGAAGCCATGCACTTCATCCCGAACCCTATACGGACCTAGTCTGAACCTAGTCTAATTCTTCGTTTAATGTCGGTAACTGCTGAGAAAGGGATGCCATCATTAAACAATAGTAATTTCTGGTATTCTTTTGGTTTATCTTCATGTTTTGGTTTTCTTTTTCAATCAATAATTACTTAATAAATAAATAAATAAAATTAAAAAATATATACACACATATACAGTGAAACTACTCTAGCCACTTATCCCTATTCAATGGATACCTCTCTAGAGGGCCATATTTTGTTCTGAACTGATTAAAGATTCCATAGAATCAACGTTGTGAAAGAAACCCCTTTTCTACGGCCACCCGTCAAAACGGTCACATTTTTCGGAACCATTACTGGCTGCCATAGAGAAGTTCCGCTATGAAATATATATATATATATATACATATATATATATATATATATATATATATGAGTGTGTGTGTGTGTGTGTAAGCTCAACAGGAATAGAGCAATCTTACTTAACTTACACTAGGTAACAATAAATTAGGTATAATTTGCATTAGTAAAACAAATTCAACTATCTCCCTGGCGAGCAGAGTTAGATAATGCCTACCTAGTAAGCCAAGGTAAGCAGTTGATTAACATTTTGCATTCCGTGATTTTTTTCACAAGATTTGACCGTAAAAAATTCTTTAAAATAGCTAAATACATGAATTTTAAATTTAAAATCAATTTAATAACTGCTAATGGCATGCAAAAATCCCTTTTTGTCTAAGGCATTCTCAAAAAAGATTGCAGAAAACTTTGCGATCATGACAACAATTTTTTTCAGTCTAGTTTACCGAGATTTCCTTCTGGAATTAGATATTTTTCGGTCTTATCCGAATTTGGTGCTGATGGTGTTCGGATCGAATCCCGACACATGCCATCGACGTTTGGCAAATCGGGTTGACGCAAATTGACGTTTGACAAAACAATGTAATATGCTGGTTCATCTTCCAAACAACAATTTATGGTTTTGACAATAAGTATACAAATTTCAGCTGCGTTTTTTCTAATATAGCGATTATCTTTATATATATATATATATATACAGGTGGTTATCAAAATAATGGAAACACTAAGAGAAATCATGAAAACCTTTATTAATACGGCGCGGGAGCCCCTTTGTCAGGTAATACCACCTGATACACCTTGCAATTGGATTATACAAGTCATAAATAATGGTTAATAATATATTATATCATTCCTCAGGAGAAAATTATGAAAGTTCCTGTAGAGATGTTGTGGTGGATATCGATACCTGGCTCTATCCGCTTATGCAGATCACGGTGGTTGGATGATATATAGTCGGGGGGATTATACAGGGTAAGATAAGATGTTTGACTTCTTTTTCATGCTCTTCAAACCAATACTTGATAGATTTATCTGTATGTATAGGGGGATTATCATCCTGGAAAACGCCATCTCCTGCAAGAAACAGTGTTTGCACCATAGGATGGACTAGTGAGCTAAAATTTCGACATAGTCCTTCCCATTGAGTCTCCCTTTAAGGGTTACAATAGCGCCTGAAGAAAACCATGAGATGCCATCTCAAATCCTGATAGATCTACCTCCATGATTGACAGTTGAGATGAGACAGCCAGAATCTTACGCTTGTGTAGGTGTTCTCCAGGCAGACGCACGTCCTATTGCGAGAAACAATGTGAACAATGATTCGTCGGACGAAACACCGTTTTTCTACATAATACTCGACCAGGATTTGCGCTCGTGGCACCATTGTGGATAATATTTTGTATTGGCATCTATTACAAGTGGCTCGGGAATAGCTACTCTTCCGTAAATGCCTTGTTTGTGAAGTTCCTTTCTACCTCTAATGGTTGATATCGGAACACGCAGATGCAGATTGAGCTTTTCAGTCATTTTGGTTGCAGTTGTTTTCTTTCTTCATGTCGCAATCCGCTTCAATTTCTCGTACGTCTATTTCACCCATCTCTCCATTTCGTCCTGTATTCTGATTGGCAAAGAATGTTTTCCCGTACACTCTGTATGCAATCATGACTATCGATACCATAGCTCGAAAAAGACCCATTAGCCTGGGGGTTGCAGCGACAGATACTCCAATTTAAACGCACTCCAACAATGTGCCCTTTTTGCAAGATCTGCAAGGTTTGATATTTTATGCTGTTGTCCCCAAAAGCACGATGCCCTTAGCTTCATTACTGCTACCTGACAGTAGAATAATACGTACACTATATTATATAAAAAATACCGGTGGCCAGACTTGTTTTTTACGGAATATGAAGCACATTCATAAACACCACTAATATTGATAGTTGTTTCCCTTATTTTGATAACCACCTATATATATATATATATATATATATATATATATATATATATATATATAATACATATATATATATATATATGTATATATATATGTATCTTTATATATAAAAGGCAAAGTCTGTGTGTGTGTGACCGAGTTTTTGTCTGCTCGCGGCGCAGCGCAAAGATGGTAGGTCGAACAGTCTTGAGATTCGACACGAAGATACCTCCCGAGGTCTCATTATGCACCTCGAAGCCCTTTTTTCGATTTTTTAATTAGATTTTCCGTAATTAAATATTTAGTCGCGATTTGGAGCTCCCGGACAAGTAAAAGCCCCGTACATCCTAACGTATCCGTCCAAGAATTTTTTTTTTTTCGGACGAGCCTATACGGGAAAGATGACACTATACGGAAATCACAATTAAAATTGTCTGTCTTAATTTATCGATTAATTGTGATTTTTTTTCGATCGCCTGTACGCACCCGTTTTTCGGAAAAAAACGCGATTTTGTCCGTGACCCTTTTTTCCAAATTGTCGAATCGATACGTAAATGTCGTTACATTTTTACGAAATTTTTATCTCAGAGACCCTAGACATCACAGTTTCGAAAGCCAGAACCAAAATTAATTTACATATTGTAGTTATTTTTTAATAATTTATTTTATGATTCGGAAACTCTTGCGAGAAATCTCATTTTGGAGATTTCGTTCTTCATTTCCGGACGAAGGTAAAATAGGAGAAAAACCAGTTTTTCGACGTCATGCACGTGATGTGTTGGGGCGTTTGTTTTCTATGAGGGATTCGGTGGTTAAAGGAAATCGATTACTATTGCAGTGATAATCGATTAAAAAATCACATTTAGTAATGCCGTAATTTTTTTGGCCAGCACTTAGTTAATATCATATAATTTGTGGTGTATTTGTGGAAAAAATCTATGAAGATTTCAAAGAATTTCAGCATGTGGAGGATGTGATATATTCGCTTTCAAGGAAATCGAATACTTTTGCAGTGATATTCGATTAGTAATCCTATGTCAAAAATTTTGCCAAAATGTGCCAGAAAGGATTAAATTTATATGGGTAAAATAATGTATCGTGGTGAGGAAAAGGATGACAGCGACGCCCATTAACAAAGGGTTAAGGCTACTAAAAATAGGTAATTACAGTACCCGAGCAACGCCGGGACGGGTACAGCTAGTATATATATATATATATATATATATATATATACATATACACACACACACACATATATATATATATATATATATATATATATATATATATATATATATATATATATATATATATATATGGTATAATATATTCTTAACCACTATTCATGACTTGTATAATTTAATTCCAAGGTGAATCAGCTGGTATTACATGGCAAAGGTGATCCTGCGCCGTATTAATGAAGGTTTTGATTATTTTTGTTAGTGTTTCCATTATTTTGATAACCACCTGTATATATATATTCATGTATATATATACACACACACACACACACACACACACACATATATATATATATATATATATATATATACATATACATATATATATATATATATATATATATATATATATATATATATATATATATATATATATATATATATTACAGATATATTTATATTCTTATTTGGTTACATGTTTAGTACCACGCATAGTGGGTTTCCTACCGACACATTTATAGACATAAATTATATATAGTAGCCATTCAGGTAATTTCATACTAAAAATTCACATACGGGGATTCCGCAGCCAGGCTGACTTTAGCTAAAAGAGAGCAACTGTCACATATCTGTAGGCAAAAGCATTTTTCATCTTTTTGCTTTTCCTAAACATATTCTTCCGGGACGATGTATTGATGAAAACCGAAGTCGACATTCCAGGGTTAAAGAAGAAATCTTTTCATTTCCCTCGCTCTTTTCTGCCGCAAAAATTTAAAGCTCAGCATCTAAGGCGAACACATATCTGAATAAAGTCAAAATTTCACATTTTATAGCGATGGAAGTGGGAAAGAACACATTTTCGAATTGAACTCATCTTTCTGTTCGTGCGAAAGGGGTTTAAATAGATAAGTTGCCTAACAAATTATCGAGAAAAATTATGCCCAGTGAACTTTTTTAAATGGTCATGACGATTTTTTTCTCAAAAATTGTTAATTTATTTATCATGTAGTCGCATTTCTTTCCCGGTACCATCATTAAAAGTGAGAGTACATCAGGTTTCGTTTTTGAGGTTGAATTTCTGATTGCTTGAATTTTTCATGTGAAAACGGAATATGGATATGTTACAAAAATGCCAGGGTGTATGCTATGAAAGTTATGATTAGAGGAGGGCACTGTATTATCAGAGAAACCTAGGAAAAACGATAACAAGTTTGTAGACGTCTTATTGCAAGAGACGAGGCTACATATCTTGACTAGAAAAACGACATTCAGAGCGTTTTCATCTCTTATCAGATAAGATATCGTTTTGAAGTTATTCAGTAGTATTAATAACCTGCTTCAGTTCTGTAGGTTGGTTCTTACCCTGTATTCAGGGACATATAGATTTATTTTTAACTAATTCCCCAGACTGGTTTTTATTCTCGCGATAATCATGGAAAAAATGCCTTTTTTTTCAATGCTCTGTGGGCTAACCAATTGTTCTATAAACCCCCTATTTGGTGGGCACTATGCACTATGCCAGAGGTCGGGAACCTTTTTACCATTAGAGGCCACATGTAAATTAGGTAGTAAGAAAGGAGCCCGCATAAGTTGATGAACCTATAAATGCGACTTTTATGAAATTATTATAGTTGATATAGTTTTAACAATTTGGTGCATTATATAGAAAAATAACAAAAAAATTAAGTCCTTATTTATTTATTATTTGACATAAAAAGTTACAATATAAAATATTTTTGTATTCACATAAGGATAAAAACTTGTTATAACATTAATCATTAATTATTATTTTTTTTTGCAGAAAATATAATACGTTTTAACGTACATGGAGTCAGTCACAACAATAATAGTAAGAAAATAGTTTTTGTGTAGAGATCATATAACATGACTGGTAATATTGCTAAGAAACTCTGAGCATTAAATTACATATAAATTGTAGTTAAAGTATTATACAATCAAGGTAAACGAAGCTCATTTGGATAAATATACAATTGTAGCGACTTTAGACAACAATTTCAAAATGTCAACTTTATTTTGGCCGACACTGTACATACATTCATGCCATTCTTTATTTAATTCTATTGATTTGGAAATTGTTGTAGTCTATATAATTAAATATTAATTAATACAAGAGCTAGCTTTTATGAAGGCTGCAAGAGAAGATAATGGAGGTCGCGCGTTCCCCACCTCTGCACTATGCCATCTTCTTAGGCTCTAAATTTCGTAGCAGAACTCGTGATACACTACGGTTCTTTCCTAAGAGAGTTGGATGACAGCACTTTCCATTATTATTTCATTGAACTCTCGACGCGTTTTTTGATTGTCCCTCTATCTAATCTCTTTCCTATATCCGTTTTTAATTTTGATCGTTGAAGTTTTGCGTGAATTGCTAAATTATCATAAAATGGAGGGCTCGGCCCATGGATTGTAGTTCCCATGATACTTCCTGAAGCTCCTGAAGGATATTCATTGGTTATACCTGACTGAGGAGCCATAGTGCGATAAAGATATACATTTGTGATATAAGTACCGCCCATTTGGTGGTTTCTATGCATTTTGTCACTCGTTCTATGTTGGAATTTATTGCCGATTTCATCCGGTTGGGCAAACAGATCTATATTAACTGTACACTAATCACTCGTCCTAGGTTAGTTCTTGTTCTCCAGATTATCAGTAGGCATACAGATTTCTTTTTACCTGAGTATAGTGACCTTAACCTCTTCATTACGGGGTGGGATAGCATGTATCCCAAGAATACAGGCCCAAGAATGAATATATATATATGAAATGTCCGGATGGATATCTCATGAAATAGTAGCTTACATCGTGGCCGGAAAATAATAAAATCAGCTTCAGGAACAAACTAATTTATTAAACAGTAAAGCAACACATCTAACTCGCTTCGAGCCAGTCCAGCGTCTACCGCAAAGAGCGCCAAAATAGAATTAGGTCAGAGAGGTTGCCAGAATTGGCGGAGGACGTTAGTATGTGGGAAGGCGAAGCGTTTACGCCAAGACAAGAAATTAGGGGTTACCAGGACAGAGATGAAGTACAGAATGGGCGATTTTAGGTAGTTAGTAATATTATCACACACACACACACACACACATATATATATATATATATCTCTTAATGGCCGTTCTTCTAAGGGGGTATGAAATTTCCTTTTCTAAAGCGGAAATCGGAAAAATGGGCACCGTAAGCTAAAGAATAATATTCTTTCCGTGTTGCTTCTTTTTTTTTTTCGAGCCATGTTTGATTTTACAAGTCGAGCAAAGCTTTCTTAAACGCTTCAAAAATATATTTTTATTCACTCACAATAAATATTTTTGTGTTATCCAACAGTTAATGCAAATCTTGATAATTTTTGCTTGTAATTATGCGCCAGAGAGCTAAATGAATATCCTTTTTAAGAATTTCTGCTACCATTAAATATAAAATTTATAATTAATTTCTTTTGTGAATTATAATCAATTGCAATGTCGTGTATAGCAAACTAGAAGTTAAGGGCAACTAAAAAAAATAGTAACAAGGAAATTTTCTTATTTTTTTTTAAGGTTTCTTATTTTTTTAAAAATTTAAATAGTGAATAAAGTTATCGTTAATTCCAGATTTTGCTGATTTCGGTTTCTCGGTCACAGCTTTTGATTTTTCTCGTGCTACTTATAGCAGAAATATATGAAAATAACAAGCCATAAAAACATTTCGATTTCACAACAATACATGCTGCCTCTGTATTCAAATCAAACATCTCAATTTAGAACCTCCGCATGTATTTTAAACATATAACTGACAGGCTCTCAGTCATTTAATTTCAATATTCATTGCCAAAGACATGACACCACTTGAATACTAGGTAGCATTTTGCGTCATAATGAACTGAAAAAAGCAAAATCTTCAATCATTGAAGATCGTAATAGCTCATGAGTATAAATTACAGCTTTCAACTAAGGAGTGCTTGAGGCTAACAGTGAATGAGATGAATGTAAAAAGTATCGCTGCCCATCTGAACAGCTTTATACTTTGGCCTCTGAAAAATGATTAAAATTCATAGCAGTATACTTTAATTTTCCATTTCAAAACAATATATACATATTTACTTCCCTTTGTGTCTTTAAAAAATTATCCTAGTCATCGTTCCTCTGTTATTATGAACTGCATGCAGCGAATAAAAAACAGTGTAGTATTAAAAGATGTGTATTTACGTCTTTTAATTTAACGATTTCTGTACGTTAGCACGTATTGGTTAAAAATAAAGGCTAGAAATTAAAGAGGTGATTGATATTTCCAATCAGAAACACTATTACTTAATGAAGGTTTCGCGGAAAAAGGATTTAATTTTTTTTTTCTGATCCCATCTGTAAAGGTAGTTGTAGATGATTTTTTTTAATCGTATCGGTTTTTCTTTCCAATCTACTCACCCAGTTTTCATCAGTCTGAAACATGGTAATGTTTTCTTTCTGTTTAAAGTGTCGATATCTTAATTTCTATCCACAAACATAATAAAAATTTTTTCCCCGTGCTATTGGGTTTACCATGGGACTTTGCGTTCCGTAACGCACTTTGGTTTGGGCAACATGTTTCGGGCCTTTTAACTTACAATTTATATTCGCGATCTATTTCCTATACATGTACATTTTCGATTCGACGACGCATCATACCTCACGACAACTGATGTGGTTTTTGGGAAAAAAAGGAATCGAACTATCAAATCGCACCGAGAAAATTCCAACCTACTAAAAATATCATGCGCTGTTTCATCGTTTGCCAAAGAGTAGCCCAACGCCGTAAGTCCTTGATCACATTGCGTCCATCATCATCAGTGTTAATCGAATCGAAATATTTTTAACCTTTTCCTTCCGGGGTGGGATAGTATCCCAAGAATACGGACCCAAGAAGGAATTTATATATATATATATATATATATATATATATATATATATATATATATATATATATATATATATATATATATATATATATATATATATATATATATGTACCAATATGTAGATATACATTCATAAATATATATACATACATACATACATACGTATACATACATATACATAAACGCACACACACACACACACACACACACACACACACACACACACACACACACACACATATATATATATATATATATATATATATATATATATATATATATATTTATACATAGATACATACATATATACATATACATAGATACATACATATATATATATATATATATATATATATATATATATATATATATATATATATATATATATATATATATATACATACATAGATACATACATACATATATATATATATATATATAACTAAAATATTTAAAGCATGTGTTGCACCAAAACCAATACATTATAAATATAGGCATTAATATGTATATTGTCAATATGCGCTAAGCTGCAATTATTAGACAATACTATATAAGATATAATTAAAACAATAATGATACACCAAGATAAGCTAAAAAGGATAGTGAAGTTTTGAAGCAAAAAGGAAATTTTTGAAACAAAAACGGAAATTGATGTATTTAAAAAGACGTGAGGGGGATTAAGACCCCTCTATCCTGGTTAAAAGATCTTTTTACATAGCTAAAACTTTCCCAGCATTCGTCATACATCAATTAGAAAAATTTAAAACTTTTCAAAAGGGTTTAAGACAATAAATAGAAAAAGTTAGACATTTAAGTAGAAGTTATATACTATAATAAGATAAAGTGACATAATGTCATAAGATGATCTCTAAAAACTACCTTACTAAAAACAGTAATTATAAATATAAGAAAAAGCACTGAAAATTCCACAATACATTGAAAAATTACACTACCATTATAAAACACCACATTTTATAAAACCATTAAATCTTTAAAATTCAAAACAGCAGACAAAAACTCTATACCTCCAAGTCCAAGTGCCCAAGGACATCCACGCGCCCAAAACAACGCCTCAGTATATCCACCAGAAAGCCAGCCGGATAACCCGCCTGTACAGCCAGTTCAATGAATTTTTTAACTCTTTTATTCATTTCAATCCTAGAATCACACAGTCTATCACAACGAATTATGTAGTTGTTGACTATATTACGTTTAACATTTTGATGTAAAGCTGTATTCCAATTAGATAGACGGTTTATGTTAAAGTCGTATAAATCTTTTTTATCGAATATGCGAAAAGATATTGTTCCATTTGACAAAGTGAGGGTTACATCCAAAAAGTTGATTTCATTTTTGGAGTTTTGTTCGGTCTTAGTTAGTTTTATATTAGCTGGATAAAAAGTAGGAGCAAAGTTACAGTTAACCTCGTGAGCAATGAAAATGTCATCTACGTATCTAAAGAAAGCTATATTTTGTAAAAGTGAAGATTTAGATTCAAAATAAAATAAATATAAATCTGCCAAATAGGACGATGATCCACCCCCCATTGGCAGTCCAAATGTCTGAATATAATAAGTTGTACCATTAAATAAATAATTTTCAAACAATATGATACGAAGTGTATTTTTAAAAAGAGTAAAAGTAATATATTCTTGTAAATCAAACCTGTGAAAAAACTCAATTAGAATTGAAAAAAGAAAAGTAGTGTCTATATTATTGAATAGGTCTACTACGTCATAAGATTCTATTAGTTCTATATCGTTTAAATTTTTGATTTTTGATATTAATTGTAAGCTATTAGTGATTATATTGGATCCAAATTTTTTTATTTTAATGAAAAGATTTTTTAAAACTGGTATTATCAATTTATTAGCATAAGTTATGTAGGTACCGAAACCAACAGTTACTGGTCGAAAGGTAATAGGTTTTTTGTGGAATTTGGGAATTGCAACAAGGTAGGGAAAGGAGAAGGAATAAAGATTTATATTAATTTTTTTATGCAGTTTAACTAAACGTCGTTTCAGAGACAACTCATCAAATGCATATGGTTCGTAAAGTCTATTATTTGAATAAAAATTTTTTACAATTTGAATATAATAATATTTGCAAATAAATGAATAATTAGATGCCACCTTGTCAACATAACTAATTACCAGTTTATTTTGTAGTCCCTTTATAGAGGTCATACTTGGACTATTGAAATATGTTCTAGAACCCTTTAAGGCCAATTCATAACTTTTTAGAAAAGTGATTGAGGTTTTTTGTTTCCATTTTGTAAATGCCTCCAAAGGCAAATTATATTTTAAAGCATTTTTTTCAATGAAGGTGGTGAGATTCTTATTGAAGGTTATTTCTATGTCTTTAAAACAATTATATCTAAACTTAGTACCCATTTGTATTGCATCACGTAGGTTTTTGTTCGATACTATCTGGACATTACCCGTTATGACATGGTTATGATCTGGATTAATATATTTTGACATTGATTTATGATGACAATCACACTGATAAACTGTGTTTAAGTTTTTTGAATTTAGATTATAATTAAATATTTTACGACTAATTGGTATATTATAAGAGTATGTAACTTTAGGTTGTATTTTACAAGGTAAGTCAGACATAGAATCCTTAAATATTTTATTTATTGGTATGGAATTAAAGGCATTGTTTTTAAATTGTATAACTATGTATTCTGTTTTTATAGGTTGCATTGCTGCAGAAAGATCTATTCCTAATTTTTTAGCTCTAATTTTAAAGGTTTCTAATATTGTAAAATAGTGTTGTAAATATGAAGGTTCGAAGAGGCTTTTATATTTAGGATCTATTACATATTGCCATAGTTTGTTTAACCATCGTTTTTTAATATTGTATATTTTACATTTTATATTTTACATTGTATATTTTACATTTATTGTATATTTTACATTTTAAAAACCTTTTTTTAGAACTAAATAGGGATATGTTGTCTGAAACTTCTGTAAAATTTAATTGGATAAAATGTAAAATATACAATATTAAAAAACGATGGTTAAACAAACTATGGCAATATGTAATAGATCCTAAATATAAAAGCCTCTTCGAACCTTCATATTTACAACACTATTTTACAATATTAGAAACCTTTAAAATTAGAGCTAAAAAATTAGGAATAGATCTTTCTGCAGCAATGCAACCTATAAAAACAGAATACATAGTTATACAATTTAAAAACAATGCCTTTAATTCCATACCAATAAATAAAATATTTAAGGATTCTATGTCTGACTTACCTTGTAAAATACAACCTAAAGTTACATACTCTTATAATATACCAATTAGTCGTAAAATATTTAATTATAATCTAAATTCAAAAAACTTAAACACAGTTTATCAGTGTGATTGTCATCATAAATCAATGTCAAAATATATTAATCCAGATCATAACCATGTCATAACGGGTAATGTCCAGATAGTATCGAACAAAAACCTACGTGATGCAATACAAATGGGTACTAAGTTTAGATATAATTGTTTTAAAGACATAGAAATAACCTTCAATAAGAATCTCACCACCTTCATTGAAAAAAATGCTTTAAAATATAATTTGCCTTTGGAGGCATTTACAAAATGGAAACAAAAAACCTCAATCACTTTTCTAAAAAGTTATGAATTGGCCTTAAAGGGTTCTAGAACATATTTCAATAGTCCAAGTATGACCTCTATAAAGGGACTACAAAATAAACTGGTAATTAGTTATGTTGACAAGGTGGCATCTAATTATTCATTTATTTGCAAATATTATTATATTCAAATTGTAAAAAATTTTTATTCAAATAATAGACTTTACGAACCATATGCATTTGATGAGTTGTCTCTGAAACGACGTTTAGTTAAACTGCATAAAAAAATTAATATAAATCTTTATTCCTTCTCCTTTCCCTACCTTGTTGCAATTCCCAAATTCCACAAAAAACCTATTACCTTTCGACCAGTAACTGTTGGTTTCGGTACCTACATAACTTATGCTAATAAATTGATAATACCAGTTTTAAAAAATCTTTTCATTAAAATAAAAAAATTTGGATCCAATATAATCACTAATAGCTTACAATTAATATCAAAAATCAAAAATTTAAACGATATAGAACTAATAGAATCTTATGACGTAGTAGACCTATTCAATAATATAGACACTACTTTTCTTTTTTCAATTCTAATTGAGTTTTTTCACAGGTTTGATTTACAAGAATATATTACTTTTACTCTTTTTAAAAATACACTTCGTATCATATTGTTTGAAAATTATTTATTTAATGGTACAACTTATTATATTCAGACATTTGGACTGCCAATGGGGGGTGGATCATCGTCCTATTTGGCAGATTTATATTTATTTTATTTTGAATCTAAATCTTCACTTTTACAAAATATAGCTTTCTTTAGATACGTAGATGACATTTTCATTGCTCACGAGGTTAACTGTAACTTTGCTCCTACTTTTTATCCAGCTAATATAAAACTAACTAAGACCGAACAAAACTCCAAAAATGAAATCAACTTTTTGGATGTAACCCTCACTTTGTCAAATGGAACAATATCTTTTCGCATATTCGATAAAAAAGATTTATACGACTTTAACATAAACCGTCTATCTAATTGGAATACAGCTTTACATCAAAATGTTAAACGTAATATAGTCAACAACTACATAATTCGTTGTGATAGACTGTGTGATTCTAGGATTGAAATGAATAAAAGAGTTAAAAAATTCATTGAACTGGCTGTACAGGCGGGTTATCCGGCTGGCTTTCTGGTGGATATACTGAGGCGTTGTTTTGGGCGCGTGGATGTCCTTGGGCACTTGGACTTGGAGGTATAGAGTTTTTGTCTGCTGTTTTGAATTTTAAAGATTTAATGGTTTTATAAAATGTGGTGTTTTATAATGGTAGTGTAATTTTTCAATGTATTGTGGAATTTTCAGTGCTTTTTCTTATATTTATAATTACTGTTTTTAGTAAGGTAGTTTTTAGAGATCATCTTATGACATTATGTCACTTTATCTTATTATAGTATATAACTTCTACTTAAATGTCTAACTTTTTCTATTTATTGTCTTAAACCCTTTTGAAAAGTTTTAAATTTTTCTAATTGATGTATGACGAATGCTGGGAAAGTTTTAGCTATGTAAAAAGATCTTTTAACCAGGATAGAGGGGTCTTAATCCCCCTCACGTCTTTTTAAATACATCAATTTCCGTTTTTGTTTCAAAAATTTCCTTTTTGCTTCAAAACTTCACTATCCTTTTTAGCTTATCTTGGTGTATCATTATTGTTTTAATTATATCTTATATATATATATATATATATATATATACATACATACATAGATACATACATATATATATATATATATATATATATATATATATATATAGATACATACATAAATATATATATATATATATATATACATACATACATAGATACATACATATATATATATATATATATATATATATATATATATATATATATATAGATACATACATAAATATATATATATATATATATATATATATATATATATATATATATACATACATACATACATAGATACATATATATATATATATATATATATATATATATATATATATATATATATATATATACCGCAAAATCTCGACCATAATACGCACCCGAGTATAATACGCATGCTTGATTTTGCGCGAAATTTTTGGAAAAAATTAAAATTCGACTAAAATAGGCACCCATGACTTTTCAATATTTTATTTAAAAATTACACAATTATTATGATAAGTTTTCTGCTGCTGTATAGGACAAGTCTTGAAGACATTTTGAGGGAAATAAATAAAATAAAATAATAAATTTTTGCACTTGAAACAACCGGGAACTATCACTACTTCAAAGGACCTGTTATTAAACGAACGCGTGTGCGATACGAACTATGAGTTCCATTTGTTTAAAAAGGAACACCTTCTTAGTAAACGGGTGGATGAATCACGGAGTGGAGATGCGCGCGCACCCCTGTTGCAACAGTGTCTTACAGCTGTTGTGCGTTCGTTTATTCAATGCTTTAAATTGCGTTTATTTTTGTACGCGAGTATAATACGCACCCTTATATTAGCGGACTAAAATGTGAAAAAAAAGTATATATTATACTCGAGATTTTACGGTACATACATATATATATATATATATATATATATATATATATATATATATATATATATATATATATATATATATATATATATATATATATATATATATATATATATATATATACATACATACATACAAACATACACACACACAGACACATACACAGACACACACACATATATATATACACATACATACATATATATATATATATACATACGTACATACATACATACATACATATACATTGGCCCCATAAGCTAAAGGTTAACTAACTTAGACCTTAACAATTTCGAGGCTAATCGTTTAAGCGTCTGTGATTAGTTAAAAAATATTTTGATGCGAGTAACACTGAAGATGACGTAAGCAATGGGAAGAAAGCCTTGAATTCACACGCGCATGCAAAATGTGATTCCTGGACTAAGAATTTTATTAAGTATTATAAGCATTTTCCATAAAATTACTTAAAAATTTTATAAAGAAATCAATGTCTTTTACAGGGGTTGAAGCTTCCAGGAAATTCACAATAGAATGAACCATTATTGAAATATTTCCTTTGAAGCATAAAATACAAAAAGTGTTTAATAAAAGTAATCAGATTTTAAGAACAGAACAGCAAGCAACGAAAAGGCGTAGATTTTGCAAGAGGTTAATAAATGCCTTCGCAGGAGTTAATAAATGCCTTCCAAATACACAAACATACGAAAGTCAGTCAGTATATATAACTAATACGGATTATCGCATTTTACGAAATTATTTGATGATACTAGTACCATTGCCATTAACTGGCAGAAAATTACAACGTCACTGGTATCTATATATGTAAAGCAGTTCCGTAAGTGACTGACTGACTGACATATAACGGACAGACCAAACAACTGGACCTAAAGGGCTGAAATTTTGTATGGCGATTCTACTCATAGTATAGGGGTGCACTAAGAAAGATTTTTGAAAAATTCTTCTTAGATTTTTTAAAAATAAATCTTTAAGCTGTTTTTGTAACATTTTTAAAGTTTGCATTTAAAATAATAATCTGAGGGTTATAAAATTTATATCACGAGAAAGATCATAAAAATTTCTTTTAAAATGAAATCGTTTTCGAATCTTTATCTCCATCTTCTGATTTCTGGTGAATTTTTGAAGATTAATTTTTAGAATTTAATTTATTAAATGCTGATCACGCGGTTTCTTTTCTTTTTGTGATACTTTAAACTAATTTTGCGTCACGTGCATAATACCGAAATAAATTGACAAAAATATATTTTTTTTCTTGCCAATGAGGCAGACGATTGGACATTATCCAAAAAAATATTAAAATATAGTAAAAGATATGTTCCTCTAACTGTTCTACATTAATTGCATTACATTCTTCAGTATGTTCTATTACATTTGATTTGAATATTTTCTTCTACATTATTTTGTCTATAAAAATATCCGTTACGATTTTTTTATACATATATTTTTTTGTTTGTTTACATCAATTGCATACATTGATCGTTGTATTATATATATATAGGCATTAATTGCATACATTGACCGTTGTATTTAATTGAAATGTACTCCGTAGCGAAGTACGGGTATTCAGCTAGTTGTCCATAAATATTAAATGGGCTTTGTCAAAATATTATCTCAAATTCGTAACGCATTCAGTCCCTAAGCAAATTTTTTATTGTTTTTCCGATATGTATAAGGTAACCTGTTGCCACACGTTGAAGTTGTTGGATTATCAGTCATATCTACTGGTGATAACCTATGACAGGATAGCATGCGGAGTTAAAAGAAGACCACGTGATAATTATTACTTTGCCTGAGCAGTGTCTTCAATCATCTGCAGTGACATCTGACCACGTGCAGGAATTGCTACTTTCTTCGCATGAACCAATGAGACTGAAGATATGCTATTTATGTAAGAGAAACTTGATGCCCTTACCAGGTAAACGTGGGAATTTCTGTACCTATATTGCACTCAAGAAATTGCTCTTGATTTTCTCAGTAAATAATCCTTTAAGAATCCGAATTTTCTTAAGATGGCTTTAATAAAAGTTTTGTTAATTTTGATATAACTGATGTATATCTTACCACAATAAATAATATCTTAAAAATTAAGGTTTTCTATAAATGTTTCTTATATTAAGCAAAGAATAAAATTAAGCGAACATACAAAGAAATCCTGTAGCGGTATTTTCTGAATTTTTTACTGCTATAAGCAGTGATGACCTTACGAGGAATACATACTGAAAATGACTGTTAATACTAATGTTAAAGGAATCGTAATTAAATAACAAAAATTTTAAAAAATCTTCTTAAACTAAGTATCTGTTTTTGAAAATATCATTCATCGACAGTAAATTTTTGAGTATTTCCATCTGGTTTTGATTCCGTCCATTTTTTAGAAAAATATGCAGGTTTACATCAGAATTATATATATATATATATATATATATATATATATATATATATATACTAGATGAAATCCCTCGCTTCGCTACGGAGTACATTGAAATTAAATACAACGGTCAATGTATGCAATTAATTCCAAAAAAAAATAAATATATATATATTTATAATAAATACGACGATCAATGTATACAATTGATGTAAAAAAAACATATTTATAAAAAAATCGTAAGGGATATTTTTATAGACAAAATAAAGTCCAATCGTCTGCCGCATTAGCAAGAAAAAAATATTTTTTTGTCTATTTTTTTTTGCACGTGACGATAAATTTATTTAAAGTACCAGAAAAAGAAATCACGTGATCAGCATTTAATAAATTAAATTCAAAAAATTAATCTTTAAAAATTCCCCAAAAATCAGGAAATGGAGGTAAAAATTCGAAAAAAAATTCATTTTGAAGGAATTTTTATGATCTTTCTCGTGATATAAATTTTATAACCCTCAATGTATTATTTTAAATGCAAACGTAAAAAAAATTTAAAAAACAGCTGACAAATTTAATTTAAAAAAATCTAAGAAAATTTTTTTAAAAATCTTTCTTAGTTCACCCCTACACTATTAGAAGAATCGCCATGCAAAATTTCAGCCCTTTAGGTCCAACGGTTTGGTCTGTGCGTTGTATGTCAGTCAGTCAGTGAATGAATGAATGAGTCAGTTACGGAACTGTTATCTATATATATAAAACAGTTCCGTAACTGACTCATTCATTCATTCATTCATTCATTCATTCACTGACTGACTGACATACAACGCACAGACCAAACCGCTGGACCTAAAGGGCTGAAATTTTGCATGGCGATTCTTCTAATAGTGTAGGGGTGCACTAAGAAAGATTTTTCAAAAATTCTTCTTAGATTTTTTTTAATTAAATTTTTAAGCTGTTTTTTAAACTTTTTTACGTTTGCATTTAAAATAATACATTGAGGGTTATAAAATTTATATCACGAGAAAGATCATAAAATTTCCTTTAAAATGAAATCTTTTTCGAATCTTTACCTCCATTTCCTGATTTTTGGTGAATTTTTAAAGATTAATTTTTAGAATTTAATTTATTAAATGCCGATCACGTGATTTCTTTTTCTGGTACTTTAAATAAATTTATCGTCACGTGCATAACAACTAAATAAACAACAAATATTTTTTTTCCTTGCTAATGCGGCAGACGATTGGACATTATCCAAAAAAATATTAAAATACAGTAAAAGAAATGTTCTAAAAACTGTACTATATTAACTGTACTATATTCTTTAGTATTCTTTATATTAGATTTAATTTTAATATTTTCTTCTACATTATTTTGTCTATAAAGTTATCCTTTACGATTTTCTTATAAATATATATATATATATATATATATATATATATATATATATATATATTGCATCAATTGTATACATTGATCGTCGTATTTATCATATAATATATATTTATATTTGGCATGAATTGCATACATTGACCGTTGTATTTAATTTGAATGTACTCCGTAGCGAAGTACGGGTTTTCAGCTAGTATATATATATATCTGTATACCAAAAGTAAAGGACATCTAGTCCATTTCTCAAAAGTAGATTGTTTAACTTTTTTCCTTCATTTTTTAGCACTATTTTCAGTAGAGAAAAGCTGTTACGCGAATGTTTATACAGAAGAGACCTTGCCCATTGAAAATGGCACCACGTCCTATCATTGCGTCGAGGTAAAAAGCAGTAAGTGGATTTCTTTAAGCTCTCCTATGAAATTCAAACATTGTGACATAGTGTTCTATACCTCCGAGGTACAGATATATACTTATTATACATAATTTATGTACTTATAAAAGACTTATACATCCGATTTTGCGGAATTCAAAGTCATTTATTTGACGTTATTGATGGGTGAAATAAAGTACTTTAGCGCTAACAGAGTTAACATGTATTGATTTTCTATTTTCACACATACTGAACATTTATTGTCACAAACAGCGGAAACATTTACGTACATTCTCCATTTTCGTTATATTTAAGAGTCATGTTTTGCGCTTGACCTGAAAAAGATCGAATAAAATTAAGTTCGTAGTCCTAAACCTAGGAGACCAATTTTAAAAAATGCTAGTCAAATTGTCGTGGAAATAAATTATTAAATTACGAGGCAGTTCTGTACTAGCATACGCTTTTAATATTTCATGCAAGGAAATTAACTGCTTGATGTAAAAGCACTGCGGCCGTATCTATCTATCTAGAGCGTGATGAACAAAAACTCACTTAAATATTTCTAATTAATTTAGAAATCCCTTTAGTGCAAGAAATTTTTATTTCGTACCTAAATGGAGTTAACCCAGAACTACGCTAATTAACGACGATCCATTAATTAACAACCACGTACGTAAATGAATACAGTATGTAGACCAATAAATATCCTTTTTTTCTTTTAAAAAATTGTACAAATGAGGCTATTTTGACCATCATCGCGTGAAATACCAAAATGTGCTATAAAAAGATGCTCATTCCTATTTTGGTGCATTCTTTACACGTCATAAGGCAAGTTTTATCAACTTAAAAATTCGTAAGCTTATATATATATATATATATATATATATATATATATATAAGATAAAGATGATAGAGAAGACCAGTAATAGATCTAAAACTACGTGCAGCCAGGAACAAACAACATGAAAAGAAAAGTATGAAATAGGTTTTAGACAGCATTTCTTCATCAGCGGTGTCAATGCTGTCTAAAAACCAATGGATTGTTTCCGATGAGTATGATCTATACAATAAACACACTGAGACACCGTACAATCCATGAAAAACAGAAGAAATGATTAAATATTGAATCAAGATTGAATAATAGTACTTAACCAAAGAACAACAAGCCTGGCTCTAGACAGAGTGGAAGTTAAGTACTTGTAACCGCAAGATGACTGACGTCACAAAAGTAGATAGTGGACGTCACAAAAGGAGGTAGTGGATTCTCAGTTACAGACTTACTTAGGTTACCGTATTTTAGGACTATTATACCCTTAATAATTTAGTTTATTGTTATTATTACTAAGAGTTATTTTTAATTATTATTTTTATTTTTACTTATGATTTTTATTTTAATTTTAATTTTTAGTAGTTATTTTTTCTATTTTATCTTATTGTTATGTTTAACATATTTAATGCAACAGAACAAACTATTCATTAAAACAAAAACAACCAATTATGGTTTTGGATAGACTTTCGGGGTAATTATTACAAGTTAGCACAGCTTTCAAGTCTAAAATATGCTTAATCCTATTGTCTTTAGAACATAACCTATTTATATGAACTAACTGATTTACAATCATGTTATTAAAAACAGATTTATGTAAACAGGTTAGATAATTTTGAAATTTAACAATATTAAAATTATAGTCAGATCTTTTGTCGTATAAGTCAAAAGTAAATTTGCTGTGAGAATTTAATTTAATATTAATATCTAAAAAATTTACATTAATATTATCATGGCTACTTTTAATTAGTTCCAGATTAGGAGGGTAAAAATTTAAGTCTATACGGTTATTACTTTTATTAATTACTATTACATCATCTATATATCTAAATATATTGTAATTGCAATTTTCTATATTATTAATTTCAAAATAATATAAGTATAAATTAGCTAGTATACTTGAAGCATTACCACCTTGTGGTACACCTTTGGATTGTAATTATATACTATTATTATTAGTATAGTATATTTTTTATATATATATATATATATATATATATATATATATATATATATATAATAAAACTTCTCTATGGTGGCCAGTAATAGTTCCGAAGAAAAATGGTCGCCGTAAAGAGGTTTCTTCCATAATATTGACTCTCTGTAGTATTTTACCGGTTCTGAACAAAGTATGACCATTAAAGAGATGGCCGTCGAATAGGGGTGCCAGGCTAGTGAAGTTTCACTGTATAAACTTGATTTGACATTTTAAATACGCTCAAATTTATCATTAATTAATTTTGTTTTTCTTTCTCCGTCAAACACATTGCTATGATACTTATTTTTACCCTAAATTTGGCGATCTTGAAAATAATAACTCCTCATTGCTAAATTGATTGCTTGTAATGCATTTTGAAAACACATAAAATCCAAAATAGATTCGAACGAAATGTTAGGCAACAATTAAATTGCCTGATTAAATACGTCCATTTGTATTTAACGGTAAATCAAAAATATATCTTGCCTGCTGTCTGCAGCTTTCAATTGTTTACGGACTGTAATAGATCGAACAGCGTCCGAACATCTGAATACCCGAATTTCGGCTCAGTAACACTGCGCTTTCAATCGGTGACAGGCAGGCAGGTGAAGTAGCAGAGCATGTGGTTATTACTAGGTGACCAAGACTCGGTCTTCAATCATCTATGTTGATAACTGAACACAGCCATAAATTAAATCTTAAGACTCGGGAAGCGGTTGGTTAACAAGGACAGTGTTCTGAATGAACAAGAACCTTGTTAATGCCGAGAGGAAAACTTTCTTTTATTCTCGACAAAGAAAATGCATGTGCAGCACGTACGATAGGCACGTACGTCATTCTCTGACATGTGTATTATTTTGTTATTTTAGGATTGAGATTTACTGGTAGAGTATCGGAAATTAATATAACGAAATAATTCTTTATTGGTAAACTAGCTGAATACCCGTGCTTTGCTATGGAGTATATTCAAATTAAATACAACGGCCAACGTATGCAATTAATGCCAAAATATATATATATATATATATATATATATATTTATAATAAATAAAACGATCAATGTGTGCAATTCATGCCATATATATATATATATATATATATATATATATATATATATATATATATGTATATATATATATATATGTATATATATATATATGTATATATATATATATATATGTATATATATATATATATATATATATATATGTATATATATATATATATATATATATATATATATATGTATATATATATATATATATATATATGTATATATATATATATATATATATATATATGTATATATATATATATATATATATATATGTATATATATATATATGTATATATATATATATATATATATATATATATATATATATATATATATATATGTATATATATATATATATATATATATATATATATATATATATATATATATATATATATATAATTATAAATATCGTAACGGATATTTTTAAATAATAAATATAAATCTCTTTTTAAAGAATAAATATAATAATTATATTCAAATAATGTATATAATAAAATATAATAAATATACATATTAATATGATGATAATAATGTAAAAATTAAATATAATGATACTAGCTGAACACCCGTGCTTCTCTACGGAGTACATTCAAATTAAATGCAACGGTCAATAAATGCAATTAATGCTAAAAAAAAACAAATATATATTTATAAAAAAATCATAACGGATATTTTTATAGACAAAATAATGAAGAAGAAAATATTCAAATTAAATACAACGGTCAATGTATGCAATTAATGTGCATATTTAATATCCATAAAACATACTAATTCGAATTAAATTCTTTAAAAACTTCCATCTCAATCAGTCTAGTGGTTAAATTTTATCTGTTACCGTATTTTATTATTTTTTTGGTCAATTTATTTCGTTGTTATGAACGTGACGCAAAATTAATTGAACGTATCACAAAAAGAAAAGAAACCACGAGATCATGATTTAATAAATTAAATTCTAAAAATGAATCTTTAAAAATTCCCCAAAAATCAAAAATCGAGGTAAATATTCGAAAAAGATTTCATTTTAAAGAAATTTTTATGATCTTTCTCGTGATATCAATTTTATAACCCTCAAATTATTTTAAATGCAAACTTTAAAGAATGTTACAAACACAGATTAAAAATTTTATTTAAAAAAATCTAAGAAGAATTTTTCAAAAATCTTTCTTACTGCACCCTTACACTATAAGAAGAATCATCATGCAGAATTTCAACCCTTTAGGTTCAGTGGTTTGGTCTGTGCGTTATCCGTCAGTCAGACATTCAGTTACGGAACTATTTTATTTATATAGATGTTTCAATGATACATCGGGTCAATTTTATGGTATTAAGAGACAAAGAGATCGAATTATGAAACTATAAAATGCTAAACTTAGTCTTTCCCTAATATGTATGCTAAATTCTTTATATCAATTTAAATTTAGAGGCGGTAATAGGTAAATCTAATGAAAAAATCAACGGAAAAGGAATATATATTAACCTAATTTGTTCATGACAAGGAAATTTTATTATTGCTTTTAAGAAATTTTAATTCAACACCTGATAGTCATCGGATGTAGTCGGCCCATCTAGTTCAATGAACATTGCTTTCAAAATCTCCATTTATTTGACAACTTTTTAATACGTGGTGCCGGACCACTCACGAAGCTCTCGCGGACTACCGGTTGAGAACCACTGATCTAATCAATCCAACACACCCACACACTTCTCATCCAATCATCGGGTCAGCAGATAATGGTAAATCATGGAAAAGTGAGAATTATTTTCCTTTATAATGAATGACATAATTAATGATTAACACTTTAAAAATACAAATACTATTAGTATTATTTAATAATTTACTTTATTTTAGCTTCTTGACCTTTCATAATTTCTAAAGATTTGGGTAGATGAGATAAGTATCTTCGTTAATAATATGTGTCATAAATTTCGTTATCTTTCCAGAGATGAGAAATGACGATATTATTTAACTTCTCTCAATATACGAGACACATTACACATTACACTACCTATTCACATTTAACTGTTAAGAAAAGTTTGCCAATTTTCATTCAGATTAATGAATTAAACAGGTGAATATGATATAAATATAATATTTGTAATCTCATGGATTTTGGCAAATAGGAGATTTGGCTGTGATACCAAATCTGGACCATTTTGGCGAGATTTTGGCTAAATATCGCTCCCGAATGCCAATTTTGGCGTGAAAAATACACAGAAATAATGAATGTTTTTCGTGTATTTTTTGCGAAATACACAGGATGAACACAACGATTTCAAACCTGCGCATGCGTATTGAGGAGGGATGGAACTTACAAATGCCACTTGGCGCTGTTTTGAAGGTCGTTTCGTTCGCGCTCTACAAGCCTGTGTGCATTACTTTTCAGCCTACCTACGTATAAAACATCAAATAGCCCAGGGGTTCCCAAAGTGTGTGTCGCGGCACCCTGGGGTGCAGCGAAGTGCACATGCTCTCCAATCTAATCAGTTGCAAAGGGCTATTCCTATATAACTCCAAAAGACCTATTACTCCGAGAAACCTCTGTATTGTAGAAGTACATGGTCTGTAGTGGAGAAAAGGTTTCACATAGCATGCTGACAGTTTTCGCAGAGCACCTATCACAACGAACTGACTGGTTTGCAAAGTACTTCGCAGAAGATCAAACCGAGAAGTTTGCATGGATCCAAGATCCAATCCATGTTGAAGCTCCAAAATAATTCACTTCACAAGAAAATCTAATTGAGCAAGAGGCCTGACAAAAGCCTGAAAGCGAAATTCGCTTGTTTGGGTTTGACGGAGTTTTGGATATCTATTAAAAATGAGTACCCCATTCTAAGTGCAAAAGCTATAAGGGTTCTCGTTCCATTTGCAACTTCATATCTGTGCGAAGTTGGGTTTTCAGCCCTTGCTGTTATAAAGAGCAAATATCGTTCGAAAATTAATGTCAAAAAAGAAATGAGAGTAGCTGTATCAAGCTTTATTCCGCGATTCGAACAATTGTGCAGTGAGCCGCAGGCTCATCCGTCACACTAAAACTAAACTCACATATACCAAGAGCATTTGGAAGGAAATTTTATTATTAATTTTATTAATATGTTTTTCTATAAATTACAATTAAAGTACTTGTGGGAGTTTTAAACACAAGTCGTATTAATTTATTAATGTTCTTGCCACTTACTTCTCTAATTTCTTCTTCACAGTCGTACAAATATGAAATATGTATATTATGCATAATATATATAATAATAGTATCCACAGATAGATATTATATGACGAGGGTGCCGTGAAAAAATTCTAATTCTCTTAAGGGTGCCACGACTTGGATAAGTTTGTGAACCCCTGAAATAGCCTTTTGGCTTTAATAGGTTATAAACCATACGTAACACTTATTGAAAAAATTTGCCCCATTTCAAATGTCTAACATACTGTTAGCGGATTTGCTGATATAGAAAGTTGTTTGCAAATAACACAGTTAGGACTAAATTTAACCTCGTGTCTATTCAATAGACTTACAAGTGAATTCCAGGTGCAGACGTAAAGACATAATTCCCATTACTGAAGAGCGAGATAAATGACGGTTTCTCCTAGGAAAAATATAACTCTTCACATTAATAGGTAAAAAACATACCGCTTAAGGCTCTTCTGTACTAACCCTATTGGATTCTCTCACCTCAATGTTAACCTGTGGAGAAAATGCGCCTAAGTATTGACGACTTGGATTGAAAGATTGTTTTTAAAATTGTACTCCGTAATAGAGAAAGATCTTGGGGCATTTAAAAAAATGCAAATGCTATTTTAAAATTTAAATTATTCATAGAAAAAATCTGTTATAGTGTATTTTAAAAGCTCGTAAATTCCTTTGATGGACGAAATTTATAAAATGAATCCTGTTGCAAGGTGCAGAAAAGTTGTTTACCATTTTTTATTGGCTTATAGTCATTTATGCAGCTGTAAATAATAGACACATTTTCTCCATAGGTTAACATCGAGGTGAGCGAATCCTATAGGGTTAGTACACAGCAGCCTTAATATGTCATCTATTTCAAACTCAACAGAAATCTCAGGTTCTATTGCGACTGAACAAAAATTGTGCTAAAACATCTCACTCCTTTCTTTTTCAATTCCTACTATTAGTTCACACTCTCCCTATATATATCTTGTTCAAATTTTCAATCGTTAATAAAATACTTTTTATTCATCCACTCAAGTTCAAATACATTTTTTTTAAACTTGTAGTGGATGACACTTGATGTTAATACAGTTTTTTCAAATATTAATTCATTAATTAAATTTAATTAATCAATTTTAGTTTTAGACCTAGAGCGTCTCTTGCTCTTGAATAGTAATTTCCCTCTTCTTACTCTGTAAACGGTAGCACTGCGGTAGCGCGGGCTCCTCCCGTCCTGTAGGTTGCGGGATCGAATCCCCAACCTGACAAACTTTTTCTCTCTCTTTCCCCCCTCCTAATCTCGCACAGTAAGCAAGGTTCTGGCAGGCAATCCTTTTTTTCAATTCCTACTATTAGTTCACACTCAAATTTTTCTTTGTTGACCTAAGTAGGAATTGACTTTAAAAATTTTTGTTTTTATATTACTTGTTTACTTACAGGGCAATACAGACTTATTATCCTCTGAATTCAATCATAGGTTTATGTATTGTTCTTATTCAAAAGTTTTTTATTCGCTGGAGTGGGTGGAACGGGATGTATTACAACAACAGGCGAGAGAAAAAAACCAACCTTACGTGAGTAATTAAAAATTAGGCTACAACATAGGCACCATCCATTAATTGCGTGAAAAACAACTTTGTAATATTTCACGTGTAGCCTAGCATCAAAGTGGTCGACTCATATTTTCATTTAAGTAATAGATATGTTATTTAAAAATTACTTACTTCTAGGTTCTCTTGGACCGTCAACCGTAACTTTTATTGCTTTTATATATGTGGCGACTTGGGGTGGTGAAGTGCTCAGCGTTATCGTTAATGTGAAGCTTTTACCTAGAAAAAAAATAAGAAACATGAGTACATAATTTAAAATGAGAAAACAATTAATTTTAGAAGGACTCGTCATGGAAACAGAAATTTATGATGAGTGTCAATATAATCTATATATATAAAACAGTTCCATAACTGACTCATTCATTCATTCATTCACTGACTGACTGACATACAACGCACAGACCAAACCGCTGGACCTAAAGGGCTGAAATTTTGCATGGCTATTCTTCTAATAGTGTAATGGTGCACTAAGAAAGATTTTTCAAAAATTCTTCTTAGATTTTTTAAAATTAAATTTTTAAGCTCTTTTTAAAACTTTTTTTTACGTTTGCATTTAAAATAATACATTGAGGGTTATAAAATTTATATCACGAGAAAGATCATAAAAATTCCTTCAAAATGAAATTTTTTTCGAATTTTTACCTCCATTTCCTGATTTTTGGTGAATTTTTAAAGATTAATTTTTAGAATTTAATTTATTAAATGCTGATCACGTGATTTCTTTTTCTGGTACTTTCAATAAATTTATCGTCACGTGCGTAACAACTAAATAGACAAAAAAAAACATTTTTTCTTTCTAATGCAGCAGACGATTGGATATTATCAAAAAAAAATAAATATTCCTTATGATTTTTTATAAATATATATATATAAATATTTTTTTACATCAATTGTATATATTGATCGTCTCATTTATTATAAATATATATATTTATTTTTTTGGGCATTAATTGCATACGTTTACCGTTGTATTTAATTTGAATGTACTCCGTAGCGAAGCGCGGGTTTTCAGCTAGTCTATATATATAAAACAGTTCCGTAACTGACTCATTCATTCATTCACTGACTGACTGACATACAACGCACATACCAAACCGCTGGACTTAAAGGGCTGAAATTTTGCATGGCGATTCTTCTAATAGTGTAGGGGTGCACTAAGAAAGATTTTTCAAAAATTCTTCTTAGATTTTTTAAAATTAAATTTTTAAGCTGTTTTTTAAACTTTTTTTACGTTTGCAGTTAAAATAATACATTGAGGGTTATAAAATTTATATCACGAGAAAGATCATAAAAATTCCTTCAAAATGAAATTTTTTTCGAATTTTTACCTCCATTTCCTGATTTTTGGTGAATTTTTAAAGATTAATTTTTAGAATTTAATTTATTAAATGCTGATCACGTGATTTCTTTTTCTGGTTCTTTAAATAATTTTATCGTCACGTGCAAAAAAAAATAGGCAAAAAAATATTTTTTTCTTGCTAATGCAGCAGACGATTGGACTTTATTTTGTCTATAAAAATATCCCTTACGATTTTTTTATAAATATGTTTTTTTACATCAATTGTATACATTGATCGTCGTATTTATTATAAATATATATATTTATTTTTTTGGGAATTAATTGCATACATTGACCGTTGTATTTAATTTCAATGTACTCCGTAGCGAAGCGCGGGTTTTCAGCTAGTTAAACAATATAATTTTATATGAATACTAGCTGAATACCCGTGATTCGCTACGGAGTACATTTTAGGATAATTGCAATGAAAAAATAATGAAATTGCTTTTTAGAGGATTAAATTCTTAAAAAACTTCCATCTCAATGAGTCTAGTGGTTAAATTTTTATCTTTTACCGTATTTTAATGTTTTTTTTTGTCAATTTATTTCGTTGCACGAGACGCAAAATTAATTTGAAGTATCACAAAAAGAAAAGAAACCACGTGATCAGCATTTAATACATTAAATTCTAAAAAATTATTCTTTAAAAATTCACCAAAAATCAGAAAATGGAGGTAAATATTCGAAAAAGATTTCATTTTAAAGAAATTTTTATGATCTTACCCGTGATATAAATTTTATAACCCTCAGATCATTATTTTAAATACAAACTTAAAAAATGTTACAAAAACAGCTTAAAAATTTAATTTAAAAAAATATAAGGAGAATTTTAAAAAATCTTTCTTAGTGCACCCCTCCACTATAAGACGAATCGCCATGCAAAATTTCAGCCGTTTAGTGGTTTGGTCTATGTGTTATCTGTCAGTCAGTTACGGAACTGTTTTATATATATAGAGAGAAGAGAGATTTTCCAAAACTATTGTGAAAACTAAAAGCATTTGTTGGAAACAAACCACGATTTCAAATCTTAAGTGAAATAAATAAATATGAAATCTTATTATTTTCTAAGGGCAAATAATAACGATAATGCTTTATCTTTTAACATAGATTATTACTCTTTTTAAGATAGAAAAAAAAATTAGTAGTACGATAAACGAAAAAATTTGAAAATTTTTTAAAAGTTTAATTATTTGACTGCAAATTAATTCCACTATTTTTTTCCAAAATTTAAATCTATTGAATACGGAATTTTTTAAAAAAACTGCAATTTTAGACCCATTAATTTCAGGTTATTGGTCCAGTTATGCTTTAATAAGAACTCATTTGCCGTTTAAAAGCTTAAGGAACGAAATATTAGAAGCAACGTCTTTGTCCTACGGCTATTTTTGCGGTAAATGATCTCAGGTAAAAGGGAAACCGGTCACGTGGGTGCTTTTTAAAGACACTGTTCAAAAGACACACATCTATTATGAACACATTCCCAGGATGCGGAATTCTTGATCTACTTTTCCGAGAAAAGTGCTGATGTAAGGATAAGATGTAACATTTGTCCTTATAAGTGGATTTAAAAGAAAGCATATCAGCCATTATTTTCTAGTCCTTTATATGTTTATATCTGATTGTAATATAAAGCATTTTTGTTTCGTTTCCAACCACAATAATTAACTCAGGGTATCGATTAAACATTTTTGCCCCCAAAATTAAGATATTTGTTTATATTTCCCCATTAAATGATCATGCAGAAAATGGATAAAACATTAAAATATGGATGTACTCTAACAATTTCTAAATTAAAAAAATAGTATTTTAGCTAGCTACGAAAAAGAAATGCGAAGAACGAATTAAATATACAATGCTATTTAAAAAATGCTCTTTAAGAAGAAAAGAAAATTAATATTTTTATAAATTATTTTTTTATAAATTATCTATATATAAAAAACGCGTAGGTATGCGGCACAAAAATCGACGATATTTCTACACTCCGAATGGCAACGTCTGCCACTAACAGATGTAAACATTAGCGGCCGTCCGCAATTTGCTACCGCGTGTCAACATGGATTTACGCACTGAAATCAGGAATGTTCGAAAGCACACTGCACGATCAAGTGAAAACTGGAAACAGCCTCAAGAAAGTAAGCAAAGAAATAATTCATTAAGAGAGAGGCATGAAAGAGACAGAGCATAAATGATCGCGAGGTTAGGCTTAACCGACGCCGGCAATTCGACCAACAACCAGTAATAGTTAATTTTCCACACTTTTTTCAGTACATGCTGAAGTTTTACTCCATTTTATAAGTGAAGAAATTTTCTCAACAATTTATTATTTGATATGATTAAGTGTAGATATCTGAATTGTGAACAGTAATACATACAGAGAGTGATGTAATCAACACTATATTTTAAATTTTTCCCCAACAAATTCTTATTTTTTGTAATGATAAAGTATAGATATCTTATGTTTGAAAAATAGTACATACAAAGAGGAATGTAATTTTCAAAATCATTGATGTTGGGTTTCTCAGTCTTATCTTTAACTCCGTTCTGAGGTAACGGAAATTCACATTTTTTGATCACGATGTTCTAGAATCAGCCTTAAAGAGAATACCCCTTAACAATGTATATTTATAATGACAGGTAATAGTAATATTCCTTACATATGTTACATTCAGTTGCGTTGTTGGAAACAAGTGTGGTCCGAGAGGGCCAAATCTCGAGAAAACGGAGATGGAGAACAATTTTGATGCGAAAATCTAACAGTTTTACCGTTGTCATCGCAAATGAATGAACCGGAGCATTGCCATGATGGAGAAGAACATTTCTTTTCCGCCTCTTTGTGTTAATTTCACTACTTATATGATCTAGGAAAGATACATAGTACTCTCCAGTACTATGTATCATTTTCCCCATTTTCGAAGTAGTGAATAAAGAATATACTATGGGCGTCCCAAAAAACAATGGAGTCTATCCTCTGTCGAAACCGTCCTGGCTTGCTTTGGCGCAGGTTCGCCTGCCTCAACCCACTGTTTTGACTATTCTTTCCATTCTGATTGGTATTGATGTAGCCATGTTTCGCTAACTTTTACGAAACGATGCAAAGATTCATTAGGATTTCTTTGAAGTTGTCTATATATGTTCACTATACCTATGAGAGAGTATATATTTCTTTGTGCCAGTTGTGCCTTGAAGTGTTCACTCGTTCACGTGTTTGATCGATTGTTTGGAAACTCGTCACCCACCTGGTTGACAGCTTTTTCATATCATAATATTGATGCAAAATATTATGTACGTGCTCTGGAGAGAAGCGAAAAGCTTCAGAAAATATCCCGTACTTTTAACCCTCTAACTTCATTACTATACCAGGAATTTTAGTAATTTCTCTGGTAGTGATCTCAGCAGGGCAACCAGAACGCTCTGCGTCCCTTTCGCTCATTGGGCAGCAACGGAAATCAGGAAACAACTTTTAAATCCTCCTAAACGAAGGTGAAGACTCGCCATTAAGCCTAGATTTTGTTTTAGCCACCATTTTGCCTCTTAAATGTGATGTTTTATCAACAAACGGAACTCCTTTTTTCCCATTGTTTAAGCAGTAACAAAAGTTGGCCGACTAAATTGGCTGCCAATCCTTGACTAATTAATCGTCGATTCTGTGTGTCTTTGAAACATGCTAAATCCGAGAGGGCCAATAATTTCAGTGAAGTTTCGCCATCTTTCAGATATTGCACAGACTTATTAAACGACCCAAGTACACTATTTGTGTAACTTTGAGCTGGATTAAACAACTGCTTTTGAAAATACACTTTCTCCTTCACCCCATATGAGACACAATCAAAACAAAACAATGCTAAATTAAATCTTTAAAAATAAGCCTAAATAAAGAACCATATTAAATAAGAATACATGTTTCTTTTCGTTTTGTTTCCATAGAATCACTTTTTTCTTTGTTCTAAAACTATGAGTAGAAGTAGTTATATATGCTACAAGTAACAGAGCTAATTTTTATAACCATAGGAGATGAGTTTTTTTTCTTTTTTGAAAAGTCGTGACTAGATTTACTACACGAGACAATTGACCATGACTTATCTCGGGTCAAAATTTCCGACGTTCTGATATCATATGTTATGTTTTCATATTGTTCTGATAGCACTTTTCTTTCCCATTTTAAGAACCTGTTTTTTCATAGTTGATTTATACGGTATAAAAGCTTTCTTACTGTCTTACTGTAGATGCTTTCATGCTAAAGAGTTGTAGGTCCTTAATAACCTTTTTATGTACACAAAAGTTAAACAAAAGAGAGAATGTTTACCTTTTAAACGGGAAATGATATATTAAGGAGTTTATATTTACATAATATAATAAGTACGTTTAGAAAAAGAGGTATTGAGCTTACAGTACTATTTCTAATATTCGGGATTATTCTGCGTACGTTCAGATTACACTTTTAATTACGGGGTGGGGTAGCATGTACCCCAAGAATCCGGGCCCAAGAATAAATGTATATATATATATATGTATATATATATATATATATATATATATATATATATATATATATATATATATATATATATACATACATGCATACATATATATATATATATACATACATGCATACATACATAGATATATATATATATATATATATATATATATATATATATATATATATATATATATATATATATATATATATGGCCGTTCTTACAAAGGGGGGTAAGAAATTTCCCGTTCTAAAGAGGGAATAGGAAAAGTAGGCCCGTAAGCTAAAGGTTAACCTTTTTATATATCAATAGGGAGCAGATACGTTTTTATTAAATTATCTCTGGCAATGTGTCATCTGAAACTTACTGGAAAGCGAATATCATAGTCAATGGTGATAAATAAAATTTTTTTAAGCATTTTTACATTGTGTAAGTGGGGACTTGTCATCAAAATCAAACTGTCTCTGGTCATTCTCAATCTATGGAAAACTTTAATAAAGCACTTAATCATAAAGAAAATATGCCTTACTGGAGATAGCTAGAGTGGAAGAAATTCAAATGGAGATGTGAATCGTAGTTATAAATTTACAATGAAGCCCATGGGAAACTTCTTACGTCTAGCACACTCCATATAGCGCTGCCGCAAGCTCTGAGGTATGTGTCTGTGTCTGAGCCCGAAACAATCTTAGCTCTTTGTACTCTGAATTGAGATAACCATTCCGTCACGGGTCGGCAACCACATAAGATTCATTGTGAACGTCTCTAAACCAAATGGAGAAAGTCCGTAGAGAATGTGGTCACAAGTTCACAGAATGTGGTCACGAAGAGTTGTTAAATCCTATCGATGAAATCCAGCTGTTACCAATCCGAAAAAAAATATGTAGTTAAATTAAAAATGAAAAGATTAGCGACTGAAAACATATTTTTAATAATTTATAGTTAATATTATATTGATTCAAGTTTTAATTTACGTTAAGGGGATGGTGGACTTTCAAATTACCAAAAATCGAACAAAAATTGGAATTTTCTTGGGGTGTATTAATATTTTAAAATTATGTAAATATTGGAATAAAATGCATTTAAAGTATGTAATGAAAAGTTAAATGAAAACTTGATGGCTTTAGAAAAGTAAATATTAAAGGTAGGTGAAAAAAATATCTTTTAAATTGCTCTTTATCAAAATGAATAATTCCCAAATTTGCAAGTCTTTTAAATGCTCCTTGAGTCACGATTTTTGACGAAATTTTATAAAATTTATGATAAAGATTCCTCTTATACATCAAAATAAAGTTACATATCCATTTTAGGTTTTGACATCATTAAGATTATCAAAGTTTAACTTAAGTGTAGAAAAGTACAAAAATTTCCCGAAAATTCAGAGTACGAGTCTAAAAATATTTCCAAAAAATCAGCTATTCAACGAAAGCACAAAATAATACATAACTCATAACATTAAGGGGGAAGTTAAACATTGGATTGCAAGGAGCCTTTTAAAGAACATAAATTTCAATTTTTAAAATATATAAATTTTTAAAAAATATATTAAATTTTTTCATAAAGTGTCTGATATAGTTTTACTTAAATGAATATACATGCAAAATTTCTTATATCCCAGGTAAAAATTTCAAAAATTGCTTTGTAATATCCACCCTCCCCTTAACCTTTACATACTTAAGTATCCTTTACATGCTTAAGATATAATCGACGTAAATTATTGTATTTAAGGTTAGAGTTTCAGTACATTATTTGACATTATAATCATTAATTTAAACATGAATTGTTTAGCATTAAAGTCCCATTTGTTTAGTGAATCTCCATAGTGAATCTCCATGAATATTTCATACCATAATGGGATGAAATATTCATGGATTATACAAGAAAAGAACAGTATTTTTATTTTCATAAAAATTCATAAGAATCGGAATAAGTGATATGAATGTGATGTATGATATCTATGATGTAATGCATGACTCTGTATTATATATATATATATACATATATATATATATATATATATATATATATATATATATATATATATATATATATATACATACATACATATATATATTGTGTATCCTTGTGTATCCTTGTATATATATATATATATATATATATATATATATATATATATATATATATATATGTATGTATATTCATTCTTGGGCCCGTATTCTTGGGTTACATGCTATCCCACCCCGTAAGGAAAAGGTTAAGACACTCTGGCTTAGTGCACAGCAAATAAAACTACGAAAATATTGATAATTTCAATGAATACATCAATTTTTAAACATTAACATCGACTCGCAGAGCAGTAATTTTTTTTTAAAGCGGCAAACACTTGTCTTTCCGACATTCACCCATTCTACACCACGAATTTGTTGGCTTCTTTACCACGAAGCACCATATGATGAACCAACATCATTCCTCATGAAAAGACAGCAAGCAAACGTCTGTGTCTCAACCAGGATTCGAACCCGAGTCATTCCTGTGGTAGCTCGAGACGCTAACTAGTGTACAAAGTGGGTGACTAGAGCACGAAACTGTTACACAGATGTTACAAAACAATATGTCTTTCTCTGTGTGTTTATTTTTATTACAAAAACTCTCAGCGTTTAGATCCGCTCAAAACATTAAACTCTAATATAATGCGATAAAAAATACAGTTGGCTCTCTGTTTAACGACTTTCAAGGGACCGTGAAAAATCGTCCTTAAGTAGAGATCGCCCTTAAACAGAATTTGTGAAAAAATAACATTTCCAATAACGTCGGAGGGACCGGGACTGGGAAATATCGTCTTTAAATAGAGATCGTCGTTAAGTAGGGCGTCGTTAAACAGAGAGCCAACTGTATTTATCAATGTTTAATTATTCAAAATTTACAAATATTTAAAAAGTACAATTTTCACAAATTTTTATACAAGTTTAAATGTATAGAAAAGTAAATTTGATTGTAATTATTGATCCAATGTTAAACCATCGGTAACAAAAATTCATCGATGAATAATCAGCGACAAATGAATTAAAACAGGAAATGAGTTCTTGATTTAGCGCTTTCTAATAACCAATCATTCTTCTAAGTTATAACTTGAATGTTTATTTTTATAACTTGAATGTGTATCCTCGTGTGTTTATTTCTATTAAAAAAAAAACCTTAGCATTTAGATCCGTTCAAAACACTAAACTCTAATATGATGCGCTAAAAAAATATTTATCAATGTTTAATTGTTCAAAATTTACAAATATTTAAAAAAGTACAATCTTTACAAATTTTTATACAAGTTTAAATATATAGAAAAGTAAATTTAATTGTAATTAATGCACCAGTGTTAAACCATCGCGCATCGGTAACAAAAATTCCTTGATGAATTATCAGTGATAAATCAATTAAAATAGGAAATCAGTTATTAATTTAGCAATTTCTAATAACCAATCATTCTGCTAAGTTTGTACATTAAAGCTGCCAACTGAACAACGGAAGTATTCGCATTTAATTTTAGAAGCGTTTAAAACGGATGAATACAGTCGAAGTGATAGTCTTTTTTTTTTCTTCCCACTTATAAAAATTAATACATTGCCGATGCATTTAAAAAGATTTTTCTCTCTCCTTTTTTTCCTGATTATGATGATTTTTCGAAGCTCCAAAGTATTCTCCGAATAAGATATGCACTTGTTGCTTTCGTTCCGTATGTTTTTCCCCTCGAAAAATTCCCCAAACTCCATTAAAAATTAAAATTAAAAGCCTTGCTTTCATAACACGGGCACCATGGGTTCACACATTTGAGGAAAGAAATTCACCCTACTTTAAAAACAGTTCCCATTTAATTTCGCCCCTTTGAATATTCATAAAAACGAGGTGAAAGAAAGGGGCAAAAAATAACGCAGCGCGACGCTCAATTTACCTTTATGATGGAAATACAGATTTTCATTTTTTTTTTATAGTCATAACCACTGGGAGGTGCAAAAAACTCATTGAAAAAGTGAATATTCATATCCGAAGCGCATTGCTTTTTAAGAAAATGTTCTTATATTTGAATAATTAGCTAAAAATACTCAACTTGCTTGTTAATTAGAAAAAAGAGCAGCACATACGCTTGTATTTTCTAATTTGCGACTCATTATGCTAATATAACGTGCTGCTTTGATTTAGCGAAGAATTTTTTTTTTTTTTTGTAAATTTATTTTAGTGCTAATAAGTTCTTAAATGACATGGTTATGCGAATTGAATGCATTTCAGTTTTTGTTTATGTATGCCATTTTTTCGTTTAGATTTCTCCTTTTCCGAATCTCGTTAATTTGAGAAAGGCCAGAGCCCTTTAGGTTTTCCTAAGTGTTGCACGCGCATAGAATTTGGCCTTTTTTGGCGCATTGCAAAAACGGCTTGCTCGAGATCCCAGAGGGTTTGAAATAATGACCCTGTGCGGGGCTCTTCCCGTTTTTGCACCGATGTCGCATTAATATTGTGCTCCGTAATTTTGGTGTGTTGCAAATAGTTCGGTTCCCAGTGCATATACATGAAAAGCGGGGAAGTTTGAGACTTCATAGGATTTCTTTTTTCCCGACTTCGGTGTTTAGCCTCTGGAGTTGCTGTTTTTATTTTTATTTTTTTTTAAACTCGAAACGTGAATACTTCGGATGTTTCTCAGAGGAAAAATGCGACACTCTATAACTTTCGTATGAGTTTCTATACACACACCAAAAAAGTAATTTCCCTTTATTTTTAAGGGAATGAGAAAACAGTAAAAGACGTATTTTTAAGTATCATTCAGTAGGTTATTAAGCACATTAATATTACAACAAATTAGAATACATAATGTACACTGATCGAGATTTGAAAGCTAAACGAGTATATAAATTATTCTGTTTATATTCATTAAACAGAAAGGTAGAATCTGCCCTGTCCATAAGCTGTAAAAGAAAACAACTCATTACATAATATTCACAAATTGCTACTGATATAATTGTATAATTTCTTACTTTTACTTCCGACTCGCATACTTTTAGTTATAAACTTTTTTTTCTGCTATGCTCTCCGATTAAAGAAAACTTACATATCGAATTATGAATACTGTATTAATAGGATTGGTTTAGGTTTAAAGCGCTACGGTCATTTTTTGTTACACGAGGGCTAATTAGACTGGAACCTACAGCTTAAAGCCGATCCCGATCTGCCACAAACATTCATGCCTATAGTGGGATTCGAACCCACGGACTCTGGTACTGGAAGCCAGCGTCCTAATTGTATTAGTAGGATTCTATTAGTAAAGCAATCGGTGAGATCCTAACCGAGAAAATATACCAATCCATTGGTAATGTCTGGCTTTATTTTCCGCAATTGGTTACCTTAAACACGTAAAAAGCACTCGAAAATATTATAAATAAGTAAAATGACGTAATGGAAAAAATGAGCAAAAAGTGTGAAAGAATCTTTGAATGATATTCTTTCACACCTTTACGCATTCCCCTAATTGCATACTAAGTAGGTTTGTTAATTTTAATTTTACTGTTGTTTTACTTAGTAATCTTTGAATCTTCGAATGATATACCCTAATTACATACTAAGTAGGTTTGTTAATTTTGATTTTACTGTTTGCATTTACTTAGTAGATAGAAAATAGATATTGAATTCAATTATTAAATGTCAATAAACTTTTTTATTCTTCAATTCAGTGGGTTTATCAGGAAGAATACGTGCATGGATTTATAATAATTCATAAAAGTATAGTGTGTGATTCAGTGAAATTTTCTTACACTATTAAGAAATAACATTTACTGGCTTTATCAGAATTCTAAAAAGTCAATAAGATTTCTTGAAGCAAGAAACCTTTAATTCAGCACAATTTGCTCATTTCTAGAGCTTTCACGGGTAATTCAAACCAGAGACATTGGCTGTTTTAGGATCTATGTTTTTACATGTGTTTCATCAAATGTAAAAAGATATCCCCTTTACCACTTTAAATATATTTATAATGCCTAATGGCTTGATATTAGAAATATGACAAATGTTTCAGTGACAATTAAACGAGACATACCTCCGAAAAAAATCAAGTTAAAAGTGCTTGGAATAACATTTTAAAGTTGTATGACATAAAATAATACACAAAGAGGAAAATTCTAGAATTAGTTTCTGTTTGTGAATAATAGAATAGTCTAGAGAAATTGTATACTGAAAGGAAATCTTTTTCTGTAAGTTCAAAGTAAGTTCTTCAATAATGCTCAAAACTTACTTAAATTTTAAAAGGCTAATATCTAGCTAACAAATATACAGAGATAATAATTTCAAACTAAATTATTTTTTTTGACACACTGCTCTAAAATTTACACTGCTGCCATGCGAAAACATTTAATAGACATATTTTATTTCACTTTTTTATTCTTATTAACCTTTTCCCCTTCAGTGTTGTTTATAAAATTTGTGAGTGTCAAATTTAAATTTTTTCTTCTGTAATAATGGTTATGTCCTTATTTTCTGTTATTTTACACTGATAATTTAATTGAGGTTAAGAGGCCAAACCTGAAAAAGAAAACATTTGCAATGTTAATAATATAACTGAAGTAAATAAATACGTAGAAAACCTGTTTACATTAATTTATTTGCAATATATTTTACTGCAAAAAAAATTATAAACAAATTCATGGTTCAGATAGGCAATAAATACTAAACAGAAAATCAAAAATGTTTTAGTTTTTGAACTAAGAAAAAAATTAACTATTTATACATGATTTGTACAAGAGGGTACAGCAATGTTAAATTATCAGTCTATGGAATATCACGAATAAGGGGTTTCAGAGGGGTTTTGTTTTCTAAGTATGTTTCCTTACAGTTAGGAAACAAATCCTTCATAAAGAGGTTACTGTTTTGATAAAAAATCACGTAATAAATTAAACTTTGCATGTAGAATAAAATTTAGTTAGACTCTGGAAATTGTACTTTATTACGGTGAAGATATTTTATAACAGAAGGAAAATTAGTGGGAAAATTTTAGTACAGCACATGGACTCAATGTTTTCGTTAAAGTCTTTGTGCTATTTGTAAGAAGTCTCTTCTACTTGAACACCACCGTTCATAACGTTTAAAGTCTGCTGTGTACTAACCTTATCAGATTCGCTTATCTCAGTGTTAACCTATGGAGAAAATGTGTCCAAAGATTCCCGACTTGGATTGAAAGATTTTTTTAAATTGTACTCCGTATTAGGGAAAGAAATTTTATACCTTGGAGCACTTTTCGTTTTTATTTTAAATTCGAATAATATTTTAAAATTTAAATTTTTCGGTGAAAAAAATATCTGGTCTAGTGTGTTTTAAATGCTCCTAAAGTCCTTTGGTGAATGAAATTTATAAAATGAATTCTGTTGTAAGGTGCAGAATAGTTCAAGCTATCTGAAAATACCATTTTTAATGGATTATCAGCATTTATATAGCTGTCTATAGTGGACACATTTTCTCCATAGCTTAACATTGAGGTGATTGAACCCAGTAGTACTAATTTGGGGTCGCAAAGCGAAATTTTGGAGTCGTGAAAATTTAATTCTTATACATGAAGTGAATTCTTGTCGCCCGCTGCGAGTATCTAAGACATATATTTTATTTTATTTGCTATTGTTTTTCAATATACTACTGTTTTTCATATGTATATTGTTTACCAAAGAAATAAATAATTTTTGAGAAAATATTTATCTTTTTATCTTTATTTCTTGGGGTCACGAAAAAATTTCGATGATAACAAGGGGTCATGAATAGAAAATGTTTAAGAAGCACTGCACTAGGAGATAAACACACAAGCTTCAGAGAGCAGTGATACACAAAAAACGTAATTTATAAAACATTTAAGCAAATTTAATACTAAAAAAAATTTCGACTCAATATTGCAGTTGAATAACATTTTTTAAAATGTATTCTGGAAATTCCAAACTTCTTGAAACTTTTCATTTGCTGACTAACATCGAATTATCCCAGTCCCAATTAGAATATAAATGCATCTAAAAATACCGCACAAGATAATTTTAGAAATCTATCAATGATAGATAACTGCGGAAATTATTTTTGGCAATGTTTTTCAAGCCTTCTGTACGCGAAACTTACAACCGCGTCAAGTGATCTTCAGAACAGTAATAAAAATCAATTTTCGTCTATTAAATGGCCCAGAAAGTTTCTCTTCCTCTGCTAAAAAAATTTTTTTTTAATGCCCACTTATTTCTGCGGTGCACTAAATAGAGAACAAATACATACAGTCTTTCCCGAAAGCGTTTAAAATTCAAATCACATGTCATGTTGCCCACCCAAGCTTGCCAAAGCCGCCTGTGACAAATGACTTGGTGACAGCCGAGAATGCCACAAAAACAAGCAAAAAGGAGCTCCGAGCAGGCCAGAAGGGCAGCTGCCCCGCCCCTTTGGCCCAGGGATTCATTAAGCGGCAGAGACGCATGTCTCATAATTAGTGCACTGATTGTCGAAAGATTATATGATAATTTATGTGATAATTGGTCAGTAATATGCTGGTAGGTTTTTGAGGAAATATTTGCCCCATAATCATAGCCCATGTCGTGCTTGTTGGTTATGGAGTTGCTTTAAAATGTGTGTTTGCTTATAATTACCATTGATGTGACTAGCTGGAAGCGGCTCAATTTATGGACCTTTAAAGGCCCTAGAATATCTAATGAAAAGACGAAACGAAGGCCGCTTTAGCTACCACCATTTTACTTTCGTTTAATAGTTCAGGACTTTTAAAAACAAATGGCCTTTTAAACTTATGACTCACAGGTCAGTGAAGAAGGATATTTATACGATTATATGCACACATGTTAACATATGCGTTTGATTAATTTATACATCAGATCATACATTTCTAAAAATATATGTACTATATACGTAATAAGAAAATGATATAATTAATAAGACTCATTTGAGAGAATACAACATAAGATATTCGGCCTGGGCATTTCATTACGCAGTTGTTGAAATCTTTCAACCATTGCTAACGTTTTCTTTGGTTACTAAGAATATGCCCAAAAATAAATTACAAAGCTATGAATGTAATCGCTTTAGGCTGCTGTGTACTAACCCTATTAGATTCGCTCACCTCAGTGTTAACCTATGGAAAAAATTGTTTATTTACAGCTAAATAAATGGTGATAATCCAATAAAAATGGCATTTTCAGATAGCCTGAACTTTTCTGCACCTTGCAACAGGATTCATTTTATAAATTTCTTCCACCAAAGGAGTTTATGAGCGTTTAAAACACCCTGTACCAGATTTCCCCCCCCCGAATAATTTAAATTTAAAAATATTATTGGCAATTTTCTTTAAAAATTAATGTTCCAAGATGTAAAATTTCTTTTTCTATTACGGAGTACAATTTAAAAACATCTGTCAATCCAAATCGGCAATCCTTGGGTACATTTTCCCCATAGATTAACAGTTAGGTGAGCGAATCCAATAGGGTTTGTACAAAGCAGCCTTAATTTCTCTGATGGTTGGTAGACTAACAAGTTCAAGCTAATTTTATTACATAGTGTGGTTAATTGGAGTGTTTCTAGGAATATTTGCGACTAGACAGCGATACATACCGAGAAGTGCTGTTTAAAACTAGCTTCGAGCTGGCACAAACACCCATGTTACTCGAACCTGCGGACTGTGTTTCTAAATTGCCACCACCACAGCCATTTGATTATCGACATGCATCGCAGTATACCCGATTTATATAGAAGCTAGGGCCATAGCAGAAAATGTGAAATTTATTTTAAAAGCACAGAGGTATCATAGGAGCATATAACTTATTCAGTTGCACGCATTTTGTGCTGGAGCTTTTCTCCAATGAGACATGATTTTAAAAAAAGTATACATATATAAATAAATACTTAAATAAATACTTAAAAAAATCTTATATTAAAAATTTTAAGCATGTTTAGCTATTAAATTATCTGTTGAACTAATAACTCTATTTGCAAAAAACAAAAATTGTACACCTTTGTAATTTGAAAAGTTTTTAAAATAATTTGCTTTCAGTATATATGAAGGTTTCATTAATAAAACTTTTAATCACTCAAAAAACCTAAAAATATTTTTTTTCAGAGCAATTTTTGCTTCAGAGAAACTAACAAGGTAAACGCCTTTGTGGCCATTTCTGCAAATATTTACACCTCCAGCGAACCCAGCTGCCTTGGACCTGTGTTTTGCCCTTGTTAGGGCTCATCGACAAGGCATACATAGCCTATGCCATTAATACGTTCTCATAACAATCTCGCGAGTCTAGCCTTGGACCTGTGTTTTGCCTTTGTTAGGGCTCATCGTGAAGGCTACATAGCGAATCCCATAAGTACGCTCTCATAACACTATCCTGAGTCCATACGTAAGAAATATCGAAATATACCTTCGGGAGTTATTAACCTGCGAGTGGAAATTTAAATATACTCCCTGATACGAGTATAGCCACCTACGAAGAAACTTATTCGAAAGGGTCATAACATGGCTTAGTGTTGTTGTTGTTTCTAATCCTCTGGCATTCGAATATAAATTCAGATGAGATCCATGAGGTTGTCGACTCGGGCAATATCAAGGACGAGAAGAGGATATGTTATGAGATCTCCTCTGGTAAGGCCCAGTCACTCCAAAATGTGCTCCAGTGAGGCCTGTCGGACATGGTACTTAGGGCCTGTTCACATAGAATCCGTCATCGTCAGCGTTACTCGTATTGAAATATATTTTACCAACTACAAACCCCCAAACGATTAGCTACAAAATTGTCAAAGCCTGTGATTGGTTTAAAATATGTCAATACGAGTAACGATGACGCTGACGGATTCTATGTGAACAGACCCTAAGTACAGATGGAAAAGACCTTTCTTCCGCCTTCAAAAGAAACGCTCCTGAGGTGTCCACTAGCAAACCTAGAAAGTGCAGTTTGGGAACTTCTATCACAGTTTAGGAAAAAGGGAGTGCCAGAAGGACTCCTCTTGTACCAGTGATGGGTGAGGGGGAGTCAGCCAAGAGATACAATCTAGGGTATTTCTGACAGAATATAGTCCACGGTAAGTGAGTGAAGAGCTAGAAAATAATGTATTCTCACAGCCCTCCTTAGCCAATATGCCCGCAACCTCATTGCCATGAATATCCACATGGGAAGGAATCCACTGGAGGTGAACATCGTGAGAATGAGAAATCCTCTTGGTGTTCTATTACAAATCGAAGCTCATTACATGTCTTCGTAGTGTAGTGGATGACTAACACATCCAACCCAAAGGCGGAAGATTTCAAGCACGATTCCTGGAGAAGCCAACGTTATTTTGAGATGAAGTATAAAATGCGAATTAGACTATCTGGCAGGTATTACGGCCTTCTATTGAAACAAGCAAACATTCAAAAGAATTAGAAATAGTAAATTAACACCGTATTAAAATTACTCATTTATGAATCGATACCCAGGTCTTTTATGTACTAACAAGGAAGTTCACTGAAATATTTTAGGAACTCAAAAAGAAAGACAAAAATAAAACAAGTTACAAAAGGCAATCCTCGCAAAAGAAATTTACTTTGATGGAATTTGTTTCCAAGTCGATAAAGTACGCCAACATAAAAGTGATGTGAAAATAATGGCAAGAAGTGACGTGATGATACAAAAGCGATATAGAGTTCAACGAGCATCAAAATGACGGTGGTGGAGTGGCAAATCTGATATTTTATAAAATCACTCCCTTTCGAACTGGAAGATTTTTAAATCTGCAGTTTTCACACACGGGCTTACATTTCTCAAAAAATAAAGGTGATTTTGAGATATTCACGAGTGTAGAGAAATGAATGTATTGGTGCGTCACCAATGAGAGGTAATATCAAGCCCTTTTATTATTCGTCTCTTCAAAAGCTTCGAGGAGGGCAAGGTACATCAAGTCTCGTTTTCTTTATTTTCTTTCTTTTTCTTCCAATTTCTAACTCTATGTATACAAAACGAGAATAATTAATATTCTTTTTTATCGTAGGAATACGTTCCTCAATAATGGTCCTCCGGGGAGAAAAAAAGTGTCCTGCGTCGTGAGTTATAATTTTGGCAGCGCGCCAACCCTAGTAGCTGTAAATAGTTAAACAGAAAAGTACCAAAATGCGTCAAAAAAAGAGAGGTAAGCAACGATAAGTAATCCTACATTAATAGCCCGCAGTAGTTTCGTTAGAAGAGACTACCTGAAATATATATATATATATATATATATATTTGTTTTACTACATTAAAGGCACTTAGAATTCACAAATACGTATTTTGTGGCACAATAAGGCTGGAATCCTGCTCGCATTTTTCTAAAGGCTTCAAGCGCATTAATTTTCCCTTGATTCCCCCCAAATTTCTCAGAGCTGTTAATTGAAATGTTTGTTACGAAACGCGTTTAAATTATTCAAACCACAATTATTTCTCAAATTTCTAGACTATGAAGTACAGAGAATCAAAAATGTAAGACAAATAACAGGCAGGTTTAAAAAATATATGTATTTATGGATTTTGACTCATACAAAAAAAAAAAAAAAATCAATGCGCAGTTATGTTTTTATATTTATGGTAAACTTATATTAAAATATTTAAAGTTTTTTTTTATGATTTTGAATGCGCAGGGAGCATTTTGTAAAAGGCTAGCATGACGCCAAAAGTTTTTTTATTATTTTTTAAAGGCTTTATGCTGTCTCAAAATACTTAATTAGGAATTTTAAGTGCCTTAAACGTAGTAAAAAATAATATAAATTTTTTCACTTTGTATAGAGCAGCGGTTCTCAACCTGGGGGGGGGGGGGGGCGTAGAGAGATTTCAGGGGAGGCGTGAGTTTAAAAAAAAGCAAAATAAGAAGTAAAACTAACTGTAATTTACTGTACTCAATTTTTAACTTAGAATGTAACCGTAACATATTTTCGACATACGAACACGAACGCGGTAATTGTCATACACGATAATTTTTGTAATTGCAAAAACACGATAATTGTCGTACGTCTGGACGTTGAAAGTGACCTGAGGTGTGCTTTGTCATAGTTACAACCTTATATTCAAAAACTTGTCAACGACAAACAGTGCCAGCCCTCTCATTAATGTTGTGAAAGTGACTGGTATTACATGCCAACCTCACCTAGATCCTCGATTACCTCAAATATATTTGATCTGTATTTAATTCTTTAATTTCATATGTTCTAATAATAATATGTTCCAAATTAAGATATGAGTAGTAATATTAAATTTTGTGCATGAAATTATCTATTCTATATTTTCATTTAATAACCAGATTCAGTTTCAAATTCCGATTGTATTACTTGTATTGACCACATATGGTGGTGATGGTGGGAGGGGGGGGGCGTGACCTCACATCAGTGTTCAAAGGGGGGCACAGAGCCTGAAAGGTTGAGGACCCCTGAGTATAGAGAGTAAAAACAGAAAATTTAGAAAAACAAGGTTAAAGGTCCCTTGTTTCCATGTCACTTTAATTAACAAGACAGTCATAATGAGTGTTTTCCCTTCGTTGGTAGAGCAAATTGGTATATATTAACTGTAGGCAGTTTGACTATTAAAAAGAGAGACACCTTACAGTCACAGCTCAGAGTGTCTGAGATAAAAAAAAAGAGTATTAAAATTCTAGTAAGTAATGTTTCACTGTCATATCAAACACTTCCCACGGACGAGTGAACGTACAGCAACCACTCTCCGATCATACACAGAGAGAGGTCTAATGAAGTAATTCGGAGTTAAAAATCCTAAAATAAATTACAGGTTCAGAGCAAACTCGTTTTTATACCTTAATTCTCAGCGCTTGGAGCAGCGTTACATCTTTCCTCCCCAATCAAAGGGGACGTCTATAAAACCACACCCTAGGGGGGCTCATCTCTTTTCTTTTCCTTCTCTTCTTCCTCGCCTTTCCACCCCGCGTGTCGGCTCCGAAGATAAATGGTTCCTTAATCACACACCGAAGACTAAAGGGATGATTACAGAGCTTTCGATTGCTAATCAGGACATTGTGATTACCAACTGCCACCGGTTTCGGGCTTCCTGTGCTATCAGCTTCAGAGATCGGGGAATGGAGTGATAGGGGGACGGGGGGGGGGGGCGATCTCGAAGGATTTCGGAACCTCGGTAATGACGTATGCCCACAGGTACACCGCAAAATGTATGGCTTTGCTTTATTGATGGTCACGACCGGAGGATTACTGTACCGTCATTTCGTACAATGTTGCCCATACTGCGTGGTATTTATGCTGTATACCTCGCTGCTTGAGCCATCATTCATATCACATTAAAAGTCGGACCGACATTTACTCTACGCCATATTCCCATTAGGAAAAAAAAAAAGAAATCTTTTATAAACAAAATAAAAACGTTTGCAAGTTGCTTAGAAAACACACTTTTGATGCGTTACATCGGGCAAGATAGCATTTTACGTGAATATTACAACAGGCTTATCATCAGCAAAGAGTTTAACTACTTGAGGACTGGCAGATCTAATCGTAGTTCCAGGCGTTTATTGTGCACGACCGGTGTGTTTTATACAAATCTTACCATTGTTTCCGAAGTATAATGTAACAAAACGTTCTTATTTTTTAGGAAAATACTTCCTTTGCTGAAATATTAATACAAAAAAATTATATTTATTTAATGAAAACTTGCTGAAAAAATGCACTTTTGCCGAAATATTTTACAAAAGGCTTATTAAAAAAAAATCAGGTAGTCTCTTCTAACGAAACTACCGCGGCTTATTAACGCAGGATTACTTATCGTTGCTTACCTCTTTTGTATGTATATATGTATGTATGTATTATGCATATATGTATCTATATATATGTACGTATGTATATATATACATATATGTATGTCGAAATTTTGACACATTTTGGTACTTTTCTGTTTAACTGTTTACTGTTTGCCCAAGCGATACAGACTGGGTTTAGTGCACTGCCAAAATTATAACTCGCGAGGACGGACGAACGGACGGTTTTAGCGTCTGAAGTTTTGCTTTCCGAAGGACCGTTATGGAGGAACGTAATCCTATGTTAAAAACAAAAAACTTGTTGAATATTATTATTATTTGGATTAATTACTTGGATCAAGTGTAAATAAATTCTTACAAAAAAAGTTTTTACTGGAAGAAAAAGGTTTGCATGCCTTGTCTAAACACGAACCCGGACATCCCCGATATGATTGGACATTAATTTATGTCTCCGGTCCGCAAACGCTGGCTGTACAGATACATTAATTCACGTCTCCGGAGCACTAGCTTTGGCTGTACAGAAACATTAATTCCTGTCACCGGTCCTTAATCTGTTAAACTGATCAAAACAAAAGGGAAAAAAATGCGGAATGCTAAATCTGGAAAGCGGAAGAAATGGTAGAGTTTTGCGCTGCAAAAAATTACTGAAATGACCAGAAAAGTGAAAAAAAATGCTTATAAATCTATTAATTAGATCTATTTAGAAATTTAATGTGTATTGATTTTTTTATTCTTTTATCATCTAAAATCACTTTTTTAAATTGATTTATTGTATTAAATATTTTATAAGTATCCTTACGGGCATTTGCAACAATTGAAAGAAAAAAGTGGTACTAAAACTAAAATTAAAACCTCGTCTTAGATAGATACTGGAAGTATTAATGCACGCAAAGGCTTCGATTTTTTATTGCTTCTCACAAATTTTGAGGCTTTCGTTTCTGTTTTTCTGTCAGAATGTATTTAACTTTGTAATTTTTGTCTTACAATTAAACTCGCTAGTCTTTCCTTTGCTGGTTAGACCTGGCACAACTATGCTTACATGGACAAACTTGTCGCTTACACCTTTGCTTTAAAAGCAAGAATGGAATTAAAGGCAAAAATAGAATCCTCTATAACTATGAAAGCTGACCAATAAAAATATACATTGGCTGCTATTTTCGTCACTAACGAGCATAATGTAACAAATAAAACGGGAAAAAAGAAAGGCTGTTTGCTCAGTTTTTCATTCTTGAATTTTCCCCCCATAAAACCCTCCCCTTTTGCTTCTTGAACAGTTTACCTGCGCTCAGGGGAGGATGAAGCATTTGGACCCCCCCCCCCCCAAGAGTAATCTAGTTTGAGCCCCCCCCCTCTTTTAAAATAATATCAGAAAATATTATTTATTGCTTAAGATATTTTCTCACGGTTGAAAAGAAAATTTTATTAGTTAGTTATTAGGTGTTAAAAACTAGTGTGCCGTTTTTCATTCGACGTGTGACAAATTGCCTTGATGAAGATAGTATCTTTACTTAACATTCGTAGACTGTATCGCTTTTTGAAACTGCTAACTTTCGGAGACTCCAAGCGCGCGCTTTTTGCTCCCGTGCGATGATCCGCCACTGCCTGCGCTTCACGTTTCCCCTCATTTGAGTTTTTCTGTTGAAAAGAAGTGGCAACGCTCTCTCTGCACACCGCCATACTTTTCATTGTAGCACATTGTTACTTTGCAACTCCTGAGAAAAAATGCTATTTTACACCTTTGGAAATTAAAAAAAGACACTTCTAATTTTTATAATCATATTTCATTGCTGCAGTGACAAAGGCTTTGATTTTTTATTCCTCTTCACAAATTTTGGGGCTTTTGTTTCTGTTTTTCTGTGAGAATGTATTTAATTTTGCAATTCTTGTCTTACAATTAAACACGCTAGTCTTTCCTTTGCAGGTCAGGCCTGGCACAACTATGTTTACATGGAGAAACTTGTCGCTTACACCTTTGCTTTACCAGAAACAGGTTTCTCATTTATGCACTATTCGGTTCCCAGTTGGTAGTAAAATAATTTTTGGATATAACATAATAAGGGAAAAAATATTGTTTTACATCTAAATGCATATTAATTTTTAAAAATCCTATGTTTTTTTATCATTTTATTGGAGTTTTATTGCAAATTTTTTTTATTAATTGGACGGAAAAGTTTTGCATGTTAAAGCTTTGTGGTAATATTTGCAAAGGGTATGTTTTCATAACACTGAACAATTTCTTTTATAGCTAAGAAATTTAAAAATATAGTAAATGTTTTTAAATAATACGTTTTAAACTGAAGATTTTTATACTGTGATAAATATATCAATAGGTTCCTCCCCCTTAGGACTTTCTTGCATGGAAGGTGTTTTGGTGATAGCAACCCTTAAAAACCTCAGCCTGTGTCTTTGATCTAGATTATGGGCTGGTGGATTTATATTTTCAAATTCTAAACCATTCTTCTAAAAATAAATTTTTCCTAGTTTTTCGCTTTTTTTTTTGGGGGGGGGGGAGGGATTTTGACAACACATTTTGACAGTTTTTAAGCTAAAACATGGATATAATAAGATTTTCATTGTATATCAATAAAATACATAATTCAGTACATCAGTACATAATTTCTTTGAATGGGACTGAACATGAAACTTATGAGTTACTCACAAGTTGAAGATGAGTGATTTAATCCATAATTATCTACTGAGGTGACATCTAGCTCCTTTTTAAAAAAAATGTGGCTAACTGACACCCCTAACCAACAGTAGAGACTCTTTATCAGTCTTTTGGTGCTTTAAATGCGATCGTATCACGTGACAAATCACAAAAGCACCTGTAAATTACATACATATTGTCTCAAAACAAAATGCGATTCAAAGCTAACCAAAACGTCTAATTTCAAAATTGAAATTGTAACATTGAAATTTCATGGTTTAAAAGAAATTTTTACAGGACTTTTAGAAAATTCAAATGTTTAAAGTTAAATAAGTACGTATTTTTAATAGAAATCAAAGTATAAAAAACAAAAAACAAAAATAAACCAAGACATAACGAGCAACCGACCGGTCTCTTCTAACAATGCCTCGTTATGTCCGTTTATTTTATTTTCGTTTTTTGTGCTTTGATTTCTAACACTGCTATAGAATCTTGCATTTATGTTGCGTGGAGCGCTAATTGCAGATTTCTGTTAATTTTTCGACTGTCAGTGCCTTCTTCCTGTAATTTTATTTTTTTACTATATTTGTTGAGTTATTTGTATTTTATTTGAGTTACGAATTTTTAATTAATATTTATGTAAATTTATGTTTACGGTTTAAATTTTACATAAGTCTGTCATAGGATAAATATAAACTTTTGAAAAAAAATTATATTTCGTTTCTTTTTGGTCGATCGCAAAGACTTGACTCGTAATGTTCACATTGCTTCCGGGGTGGAGCGTCACTGATAAAAATGTTGGCCAATTACAGAGCTCAGCACATGATACTCCAAACCAATCCCATGTCATGTCAACAATATCGTCTCCAACAGAGGAACGCTATGCTTCGGAGGCAACGTAAACAAGGCCTTACGATATGAAAGTCACTCCAGAGGTAAACAAGTTGACAACCCGTAATCTATGGCATGCAAGAAAAATATTATTTGAGTTTAATCTCGGTAGAATTTTTAATTCCTCAGTAACAACTGAAGTGTATAGATTCTAAAAGAACCTTAAAACAATTGATGCATGCATATGTTGGGGCAAGCAAGGAAACACAGAGAATTGGCCTTTATCATACATTTATTTGACAATACTAAAAATTATTTTCAAGTGAAATTAATAATAGAATAAGGTTCCCCTTCATATTATCAATTAGTACACGAGGAATGAGAAGCAGAGACAAAATATTCGGTCAAAGCAATTATTTCTAGGATCTTTCGGGAGGCACTTACTACTGTTGAAGAATACAGCGATAAATGATTTCGTTGACAGGGGCCCACATCATGTCATATTCAGCATCATCATGCCAGATTCCAGGAAATTCCACTAGACTCCGAGACAGCTCAATCGGCACTCTATATCGTCCGAACTGCAGAGAACAGGAAGCGAAATTGTGTCGACCTTCTCTCGTTTTTTCTCGGAGGGGCTGTCGTCCGTTTACCGGGGCCATTTTGGCCCGCCCCTTTTTCTCTCGTTGGACAGTGGGCTGCCTTTCTCTTAGCAGTTCCTGCCTCAATTGGTCCCTTATTTTACTGCTCGTGTTCACAGTCTACCAAGTACCTCCCCACCATAATTTTCGTTTGAAATACCACTTTGACCATTATCTGAAAGTTTTATTGTGGGCCATAAAATAGCGTCGCCATCTATCTTGCAATATTCATAGTCTTTTGATCGCTATCAATGGCCACACAGACAGCTTTTCTTTTACACCACCTTAGTGTTCCTAAAGTCTTTATTTATTTTTTGCCTCTGAAGTTGTCATAAGAGTTTTATTATTGACCGTCTCTCGACCACACACCGCGGTGAATTATAATATTCAGCGCATCTACAAAGTGTAAGACCACATATAAAATTAAAAATAATTATAAAGTTCAGGCATCATTATCTGTGTTAAAGGTATTGTTATTAGGGAATGATCAGTTTTGAAAAATTAAAAAGATGATAAATCGGCCGAGAAACTATTTCTTATCAATGGATTATTTTAGCAAGGTTCAATACTTCGCTGATTCTGATAAACATCTTCTGAAGGATATTTTTCTATTTGCGAACACCCCATTTCATTTCAAATTACTCGACCTTTACGGAGCTGAAAAAAAACTTCCTGTTCGCCAATCTCTCTATGCAGAAATTACACATATGGTCTACCAATAACCTACAGATGTAACTCCGAGCAATTTATAGAAGATGCTGTCTGAGTCAAAGGTCAGGAAGGTAGCTGTTACTCTAAGGAACTACATCCCTCACATGTAGGTCTATTGCTGCAGCTATTAGCGGCAGTAAGAAACACTCGGGTGCAGTTAACTGCTACTGCACGACTGTTAGTAACCGCCTGTGGGTGTAATACACATAATGACCGGAAGTTCATAAGTTGTACAGGTGATGGGAAACAAAACAATATTCCGTAACTGATTACTAATATGGGATCATGTTTGGGGTTTACAAAGCGAACCAGATTATGTGGGTGAAAAAAAAAAAGAATCTCAATTTTGACTGGTAAATTGTAAACGGAACGAAAATAGTTTCGCCTTAATGCAAAATTTTAAAGGTTTTCTCTGAAAAAAAAAAAAAAAAACAATTTTTTCGACAATCTTTAAGATTCGACAATTCACAAAACAATCCTATAAAACGGGGAATAATTATATCTGAATGCTAATACCATCAAGGATCTATACGTCTACTGACATACAATCAGCGAATGTGAGCACAGCTACTCAAAGGTAAGCTTCTTGTAACCGTCATAAATTTCTTAACCACCTGGGTCCTAAAATAGCTTTTTTGCATTCAAATTTTATGTATATACACAAAGTAAATATTTAAACAAAGTAATGACTATGATGACAGTTTTGGAAACGGTTAAGATGTAAAGAAATAATAACTATAACAAAATTTATTTTTGTACGGCTTTACAGCGCAGCATCTTAAAAACCCAGATGAGATATTTCTGAGCCACAATAAATTCTGCTATCCGATTTCAATATGAACCATCTGTTAAATAAGTCTACTTCACTAGACTCAATTTAATTAAGCATTTTAAAAGCTGTTAATAAAATAAAGCAGTCATGGATCTCTAGTATTTTCGTATAAATGTGATTCAAAGTTCATAAAATATTTCAAATAATATCTATGGTGCCCGGTACAAAGGGCTTAAGTAAAAAAAAAAATATTTTTAGATATTTGTTAGTATTGATCAAAAAAAAATCTTTTGACTTGTATAAAAGGCTTAAGTCTATCAATTTTGTATACAAAAGTACAGTTTTGTATACAAAAGTATTCAAGCTGACATTATATTTCAGCGATTGATATAAAAGCCAATAATTTGGTATATTAAAATCACTGTTTTTGACCTAAGCCCTTTATACAGGGTACCAAAGATATATATTTATATATATATATATATATATATAACAGTTCCGGAACTGATTGACTCACTGACTGACTGACTGACATACAACGCACAGACCAAAACGCTGCACCTAAAGGGCTGACATTTTGCATGGCGATTCTTCTTATAGTGTAGGGGTGCACTAAGAAAGATTTTTGAAAAATTCTTCTTAGATTTTTTAACATTAAATTTTTAAGCTGTTTCAGTAACTTTTTTTAAGTTTGCATTTAAAATAATAATGAGGGTTATAAAATTTATATCACGAGAAAGATCATAAAAATTCGTTTAAAATGAGATCTTCCAATCTTTACCTCCATTTCCTGATTTTTGGTGAAACTTTTAAAGATTAATTTTTAGAATTTAATTTATTAAATGCTGATCACGTGATTTATTTTCTGGTACTTTAAATAAATTTATCGTCACGTGCATAACAATTAAATAGACAAAAAAAATATTTTTCTTGCTAATGCAGCAGACGATTGGACATTATCCAAAAAAATATTAAAATACAGTAAAAGATATTATGTTCCTCAAACTGTTCTATATTAACTGTACTATATTCTTTAGTATGTCCTGTTAGATTTAATTTAAATATTTTCTTTTACATTATTTTGCCTATAAAAATATCCCTTACGATTTTTTTATAAATATATATTTTTTTTAACATCAGTTGTATACATTGATAGTCGTATTTATTATAAATATGTATATTTATTTTTTTGGCATTAATTGCATACATTGACCGTTGTATTTAATGTGAATGTACTCCGTAGCGAAATGCGGGTTTTGAGCTAGTATTCTTATAAAATATTTCAGCGTTCGATGAATTTCATTGATCGAACATAATTTTTATATTTATACATTAGAAATTAATATTTAAACAACATAAATGTGCCAGTGATGCAAAGAAAAATTTACGCTTAAGGGTACGATTGGTAACAGAACATACGCCTACGGATTAAATATCCCGAATGATTCTAAAAATACGCATCCTCCATGAACCCCCAGATCCATGGACTTTTGGTCTTTATTACGGGCACTCAAGCATGCATAAGCCGGCGAGTTCTTTACAGAAGCTTAAAGGCAAGTTTGTTGTTAACTATAATACATGGGGCCGGGCCCTCAATTACAGACGTTTCTAACTGTACGCATGACTATCTTAAACGATCACACATTAAAAAAAAAAAATAGCAGGGAAAATAAACTATAAAAATGGGGGACAAATGACGATTCGTGAGTTCGTGAGCAAAAACAAAATAAAAATGAAAAGTTTTCATAGTTAACTAAAAGGAAGTTTTAAACATTTTTTTTTCTTTGGAAACAATAAAATTACGGGTAAGATATTACTCTTCAAATTTTATAAGTGAGCGACATAATTTCAGCAGTTCAACAGACAGAGGGCTTATTAGCTGCTTATACGATGTTGGGATTAATTCATTTTTAAAGTAGGATTTCGTTCCTTAACGGTCCTCCGAAAAGCAAAATTTCAGACGCTAAAACCGTCCGTCCGCACCTCGTGAGTTATAATTTTGGCAGCGCGCCAAACACATTCTGTATCTCTTGGACAAGCAGTAAACAGTTAAACAGAAAAGTGCCAAAATGCGCCAAAATGTTGACATACATACATGCATATATTTATATATATATATATATATATATATATATATATATATATATATATATATATATATATATATATATATATATATATATATATATATATACAAAGATACATAACACATACATAAATATATGCATTCAAAAGAGGTAAGCAACGATAAGTAATCCTATGTTAATAACCCGCGGTAGTTCCTTTAGACGAGACTACCTGAAATTTTTACCATCATGTACAATATTCATCCTATCTTGAGTTCTAGAATAAGAGTGACTTCAAAGAACTAAGTACATGAAAATGTTTTCTGATATTTTGTACACTATACGCGAGGAAATTATATATTGACCAAATAGAATAATTCCGTTACATTTATGAGTCCATTATGCATCATAAATATCAGTTTTTCCTTTGCTTGATTTATGCAGATATATACTTCCCTATTAGTTTGGTTTTTTTTGGCAAAACAACTTGCTGATCTTTTTTTTTTGGGGGGGGGGCGAGGGACAACTTGTTGATTTTTTTTTGGAGCGGGGGGAGGGATAGATCTTAAAAAAGATGACTATTCTAACGACTTCGAAATTCGAGCTTTACGCTTAATTAGTCAAATATGGTACTTTTAAACTTTTGACAGTCACATGTCGCATTCACACTTTTGTGTCACTGAAAACGAACTGTGATTTGTACAGGAATTGAACCCTCAGAAACTAATGCAGCTTTATCAATGAACTACAATGTTTAAAGCAAGAATATACATCTCATACATACCTAAGTTTCGACTTTGTTGTATTCGTATGGTGCGTTGCAGGTGAGCCCATAACAAGAACGAAGGGTCCAAGTACGCTAGGGATGTATATTTTTGTTTTAACTACAGCCAGTTTAGCAGACTTTATACCTTTTGTGAAATTACCCTGTTGTTTAAAATCAGAGCTTATGATACCTTATGATACATAAGTTCATTCGTTCTTAAGTATTCATGAACTCCGAGATCTGAATAGGACCTACGCGATATCAGTTGTTTGAAAGTCATACAATATTAAACAATAGGAAAGTTTTAAAGGTTTAATTCTTCTGTATCTCCAATATTTGCTATTACACTTCCTAAATAAACACATTCCCAAGATGTTCGAGAAGGAAAAGATACGCAACACTGGAGACTAATTTTCTTCAGGAAAAATTCCGTTATTAAGATAGACAATCTATATAATATTGAAAACAAATATAATTTGTTTTTCATTGTAAATTAAAAACCTTGAAAATTTAAAGAAACCACCAGTTTCATCATAGTCATCTTCTGAAATATTGGACTAGCACAATTTATCTAAATTTACCCGGGCGAAACAAAACAAGATAGGCTTTTGTCCAGTGAGTACCAGTCATAGAGGATGTTACTAGATAAGAATTTTTAAAAATGAAGAAAAACTAGTAGTCCAGTCATGACTGATGTCAGAGGTATTTCACAACCATTTTTTAAAAATTAGAGATAAATTTTTAAAAAATGATGAAATTATTTGAAAGTATATTTCATACTTTTATAAAGTAGTCAGTCAGTTATCATCTGGTAAATTAAAATCATTTTGCAAGCTACGTTAGGCCCAAGACATTATTGTAAAAAATTGCAAAAGATATCTTAAAAAGCCATTTTCAGTTAACACATGTCTAAAACTTAACCGATTTTTTGACCGAAAACTGATACCCAATGATTCTCTGAGGAGTCTTTCAGCGAGACACTGTAAGTAGCTGGATAATAATTCTTTTCTAACCATTTCTCTTTGAATTCGCCTTCTAATACTTCATAAAAACCTACAGAATAGTCGCCCTGAAACGCGAAGTCACCAGCAAGATTACAACTCCATACGACGTGAGCAACTTAATGTAATAAAAAAAAACGATACAGACTTTCCCCACGCTAGCAACAGAGATTTAGACTCGAAGATGCTTACTTAAGCCAAAAAGTGTCAAATATCGTCCAAACCAGTGAATGGAGAAGAAAGATTTATTTTAGACGGCTTTAGTGCTACGTTTAGAGAATTGATCGCTGAGCAGCTACAGGATTGGCTATCGGAGAGCAATTAGCTGTTGAAATTACATTATTACATTGGTGGTATAATCCCCGTCAGGAGTATTGTAAATTTCAATTTTTAGTTCGTAAATCCTTCTACAATCTTTAGTTCGACTCGTGAATAAAATGTTAAAAACTATCCCATTTTTCAGTTACATTTATTCTTTACAGTCAGTTAGTTTAAACCTCGTCACGAATTGTAAAATTTGTTGATTTTAATCGGCAGAAGTTCAATTGTATTTTGACAGCGCTTTGCTTTATTCTGTGGTGGCCGCTGTATCCTATATGTTTGTACGCATTCCGCAGGACGCGACGTCAGATTTGTCAAGTGACGTCACCACTGATTTGAAGGAGTGAATTTGAATAAGCGTCATTCCCTAATATGAATAAACAGCAAAACCGCAGCGCCACAGTTCTTTCGCTAATAAACAATCCTTCTGAATATCATACAGTAATTTACTGATATTGACACACCGAAATCGCAACCATGGAAGACGAATTTTATTGGAGATGTTGAAAATCTGTTTAAATTCGCCATCTGAAGCAAGCCTTTTAAAAGGCCTTTTAAAAGGCTTGCTTCAGATGGCGACGAAATTCTGATAATTATTTAAATTTTAAAGCAAGCCAGATTCCCTGCTTATCCTCAATAAACGAGAAAGCTATTTTATTAATAAGGCCCTTGATCTCAGCTTTGGGACTGAAAGCGTGTATCATTTTGAGATGCCGAATCTGGAACAACAAACGAACGTGAAAGTTATCATGCATATTTATTATGGCAGGTGATAAAGAAAATTATCACAAATTCTGTATCAGGCAAAATAATAGTACTTCCCGGATCAAGAATAATTCATCAACGCCGAAATAATTTTCATTAAGGCATGTTTTTCATAAATCTTCACAGGCAGGCTTTCAGCACTAAATATTCATAGTGAAAGCGCCTTTCCTTTCATGCGGATGCAGATATTTGCTCTGCGAAAATTTCCTTTCTAAACACATATAATATCCTTTCATATTAAGACTCGCAATCCTCCACGGTTTTTCGCCTCGCCTAATGAAAGCCAAGAATAGGCGTTTTCATCTCTCGGAGAACGGCAGAAACACGTTTTCTTCAAATTCGTTCAAGCTCGGGAGTGTGTAATCTTTGCGAAACTAAAAAGGTTGCACAAGGCATCAAACGCAAGATCTTTCCGAAAATTGCATCTGCGTGTTGCGATGCTCTAATTAAGCTAATTCTTATCGCAAAATTCGATTTCTCGTTAAGGACCTCGATTATTCCGCTTTATCCAAAGCAAAGAGAGGTCTCTTCTCCCTCAGCAATGACGGTGATTTAAACTAAAAGACAGCAGAGTGAATCAGATTGAATCTTTTTCGAAAAGGGAATAAATGACAAAAAAAAAAAGCTTCTCTTCGTCACTTGTGGCTGATATTTATCCGTCAGAATATGGCGAAGGTATTAACTGGATAGGTAATCCCTCCTTCGGTGGAAGAGATAATTACAGCAAACACAGACGAGCCAATATGCTCTTTTTGAAAACAGCGCTCTGCCGAAAAGAATGCGAATTTTTCGCACGGGAAAACTAGTCCCAAAGTCTAAAACCTAATCATACAAACCCCTGAGGCAATTAAACCTGGAAAACTGGGGTTTGGTCTAAATTTCCCCGCAGTAACTCAGAGCCTGTACAAGATTAAATTTGCTTCTTAAGTCAAATATTTGATTAAGCAACGCGGTCTCAAAAAGAGAGAAAAGGGCGTGCGAAGACTTAACAAGCTGCAAAGAGAAAAGTGGATTTATATTAGCAGCTGCAGGCTTGGGGAGCGTTCTTTTCTGGGAGTAAATTTTAATCCTGTTACATCCTCCTCCTCCCTGCCTGCTAATTGTTCAATCTCGTTTTCTATTATCTTCCGTCGCAGCGCTGATTGGAAGAATTAGAAACGCTCGGATGGCAACAGTAAAAAACGCCGGCGGTAATTCTCGACTCCCGTGTCTTCCCAAGTATTAATAGAGTTCTCAATTCAAATTGTTGAACGCGAAATTGGTTATGGAAGTTTCGTATTCAACAATTGATACAGGCGAGAGAAGAGGTACAAATGTTTGTAGTAGATTATGTATACACAGGAAGATTTTCAGGAAACGGAATACTTTTGACGTTTGATAAACAGCGCTGAGCAAGGGGGAAAAAAAGAAGGTTGTATAAGCAGAGCTGTATGTGTGTAGAATCGAGGTAACCATGAGCATTATTATTTTCGTTGCTTCTCTTTCTGCGCTGGCGATCAGTGCATTTTTCCACGGAAATCGGATTTAGCATTTAAGCAAATATTCCACAATTATGTGTCTTATCACTTAATAGGGTCGTAATGCAATAGTGTAGAAAAGGGGAACGGTAACTCGAACGAAAATGATATTAGCATTTGGAATTTAACGAAGACAATTCTAGGCCATACCGTGCCGTGGGTTTTCAGAAAATACGCAACTATTTGTGTGATCAGCAACGAAAACAAAGATAATTGTGTTGAAAATGTTCATCGTTTATATATTAAGTAAACTATTCCAAAAAGTTATATAAAACTCAGTACTGCTTATGCACATATTTTAGACTCAAATGTTCTGTGTCAGAAAAGATAGGTTATTACAATTTTTCATTGCATATATCATTACCTTCAATAATGTTAATATTAATAAAGTGTTTATATAAAGTTATAACAACTGTCAGCTATAAATATGAGTCTATGAATCTCAAGGCTCATAGTTCTCTAAGATAATTTTCCTGTAAACTGCACCAATGATATGTAAAACTCTAATATTTAGTTTCACCTCATAAAGTCTCCTATAAATTTCTACAAAAATTTATACTACAATTTATGAATAAATATGTCTGCAAGGTATCGGGTTTCATTTTAAGACGTTACTAACATAATATTTCTAGATTTTTAAACAAAAAAATCTCCCAATTTATGCAAGAAACATGGTGAAATCCCTTTTCTTCTTACTCGAAAATATGTTCTATCAGTAAACCATATCAGATTAATTTTGTTATATTCTAGACATCTATGTTTGTTATATTCTATTAATTTTCCGTTAGGAATTAACATTCGTTTCTCTTTATAATCTCTTTTTTTTAATGCAATATACAATTATTTCTAGTAAATTATTCTAAAATTAAATTAAAAGCCCTAATTTACTGCGGGGATTGCGTTAATAATGTTATTTATTTTTCCTGATATAATTTGCCAGGGGATGGCCGAATCGCTAGGGCTTTGGCATTTGGTTCAGATCCTGTGGGTTCGGATCACTGTTGGCATGGATATTTGTAGTCGTTCGCAATCGGCTTTAAACTGTAGGTCCCGGTCTAATTAGCCCTCGTGTAGCAAAAAGTTGACGTAGCACTCCAAACCAAACCAAACCAAACTAAACCTGATAAAATTTATGTTTTCTCTTATGGCTACAATTATATATTCATTTTAAATTTAATACTGCAGTTAAATATACGCGTACTTGTTGCACATTCAACATCACTTACTACAAGTTTGGCAAACGTAATGTTAACAATATGAATTTAATATGTCTGCTGACCAATTACGCAAAATATATATTCCTACTGCATTTAATGCGAATTACATCACAGTTTTCTTAATTAACTGGTGTTTGGAAGTTACCCCTCTATTTCCCAAGTTTAAATTTCGTAACTATGGACGCGTATGAAGTTGGTTTTACAAATGTCTTTGCAAGTGGAGTTAAGTATTAGAAGGAAGTCCAAATCACACACTTACCACACTCTAGCTCTAAAAAAATTAGTTTTATATTATGTTATTAGACTAAAATATTCATATAAATTTATTAGATATTATAAAATTTATGTATCTGTCAACGCTTTCATATATTTTTGCATACCCTTTTATACTATAGGACATTACGAATTTTTTCCGCAAAGATAATAAAGGCCAGTGAGATTCTGCTCACTGATCCAAAACAGCATCAACAATTTCAGATCCATCTGCCAGGAAATGACAAGCATAGTAAATCTTTAAATTACAGCATTTCCCTATCACACGCAGGTTCTAAAAAAAAAACATAGTCGGACACAGGAGACAAAAGATATAAAACTCTTCTCACAACAGAAAATAACCATACTGATAACTATGAACTGTTGAAACATGTCATTCCATTCTATAGTAAAAGCAAATAACCTAGCAAGTTTGACATCCCTTATTCAGCAGAATTCAGCAGATTGCAGGAAGATTCTGATTGTTTGAATAGCCTATCAGTTCACATTATTGAAACACCAATAAACTGGCGTTCATCTAGAAGTTAAGTGCATGGAATGGTTCGCGTCCTCCGTTCCAAGATTTTACGTTGTTCAGCCTTTAGATTGTCTTCTAGAAATGTTACTTTCGAAGTATAAAGACTTTCTACTTAAAAGTAATAGAAAACCCAATGATCTTTATATATTTATCAGGTTTGATGCATAATAAGATTAAAAAAAACACATTTGACTTATCAATGCCGAATAAAAATTTTCATAAAAATTATTGAATAATATTAAACCATATGCTTGAGAAAATCATAAAAATTAATTTGTTAGTCTGAAAATGATCATTCTGTATGTGATGAAGTGTCGAGGATAATGACAAATATGCCTTTACGATAAAGGCGGCCCCAGGGGGGGGGGCAGTAGGGGCGATTTCCCCCCCCCCCCAAAAAAAAAGAATATCTTTTTTTTTCATAGCCTAAAATTATATAATCGTAGACCTAATACAAAATGAGTTTAAATTGAAAATGAGAGGATGTTTATTTCTTTTACACACACACACACACACACACATATATATATATATATATATATATATATATATATATATACATATATATATATATATATATATATATATATAACCCTAAGAGCCGACGTTGCCCCTCAACCCTCAAAATATCTGGACTGGAGCCGCCACTGATTTACATTTATATTATTAAGATATATAAAAGAAGTAATCATAGTTGAATTTCTTTTAAACAGTTTTATGTGATTAAAAGTTATTGATTATTATATTAAATATATTATTTATATGATTAAGTTTTAAAATATATCTTAAATGTTTAATCTTAATGTACAATTCTCTCATGCGTTGGTCAGATATTATTCCTATTGTCTTATATTGAAAACTGAGATCCTAAACATTTGTAAGTTCGGTTTAAAATCCCCATCTTTCTGGACAAATTTATCGTAAAACGTTGACTCGGAGAAGCTCACCCTATCCGAAATAATAATAATTTATCGGCTAGACCAGCGGATTCAGCGAAGATGCAAAATTATATTTTTGCGGGGTTAGAGCCCCCATAAAGAGACGATATCGGATGGTAGTGAGTTGGAGTAGTAAATTTTCAGTTAAAGGTAGATCACATATGTAGTGTACAATCTCTGAGAATAAGTCTGGTATATCTGCGATATTCTTTTCATTCATATTAAGTTATACTCTAAAGTAAAAGTGAATTAAATATTCAATTTATTTTTCATTTATACAGGGTGCGGCAGAAAGAACGTTCGTGGTATAAATCAATCAATAAATAAATAGTACTTACGGAAGTTTACGGCCCCCGCGATAAATCGCCAATTACAGTTGAAAAACGTCGCCGTATATATGTATATATGTATACATACATATATATATATATATATATATATATATATATATATATATATATATATATATATATATATGTATATATATATATAATATATATATATATATATATATATATAATATATATATATATATTTTTTTTTTCTGCCTTGGCGATAAATTTATGACCAAGGCGCGAAGGAGGCCGTAAACTTCCGCAAGTACCTAATAAATAAATAAAATAAATAAAAAAATAAAATAATTATTAAAAATAAATAATTTTTTTTATTTTTCTCAGGTATAAAAGATTTATTTCTCTATCTTGCTTTGTATTTTTGTTATTGACGTTCCAAATCAGAACTTTCTTTCTGCCGTGCCCTGTAGCTTAATTTCATACCAGTGATAACCTTGGAGGTTATCAAGGGCTTAAGTTTAGGGAGAAAATTTAGATTCAATTGCGGATTTCTAAAGATTCGGAAAACCAGACTGAATAAACTATTACAAAATTTTAAATGATGGAATAAATTACTATTCTTAATTACTATTATTATGGAATAAATTACTTTTTCTTAATTACTATTTTCATATCTCGATTTCCTTCATTACGGTTTGCTTATGAAAATTTCTGAATGTGAAATTTCCCAATACAATTTAACGTGTTTAATGCCATACTTGGAAAGGTAGTAAGGAGGAAAATTGTCGCGGGGTTAAATATTATCAGTGCCAATCTTAAAGAAACTTGCGTAAAGAAAAGTAAGAAATAATAGTTGCATCAAATTCCAATATTTCAATCACTTATTAACATTTTAAAAGCTTTCATTTTAGCAAAGCTTTTTCATTTTAGCAAATAATAAATAAATAGATAAATAATTACAAATAAAACTATTGACCATTATTAATGTTGAATTAAGAAATTCAGTTTTAATTTATACACCTTGTTTCAACGTGAAAATATCTTTTAAACCGAGTTTATTAGCATTAAAACGCTCAATTCTTGCGTACATCTTATTAACTTATTTAATAAAGAAATTTACCATAACCTAAGAATTAACTTTTGCAATTTTACTCTAACCTGAATCTACAATTACCCAATCAGATTATAGGCCACGAGACCACTTGATGACTCTTAAGGTAATAATACCAAAGATTTTCTCTTATTGCTGATTCATTTGGCTCTATTTCTAACTCGAAAATTTATAACTTTAATGTGGGTATTCTTAACACACTTGTAAGATATTTTCTTATAAGTATGAACCTTATTTTCTTATTAATAAATTGTAGAATTCTAAAGCTATTTTGTGGTATAAGAAAAATTTTATTCATCTCTATCTATTACTGAATATAAATAATCTATATTGCTATATATAAAACAGTTCCGTGACTGACTGACAGACAACCCACAGACCAAACCACTGGACCTAAAGGGCTGAAATTTTGCATGGCGATTTTTCTTATAGTGTAGGGGTGCACTAAGAAAGATTTTGGAAAAAGTCTTCTTAGATTTTTTAAAATAAAATTTTTAAGCTGTTTTTGTAACTTTTTTAAAGTTTGCATTTAAAATAATAAACTGGGGGTTATAAATGTATACCACAAGGAAGATCATAAAGATTTCTATAAAATGAAATCTTTTTCGAATCTTTACTTACATTTTCTGATTTTTGGTGAAATTTTAAAGATTAATTCTTAGAATTTAATTTATTAAATGCTGATCACGTGGTTTCTTTCCTTTTTGTTATACTTTAAATTAGTTTTGCGTCACGTGAATAACAACGAAATAAATTGACAAAAAAATTATTAAAATACGGTAAAAGATAAAATATAACCACTAGACTAATTGAGATGGAAGTTTTTAAAGAATATAATTCGAATTAGTATGTTTTATGGATATTAAACATACAAATTAATTGCATATATTGCATACATTGATTATATATATATATATACATAAATTGATATTAATTGCATACATTGACCATTATATTTAATTTGAATGTACTCCATGGCGAAGCAGGGGTAATCAGCTAGCGTAGTTAAAAAGGCACGCAAGCTTAAATTTCATCCTCAAAACAAGGTATTAGAACTTTAAAAATTTTAAAGAAATAATGTTATTTTATTCAGAGTTCAACATATAGCAACAAAGAGTGAAAAAGAAATACACAGTTACTAATGATAAGAAAATTATGTATATAAATGCATTTTGTCTAAAAGCAATCGGCTGGTAGTATTTACAGAAACTCGTTTTGTTCAAAATGCTGATATGTTTCACAGAAACCTATTTATATTTTTCTACATCTGTACTCATGGGTAAAAGATTTTGAATTGCTTCTTTTTCAAAACGGCGTACGTCTGCAATTCCCTGTTCCGAGATTTGTCGGTGGTAAACCTCAAAGGAGAAAATGGATAAATTGCTGGAATCTAAACAAAGACAGCACTAGTCTGTCAAGGTGAAAAGTTAATGCTGAGCAAGTCTAGAAAAAATCACTTTTTTGACTTGACATGTTTATTATTTGAAACCTTGAATTTTGACAATTTTGGAGCTTTCTTTTCGAATTGTTTTTTTGTTTTAAAAAAATATTACATTATTAAATTATATTTCAATTCATCTAAACCTGACAAACTTAATATCCTTATCAAAATATCTATATAGGTTTTTAAAATTTGTTCATATAAAATACATGTAATATATTTGCTAAATTAGATTATAAGACATCTAAATCTGACATATAAATAAGTTTTCTGTTTCATATAAAATATCTTAAAATTTGTTTTACTTCACCTGTATTCTGTGGTAAATGCATACACATTATAAAAAATTTTGGTAAGTTAACCTATGAGACTACTAAATCTTAAAATTTTTTCAGTGCATTCAAAAGATCTAAGAACTTTTTCATAAAAGACACTTTTATATTACGTATTTTGTACAGAGACTTGAATTGAAACTTAGCCTAAAATCTATAAAAAACTTTTTTTTTAAGATTACCTTATCATCACTCTATCAAGTTTAAACTACCCTCATAACTGAGGTTTAAATAAATTAGAACTCATCTAAAAAAAAAAAAACTTTCTATTTTAGTTACCATTATTTACATTTATCTAATAGAAATGATTTATCAAGTTTCAAACAATAACATACAAAAAAAAGTTCATTTAGGGAGGACTAAAACAAATTTAAAGATGAAAAAAAATAGTTTTCAGTTGCTGTGGAAAACAAATAACTATTATCTTTTAAGGTGTCTAGTTTTAATAGGAAAGAAAAATTATCATTCAAATTTGTACTGAAAATTCAAGGGAATACTTTTCACCTAGAAGTGAATTACCAAGAAATCTTGTAGCATACAGTTCTGACTATAGTTGAAGTATTATCAACACATTTTCTGAAAGTTAAAATTCAGTTAGGGAGGACTAAAACAAATTTAAAGATGAAAAAATTAGTTTTCAGATGCTGTGGAAAACAAATAACTATTATCTTTTAAGGTGTCTAGTTTTAATAGGAAAGAAAAATTATCATTCAAATTTGTACTGAAAATTCAAGGTAATACTTTTCACCTCGAAGTGAATTACCAAGAAATCTTGTAGCATACAGTTCTGACTATAGTTGAAGTATTATCAACACATTTTCTGAAAGTTAAAATTCAGTTAGGGAGGACTAAAACAAATTTAAAGATGAAAAAAAATAGTTTTCAGTTGCTGTGGAAAACAAATAACTATTATCTTTTAAGGTGTCTAGTTTTAATAGGAAAGAAAAATTATCATTCAAATTTGTACTGAAAATTCAAGGGAATACTTTTCACCTAGAAGTGAATTACCAAGAAATCTTGTAGCATACAGTTCTGACTATAGTTGAAGTATTATCAACACATTTTCTGAAAGTTAAAATTCAGTTAGGGAGGACTAAAACAAATTTAAAGATGAAAAAAATAGTTTTCAGATGCTGTGGAAAACAAATAACTATTATCTTTTAAGGTGTCTAGTTTTAATAGGAAAGAAAAATTATCATTCAAATTTGTACTGAAAATTCAAGGTAATACTTTTCACCTCGAAGTGAATTACCAAGAAATCTTGTAGCATACAGTTCTGACTATAGTTGAAGTATTATCAACACATTTTCTGAAAGTTAAAATTCAGTTAGGGAGGACTAAAACAAATTTAAAGATGAAAAAAAATAGTTTTCAGTTGCTGTGGAAAACAAATAACTATTATCTTTTAAGGTGTCTAGTTTTAATAGGAAAGAAAAATTATCATTCAAATTTGTACTGAAAATTCAAGGGAATACTTTTCACCTCGAAGTGAATTACCAAGAAATCTTGTAGCATACAGTTCTGACTATAGTTGAAGTATTATCAACACATTTTCTGAAAGTTAAAATTCAGTTAGGGAGGACTAAAACAAATTTAAAGATGAAAAAAATAGTTTTCAGTTGCTGTGGAAAACAAATAACTATTATCTTTTAAGGTGTCTAGTTTTAATAGGAAAGAAAAATTATCATTCAAATTTGTACTGAAAATTCAAGGGAATACTTTTCACCTAGAAGTGAATTACCAAGAAATCTTGTAGCATACAGTTCTGACTATAGTTGAAGTATTATCAACACATTTTCTGAAAGTTAAAATTCAGTTAGGGAGGACTAAAACAAATTTAAAGATGAAAAAAAATAGTTTTCAGTTGCTGTGGAAAACAAATAACTATTATCTTTTAAGGTGTCTAGTTTTAATAGGAAAGAAAAATTATCATTCAAATTTGTACTGAAAATTCAAGGGAATACTTTTCACCTAGAAGTGAATTACCAAGAAATCTTGTAGCATACAGTTCTGACTATAGTTGAAGTATTATCAACACATTTTCTGAAAGTTAAAATTCAGTTAGGGAGGACTAAAACAAATTTAAAGATGAAAAAAAATAGTTTTCAGTTGCTGTGGAAAACAAATAACTATTATCTTTTAAGGTGTCTAGTTTTAATAGGAAAGAAAAATTATCATTCAAATTTGTACTGAAAATTCAAGGGAATACTTTTCACCTAGAAGTGAATTACCAAGAAATCTTGTAGCATACAGTTCTGACTATAGTTGAAGTATTATCAACACATTTTCTGAAAGTTAAAATTCAGTTAGGGAGGACTAAAACAAATTTAAAGATGAAAAAAATAGTTTTCAGATGCTGTGGAAAACAAAACACTGTTATCTTTTAAGGTGTCTAGTTCTAATAGGAAAGAAAAATTATCATTCAAATTTGTACTGAAAATTCAAGGGAATACTTTTCACCTAGAAGTGAATTACCAAGAAATCTTGTAGCATACAGTTCTGACTATAGTTGAAGTATTATCAACACATTTTCTGAAATATAAAATAATTTAACTGAAATTTGTAGCAAATGTAGCGACTTATAAATATGATAATAAAAAAATATTAAAATATCTCAAAAACTATTCGTATGTGCTGCTATCGACTTCCTTACTGTTAGGCTTTTAAGAAAAAACTAGTTAGTACCCGTCAAAACATGACGGCTAGATAGTAAATAAATGTACTAATACACAAACTATATTCAACACATCATTTCCAAATGTAGAAAATCATAATAATGCGCAGAAAAAAAATAATGTGTTTAAGCAGCCTCTTGCTTAGTATCTAAAGCCAGATTTAAAAATGTTACTGAGCATGCGCAAAAATCAATTTTTTTAATTGTAAATTATCGCTAATTAAACAGCGCGAAATAAAAAATTTCCATCAGGTTTAATCTTATATTACACAAATATAATTATCATAGAAATGAAAATGGCAGAGAGAAATCTAGAGACTCCTCGAAATAAGCGTGTTTATCATTAAAGCAAGTCACTGAGCATGCGCAGAAACAGTAAGTTTCTAAAGACAGATTTAAACATGCCACTGAGCATGGGCAAAAATCAATTTTTAATTGTAAATTATCGCTAATGAATAGAAATTGTGGTTACAAAAACCAAATTTGACAAATCTACAGATTACAATCTTTCGTTTAAGACCAAAGTGAAGTAAATTGATGCAGTAGTTTTCTCTGACGGACTGCCCAAAAAGTCAGCTTAGTAACTTAAATATATAGATTAACAAAAGAGCAAAAATTGCTACCTGTTATCTTCATTTGCTACCTGTTATCTTCAATAATCATTGATGTATAAACGATTTCTCTTATCTTCTCAGCCTCTTCAAGTTTTAAACTCCTTTATTTTGGTTGTAAGAGCCCATTATTCCAATTGGCTCTATGGATCACATTTTCAAATTCCCTTAAATACCACAATCTTCAAATTTCAATGTATTTAATCTTAATTAACGGATCCTGTAGCACAGATGAAGTCCCCCGTAGAATTGTTTCGATGGAGTTGGCAGAGCAAATATTTGACTCATATTTAACAAATTGAAACAACTATCTGAGAGGACCGACTGTCGAACTGGGATATTTTCAGTTCGGAACGGACGCTCTTCTTGTTGTAAGAAAATCTTGCTTTCTCCCCCAGCTCCTCCTTCTTACCCCCTTTAAAACTCCATGTGAAAGAAAGTGAGCTTACAATTATTTACAATTATTTTCGCATTCTTTCGGTAACAAATATAAACTTGCATATATATATATATATATATATATATATATATATATATATATATATATATATATATATATATAACAGTTCCGTAACTGACTGATTCACTGACTGACATACAACGCACAGACCAAACCGCTGGACCTGAAGTGCTGAAATTTTGCATGACGATTCTTCTTATAGTGTAGGGGTGCACTAAGAAAGATTTTTGAAAAATTCTTCTTACATTTTTTAAAATTAAATTTTTAAGCTGTTTTAGTAACTTTTTTTAAGTTTGCATTTAAAATAAAAACTTGAGGGTTATAAAATTGATATCACGAGAAAGATCATAAAAATTCCTTTAAAATGAAATCTTTTCCGAATCTTTACCTCCATTTTCTAATTTTTGGTGAATTTTTAAAGATTAATTTTTAGAATTCACGTAATTTATTAAATGCTGATCACGTGATTTCTTTTTCTGGTACTTTAAATAAATTTATCGTCACGTGCATAACAACGTAATAGACAAAAAAAATATTTTTTTTCTTGCTAATGCGGCAGACGATTGGACATTATCCAAAAAAATATTAAAATACAGTAAAAGATATGTTCTTTGAACTGTACTATATTAACTGTACTATATTATTTAGTATGTCCTATTTGATTTAATTTCAATATTTTCTTCTACATTATTTTGTCTACAAAAATATTCTTCAGGATCTTTTTATAAATATATAATTTTTTTATATCAATTGTATACATTGATCGCCGTATTTATCATATATATATATATATATATATATATATATATATATTTATTTTTTTATTTATTTTGGCATTAATTGCATATATTGACCGTTGTATTTAATTTGAATGTACTCCGTAGCGAAGTGCGGGCTTTCAGCAAGTATATATATATGTATGTATGTATGTATTTATTATTAACAATGCTATTTTAAGCTGTTTACAATGAAAGTATACGTTATGGGATATAATTTTTCCATTAAGTATGCGCGCACATATAAAATATAAATACCGTGAATATAGGGCAAATAAAATATTTGCAGATATTAATATCTACCCCAAAAACACTCCTTAGATTTTTATTCAACATTCAATAAAATTTCGAAACAGTTCTGGCAGAAAAATGAATCCCTACATGGCACGAAGTGAAATAAATATCAGTGCTCAAAAGTATGGCATAAAAACATTATAAAAGCCAGATACTAAGAATTTTTTTCTAATCTCCCTCACAAATATCTGTTAAAAGTATCTGTGCTGAGTAAACAAAAAAACAACTTTTTAAGCGCATTTTCATATAAAACTTTCTTTTTAGTTTGTAGATCGCGAAATTATTTTAACCTAAATAATAAAGACGGATCAAACTACCAAAATCCAAATGTGGATTTATAATACTAAGAAATGTTACTCGGTATTTCTCGCCGAAATTCAATATGTTTTACTCTCATTCAAGTTTTTTTTCCTGCCATTAACATCTATTATATTTCCATTATCACCTATTATATTCTTGATGATTCCCATTCGCCCACCGAAAAGCAGAGAAGGCTCAAAAAACCGTAAATTACATGCATTTTAAGATGGGTATGATAAATGGTGATTTTCAAGCAATTTTCTCCCTTAGTATTTTTTTTTATATATAGATGCTTCTTTTTTTGAATTTTTGATATTTTTGGAAACTATTTTTCCCACACTGATATCTACGTTCTGAGTTTGATTATTTTAGAAGACTTCTAATCACTTTTGGCAGATCAAAAACAACGAATTCATAAAATATTCATGCCGTAAATTTTGAGAGCTACCATCATCTGTTATACCTTTCAAACTAAAAAACCACTAATCTTTCCCCGAAACGACGCAGTGGGACATGCGCTATTACCCAAGGTCGCAAAGGAATATCCATCCATATACAACCTCTTCCGATAGAATATCCGCTTGGCTAGTTAAGCTATTTCTGATGTCTATTTTTAGGTATTAAAATTTTATAAATTTAGATTTTCTAATGGCCGCAAATTTAAATCTCCCAGTTCTGGTTCTGTTTTCATTTCAACCAATGTCTTTTTTTCCTATTCTGCCATCCACACGTAAAACATTATCTTTCCGCAATCAAGGAAGAAGTTGTTCAAGAGGCGATTTGCATTTTGAGCGAGATAGGAATCCAAGATTTGCCTCACTGCCTGTAGCCGTTTCAATCAAAAAAAGATGAGATGCTGGTCATTATGCTTCTGTTCTCGCATAAGCTGATTGAACGGTGCGAGTATTCAGCAATCTTAATGGAATTTAGAAGATTTTCGGGCAGATTTCCATGTGACGAGGCCACCACGGTTTACCGCATAAATGTGAATAAGGAAACACCAGGTTCTGCGCAGGCACATATATGCATAAATCGTTAGAAATAACTTCTTTCCAGTCTTATAAACTGAAAATGAATCAGTTATAAATACATGCTGAATCTTTTTTTAAAAACTTACATGTATTCAGAAACCAAAAGAGACGTGAATGACAATAAGCTATCGAAACGATATTTTTGCTTTAAAGGAAAGGATGCATAGCGTCATAAAAAATAGAGGAGCAGGAATATAGGTAAAATTATTATTAGAGGTCCGAATAAAATTATGATTAGATGGATTTTACAGCGTGCTATCACTCTGTAAAGGCATGTCCAATTATCCCTTCAGCATAAATTGAAAAATATTAATATATAAAAATATATGCACTCGTCAGAATGAAAGTAAAAAAAAAAATGGGAGTTTCTTAAAAGGCCTAGTCGAAACAGTTCATTTGGAACAATAAGTGCTTTTCGTGGTTAGGGGACCCATGTTCAGATCCCTAAAGATGGTCAAAACAGAAAGGCCAAGTCATTAGAAATAAAGATAATGGAGCGTCAGGATGATATAATAAATATTCAAGGTAATAAATTAAATAAAAAAAATCAGGTAGTCTCTTCTAACGAAACTACCGCGGGTTATTAACGTTGGATAACTTATCGTTGGTTACTTACCTCTTTTGTATGTATATATGCATGTATGTGTTCTGTATACACACACACACACACACACACACACACATATATATATATATATATATATATATATATATATATATATATATATATATATATATATATATATATGTCAAAATCTTGATGCATTTTGGTAACTGTTTCTGTGTAACTGTTTGCCGAAGTGATACAGACTGGGTTTGGCGCGTTACCAAAATTATAACTCACGACGACGGACGGTTTTAGCGTCTGAAATTTTGCTTTCCGGAGGAACCGTTATGGAGAAACGTAATCCTACGTTAAAAATGTGCAAACCGGCATCCTGTGTTGTTAGAAAAGGGAAAAAAAGATAAGGTAGAATACGTGAGGAATGGGACTCAAAAATGAAATTTTATATCTAGCTAGTATAGGTTAGTTAATAGAATACTGCGATCAGGGTAGAGATGTCCGGGTTCGAGTGTTGGTAGACAGTCGTTACAGTACAGCCCTGAACAGTACAGCCCTGAAATTAGAAATTATATCGTACATTATATCGAACATTATATCGTACCTCCCATATACTTTTGGCAGGAAAATAAATAAAAATAAGTAAAAGAAAACTTACATTTGTTTTTTGGTCCCAAAATGAAAGAATACCCCAACGCACAAACACGCTACATAGTAAGATGAAGTAAAAACAATACAGTTATTTTTCCAAGAAAAGAAATATAACGATTTCCCATAAAAAATAGTAGGATTAAGGTCACTGCCTACGTTTGGAGCCAATTTTTTAAAAAAATTGTTTTTTTAAGGATTTTTTGGACTTTTATGCTAAAATATCATTTAAAAATAAAAAAAAAGATAAATAAAAACTTGCCTGTAAATACCATACTTTTTTATAAATTGGACAATTTGAAGTAATTTTTAATGAAATTTAGCCAAAACGCCTATCACTCTGCCCAAAATTATAATGCTACTATTTTAATTTCCTTCTCACACATGATATCTATAACAGTTATCTTCAAAATGGCCCTCAATTTAAGAGAAATTTTAAAATGCAAAAATAATACAGACAATTTTATGTTCCAATATGAAAATTTTCCCCAATTCGTCATTCCTTTCCTTATAAAAACAGCTCCAAACAAAATACTATTTATTGCACATCAATTATTGTGCGTTCATTAACAATAACATCTAAAACATTTCCTGAAAATTTTATCAAATTATATGCATTATTATGTGAGATATCATGATAACGGTAGAGATTTGTGCTAAAAAACATAATTCTGAGAAAAACGCATTTAAAGTTGTTTGTCACTTCAATTATGTATCAGACGATGTTTTTAAAAACAGCTATAACTCTGCTTCTAATTAATGTAGAATGAAAATCATCGGTTTTGAAAAACGGTTTTGAAAAGAGAAAAGATTGAATTACACGATTCTTGCAAAATATAAAATTGACCAAAATAGTAAAAAAAATGGCATTTATTTTCAACGTAGGCAGTCACCTTAACATTTTAAAACATGCTACCTTCCCCTGAAATGGGCCCATTTAAGCTGGTTCCAATGACGTCAAACCCAGGATAGCGTTTACATTGAGTTACCGCTAAATAACCGATTATATTTACCACAAGAAAGCAGAGTAATGGTCTGAAATTCCTATCAAATTTATACCATGAAATTCAGAGACTTCCAAAAAGCAGGGTGATTAATGAATGATTTATCAATGGGCAGCTGTTAAAAAGAACTTTTTCCTTCTTCCGCTTCTCCTCTAATCGAGAAAGTCAGGAGTAAAGAGAGAAAATTGCTGATAATTTTTAATTAAAGCTGTCCGATTGTTTAAAAAGCTTATTTTAAATACGGACTGATTTTGTTTTGACAAAAGATAATTTAAAACTGTCCTGGGCCTTACCACCTCGGGGTGTATTGCCTAGTTGTATATTACAAATGCTTATCGCTTATGAAACCTTGAGTACATGTTCCGTTATCCATAGAAATTGTTTATTTTACATTTCATCGTTAATTTCATATTTGAAATCATAAAACAATCATAATCAAACTAATAATTCCAGAGTCAAACTAATAATTCCCAGTCGTAGTGTCGTATTTGTATATTACAAATGCTTATCGCTCATGAAACCTTGAGTAGATGTTCTGTTATCCACATAAATTGTTTATTTTACATTCCATCGTTAATTTCATGTTTGAAATCACTAAACAATCATAATCAAACTAATAATTCCAGAGAAAAATACAGAGAAAATAAAGATCTTTTTCCAGACATAGGTAAAACTATGGACTGTCAATTTAAAAAAAAAAAAATTAACAGAATGCATGTTTAGCTGTCCCTTAATAGGCCTGATTATAATTAATAATCTAGGTTGAACTATTATTTAATAAAAAGAACAGTAAATTTTAGGCTTTAAAGCTTGCTGTATAACCATTACTAATTACTTAAGAATAATCGAGGCTTAACAAGTACCATAAAAACCTTTTATAGGAAAACTAGGTTTTCGAGATTATCTAGTCGAATTTCCTAGCTAAATTAAATATTCTGGTTACTTAATACTAAGGTTTCCGTTAATTGTTCGTACGCGTTACGTTCTACACTTTAAAATACCCTGCAGCTAAATCTTAATCTTTAATGACGTTACTGCTCAGCTTTTAACTCAATTAGTATGGAGGCCATGATCTTTAGAGTCTGAAGCTCATTTCAGCATTAGAAAATCCGTTTATTTTGTTTCTTAACAGAATCTCTCGCCGAGTCATCCCCCCAGTCGTAGTGTCGTATTTGGCGGGTAAACTTTAAGCAAAAGGGAATGTGTGAAACAATATAGTGCCGAAGAAATTGAATACAATAAATTCAGGGCATTGCTCGAGCCCTTATTTTAACTTTTTTTGTTTTTTTGCTAGAGAAGAATGATTGGACAGTGTTACGCAACAAGGTACCAACTGCCGCTGAGAAAATTGAGTTTTAATAAAACCTTCAATTAAAAATTGCAGTTGCTGATGGTTGGTTTTCTATTTAATGAAAAAAATATAATTTGGCCTAGATAAATATTTTCCCCCCAGATAGCTAAACAAGTAACGCACTCTATCAGATGCTTAACGCAACTTTTAAGTTTTTATGCATTGGATACTTATCGCATAACACTGTTCTATTTAGAATGTGACCGATTTATTTGTAATATAGCAATTTATCGGAAGAGAAATTTTTGTAGTGTTCATCTATATATATAAAACAGTTATGTAACTGACTCATTCACTGACTGACATACAATGCACAGACCAAACCGCTGAACCTAAAGGGCTGAAATTTTGCATGGCGATTCTTCTTATAGTGTAGGGGTGCACTAAGAAAGAATTTTGGAAAATTCATCTTAGATTTTTTTAAATTAAATTTTTAAGCTGTTTTTGTAACTTTTTTTTAAATTTGCATTTAAAATAATAATTTGAGGGTTATAAAATTTATATCACTAGAAAGATCCTAAAAATTCCTTAAAATTGAGATCTTTTTCGAATCTTTACCTCCCTTTTCTGATTTTTGGTGAATTTTTAAAGATTAATTTTTTAGAATTTAATTTATTAAATGCTGATCACGTGATTTCTTTTTCTGGTACTTTAAATAAATTTATCGTCACGTGCATAAAAACTAAATAGACATAAAAATATTTTTTCTTGCTAATGCGGCAGACGATTGGACATTATTTTGTCTATAAAAATATCCCTTACGATTTTTTTATAAATATTTTTTTTTACATCAATTGCATACATTGATCGTCGTATTTATTATAAATATATATATATATATATATATATATTTATATTTTCTGGCATTAATTGCATACATTGACCGTTGTTTTTACTTTGAATGTACTCCGTAGCGAAGTGCGGGTTTTCAGCTAGTACACTATAAAACGAAAATCGGTCGTTTTTGCGGTTTTTAACACGAATTTCGAAGGTTTAAAAACTATATTTCTAAAACATTTTCCATCGCTTTTGTTGCTAATGCCCCCTTGTTGGAGGTTCCATTCACCAGGTCGTAATTGGCTACTGGGCTGAAAAGGGCGGTTCCTGTTTTGAATTAGCCCCACAAAGGTCGGAGTCCGACTTGGCTAAATGATCGGTCCCGCAATTTTGAACCGAGTCAAGTGACGAGACCGGAAAACTTGACCCCGCACCTCCAGAGGTAAATTTGAGAACTTGGAGGACAGTGCAGCCACGCCCTACTTTACGTGCCCCGGCAACCATTAGTGCACACGGCGCACAGTGGAGTATTTGACGCAAAAACCTGGCCCAAAAGGGTAAAAATTAAAAATTGCGCAATAATTGTAAAAAGTGCATTTTATCATTTCTAACAAACTGCTGACTGAATCACACCATTTCCAGCCGCATAAGTAACACTCAGCAGTATCTAGCCTCAGTTGAAGAACAGATTTCTTTGCGAATGGACGTGTCATTTGATTGCGTTTCAGCTTTGTTGTTAGTTTAAATCTATATTTTTTTGTTAAGAATTAATGTTTTGAAATTAAATCAGGTTTACGTGTTAAAAAAAAGGTAAGAGCTTTGTTTTAAAATGTATAATAATTTACTTAGTTTTATTATTAACAATTTTAAAAAAAAATTGAAAACTTGAAAAAAAATTTTTAAATCAATTTAGCTGTAATTTAAGTTTCTTAAAGCTTTATGAAGGTGTGTCGGGGCTTGTCGGACCTAATTTCAATTATAATCGTCATGGTTATAGTATTGAGAGTCTATTTTAAAGAAAAAACTTTCCGTAAACAGCTGCCATTTTTATATAGAATTTTTTTCTTATGAAGAACCCTTTTTTATTTTCATGATAATTTCTTGACGGGTACGATTTGAAAATGACTTACAACTATAGATGTAATCTGTATAAATCTTGTTAACATATAAAACTTTATTTCTTCTTAAGCCTTTGAGACAAAAAAAAAATAAGTTTTAAGAAATAAGAGTGATGAAGAAGATGAATTTGAAGAAGATGACGAAGGTCAGACTTCAGGAGAATCAGATTGAAATTGTTAAGCTTCTGAAGTCACTTGAGAACTAAGATCCCTATAGTTACTAAACTTTGGTAACTATTAAATGTAAAAACATATATATATATATATATATATGATAAAGATTGATTTTTAAAGCTAATTTTATATTTTAAAAAATTTTATTTTAAAATTTTAAAATTTAAGAGTTTTAAATTTTTAAATTCTTTAATTTTTAAAAAATTTTTACAAAAAAGGGAGTATTTACTATTACAAAGTAACTTTAAAGTCAAAAGCAATGGTTTTAACCCTTTCAGGGATAACAACTTCCACCTTTTGTACGGTGCAGATTTTTTTCCCGATTTTTCTAACCTAAAAAATCTTGAAAAATTTTCCAATTAAAGTTTGCAAAATGTTTTTACTTCCTTAAACGGATAATAGATGGCAGCACTAGTCATTTTCTGCTAATTTAACTGGAATACATTGAATGCAAGTGAAAAGAAGACTAGATTAAGGCGTTCGCACTGTGAGAACGGCGCCCCTGAAAGGGTTAACTTTAAAACACATGAAAAATATTTTTGGCCAGGGTTTCGCCACAAATACTTCACTGTACGGCGGTGGATTTGCAGCGACGAGCATCGAACCGAAGGCATTAAGTTCGCTGGGCCGCTTCTCTTGCCAACTGGACCACCGCACCCAAACATTTTCTTCCACCATTAATGCAACTGACATTCCCCTAGTAACCTCTTTCTATAGGTATTTTGACGAAAATCTACAGAATTTCAAATGGCATTTAAAGTTACAACGCTTGAATTCTATGTCTGATTGGATTTCTCTCTTAACCCCCAGCATGAAACCCGCTAACTACTTCCTCTCGTGACTACCCCTTTATATCGATGCTGTTTAGGCAAAAGGGCGTGACCCTCAAATTTTCACAAATTGAGGTTATTGTTGCATAGCAATCTGGGGAACTAAAAACATCGGCTGGCGAAAAGAAGGAACTTACATTGGCCTGGAAGTTATTTAAAAATGAAAAAATGAGTATTGGCGTAATCAATAACAGTTAAAGAGTTAATAGTTAACAAAGCAAAATGTATGCCATATTGACACTTCGGTTATTTTTCATTCATTATAAGTACAGTTTGTTTGATTATCGCCTCCAATACATAAATTCTTAATAAATACATTCTATCTTTTTGTTTTACGTCAAAATATTCAGTTTTGTAATTCATTTCCCTTTTTATCTCACTGAAAGAAAAATTAATATTCATATCAAAATTCCTATTTATTTCATGAATTTTTTTCAATAACAGAAGTAGATTTTGTATGAAAAATGCAGTGCTACACCAAGAAAAAGTAACGTAAAAAATTAAAAGTATCAAACAAACACAATTCATGTAAAAGGATGTAAACCACATATTGTATTGAATTTTGCTCATTTTTCGCTACTCGTTAAGCATTAGGGGGGAAAAAATGCAGTAATTAAAGAATGATGCACCGAGATTTGTTTTAATGACACCGATGTAACATAAGACCATTACACTAACAGCAGTTTTAGGAACAAAAATGTCAAAAGTGTTTGAAGCTTTTCCTGTAAGATTGCTAAATTGAAAGTTCAGCCCTTTTCCATAAACACCATCGATATTTTTTCGCCTCAAATTCTGTAGAGTCTGGTTAGACTTCCGTATTGAAAGCAATGAGATACCATCTTCAGACTTAGGAAATAACAATAATTTGACCTCAAGTTATGAATCTTCCTCACAATCAGACAATTACAGAAAGTGCAACTGTCATTACTGTTTGTGGTTGTAACTGTAATATTAACGGTAAAATGTTGGTACCCAAATTGCTAGCACTTTGCGGTGTATCTACAGACCAGCAGTATACCATTAGAGAACAATATTTCTTTTTTTTTTGTCTGTTACCCATACATTAGTAATTTCTCTTTAGTCTCGTTAAAACCTATTCATCATTATTATTTAAGGAAATGTGAGATACTGAATATCTCACATTTATTATACTATTCAAGACCTCACAATGGGTCCCACCGATTTTACGCACTATAGCAGCTCATGTATGGCATAATCCGTAGGGACTAAAGATTATGATTGAAAACAAATATTGCTATTTCCTATGAGTAGAAAAGCGAATGTTGAAAGAAGTTTTAAAATTCGTGTATCTCAAAATTCTTTTAAAATGGCGACAATAAATTTGAAAAATTTTAGAATTTTGACATTGAAAATTGGTTTTCAACCATCCGAGTGATTTAAATCCGTAATCATCTTTCTCAGGTAAATGCTCTGGAATGTGATTTTATGTGAACAATATGCATCGACAAAATTATCTTTCAAGAAATAATACAAACGCTGAAAAGATAATATAAAATTTTTCAAGTTTATATAAGAAAGAAAACTGTCTTTGAAACAGCAGTAAAAATAGAGTACAAAGTAAAAATGAAAAAAAGTTTCAAGAAGATCGCATTTATTCACACATAAGCTCTAAATTTGTTATTTAACCAAATGTTATGTAACAATGGTCAATACTTTTTTTTTTATGCGGAGGCACTTGTCGCGAAGACATTCACCTATAATTCACCGCAGTTTTGCTGGCCATTTTATTATGGGGGCGCCATATAGGCAGACCAGCATTGCCCCCTATGAAGGGACGACACAAACGGAGGTGTTTTAGTGGCGCTCCGCCAGGATTCGATCTGAGCACCCTCAGCACCGAAAACCAGCACGCTGTACCACAAGGCCGCAACGGCCCTTATGGTCAATACTTTCAACATACAGTATTTGTATTTTATACTTATGACTAAGAACTCTGGTGCATTCATAAACTGTTTTAGACGTGTACACGTATTACAAGCTGGATGAAAGGATATCACATCGTCACTTTCAGTCCTGAATTGGAAAATAAAATTATGGTTTTACGATCAACGTAAGTTTATTTTCAGTTAACCTGTGACTTTATGAAGCGTTTCTAACAGAAACCTCATGACAGAAATTTAAATTTTGCAGCACAAACTTTACTCACTAAAACCACGGAAGGTGGTGTATTAAATAACATCTATGTAAAAAACCTATCTTAAAACATTTTCTAACTTTTGCTTTTTATTTTGACTTCAGATATTTATTTTTGCTAGAAAAAAACAAATTAAACAAAGAGAGAAGAAATTACAGGACTAAGAAAATTCCTAATAATAATTAGCTCATTTCGTTAATTATACACTCATGTTTTGGTATTATTTGCTTTTTCACATTAGAATCCAAATAGAATGGGGCTAAATATAAATTAAACACTACCAGAACCAATATTCACTCAAAATAAAATCTTGGAGGGATTTTCTAAGGATATGGAGAAAGAATTCAGTTTGGCCCACCAAAAATAGCTGTATATTTAAGATTAAAATAAAACCATGTGGCGATTTCTTAAGAATATGGAGAAATATACTGGTGAGTTTGGCACACCAAACTCAGTTGTATATTTAAAATTAAAATAAAACCACGTAGTGATTTTCTAAGAATACGGAGAAAGAATTCAGTTTCGCACATCAAACTCAGTTGTATATTTTAAATTAAAATAAAACCATGTAGTGATTTTTTAAGAATTCAGTTTGGCAGACCAAACACAGCTGTATAATTTAGATTAAAACACAATCATGTAGTGATTTTCTAAGAAAATCGAGAAAAAATTCAGTTTGACGCACCAAACACAGCTGTATATTTGCAATTAAAATAAAATCATGCATCGTAAATGAATTTTACCAAAATTGTCGAACAGTGTCTTTCTTAAACATAGATTTCAGAATCTAGAAGTAAAGCAAACTATCGACATCGCTGTGTTACAGCTTCTGGATATACGCTGGAACGAATATCCTATTTTCCAGCGCTTTCGAATTTCACAGGAAATTTAAAATAGTTTCCTAGATCTAAAGTAGTATCACAATGGCAAACATGTGAACTTACATTATCCTCCATATTTACATAGCTGCTAATTGCGTTTAAGTTAACTGTTTCATCTCCGCCCGGCTGAAAGGGAGAAGCCTGGATTCTAATTACATTACAGTTGAGGTCTAACGAAATTAGTGTAAGTAGCGTGATATTTAGCTCCCAAAGAGGTTTAAACATCTGAAATATTGTTTCTTTTTCTTCAAGAAAACGACGCTCTCAGGAGTAATGAACTTCGCTGCTGGCTGTTTTAAACCCTTTGCACAAAATTTAACCCAAGGAAATACTGGACGGGAATAATTGATAGTGAATTTAACCAGAATTTGGGAAATAGGAAAAGTTAATTGAAATAATCATACTCTATCAGTTTCTATTGTAAACTATACGAGACGGACTAATTAAAAAGACGAATTTTCTGGTTCCAATTCATTATGAGGAAAGTATTATTTTATAATAATTTGCATTTTTATTTACTGTCGTAATATTATTGAATAAAAATGAATGAAGAATTCTTACAGCAATACGTGAGACCTCCTTTGTTATGGACGTATGGGGCAAGAAGACACAAAGATTTGCACAATCTCAATGTTTTAAAAATCAAGTTATTATTAACTTTTTTTCCGTTCATGTCCTGATAGTCAATTCTGAATTGAGAATGCACAGTAGAATCGTGTTTCAAAAATAAATTTCAGATATGTATATCAAATTATCAATTATTCATTAACATAGGAATTAAATTTTGAAGGTATATATTTTTTCCAGAGTATTTTAATTCAGATTTAATAGATTTTAACAATTTATTGATTAAAAACCTAATATTTTCTTCCGGAAGGCAAAACTCAACTCTTCTGCGTATGGACTGAGTCAACCATTAAGTTGTTTAGAGATTTTTAGAGAGCATTTAAAATTTCTTAAGCGGAAAATAGGGAGATTATTTTTTTCTAAATTTTTTATTTTTTATTTTTGGGGTGGTCTCTTTTCAACAGATACCCAACTTTATTAAAAGATGTAGTATTCTAAAAAAACGAATACTGTGCATATAAATACCTGAATTTTATAGTTTTAGTTGATAATCAATCAATCTTAGTTTCAGTCGACAACCATTCAATCTTAGTTTTAGTTGATAATCCTTTAATCTTAGTTTTAATTGATAATCAATTATCCTATTTCATTCAACACCGTTCCTCAGTTGCTGCACATTATGACAGTGGTATCAAATCAGTAATTATTTGTTAAACATTAATTGCGTGATATAAATACTTTAATATGTAGATTCAGGAAATGACATTAAACCAAATCTATGTTGGGGGAAATTTCAGGGTCTCTATAAATAAATATTTAAGAAGCATTGAAAAGATATATAAGATAGATGTTCTTAACAGATACAAATTGATGTTGAACTATAATTTTGCACTTATGCACTGAAGAGTAGAAAATTTTGACTTTACTTTTTTAAAAAATTTTGTCTTTACTTTTTTAAAAAGCATCTTCGAAAAAGCTTCGAAATCGTAAGAAAAAAAAATTAACCTTACTCCTTTCATGACTTTAAATTACGTGTTCAATGTTTTTCAGTTCTATTATTCCCTACTTAAATTCCTAATTGAACTGCTTTTGTATTTGCATTAGTGTCATACCACAACACATACTAAAACAAAGTGCCAGAAAAAATACTGTAGCAAAACATCGCAATACTAAAACAAAGGTTTTAAATTCCACTAAACATCTAAGATGATAAATAAATATAAACGTGCAAACCTAAAAGCCGTATTATATATATATATATATATATATATATATATATATATATATATATATATATATATATATATATATATATATATATTTATATGTATATATATATATATATATATATATATATATATATATTTATATGTATATATATATATATATATATATATATATATATATATATATATATATATATATATATATATATATATTTATATGTATATATATATATATATATATATATATATATATATATATATATATATATATATATACATATTTTTGGGAATTAATATAATATAAATTATTAATTTATAATGATTATAAAATAAAAATTCAGATTTTTTATTAAATTTATATATGTTATTTAAAATAATTATTTATCAAAATGTAATATGTTAATGTATACAACTCTAGTAACAATCTACTATATTATTTTTTTGTTATTATATAATTCATGTCTTATGTATAGCGCTTATCTATATATATATACAATACAGGGCTTATTTATCTGGGAGTACGTGGGGATACGGTATATCCCCCCTTTTTTTGAATATTTTTTTGGTTTAACTTAACCGAAATTTTAAGAAAATTACGAATCAATTGTTAATGTGTAAAAAAAGTATTTTTTTAATTGCGAGATTTTTGTTCCCCTGTGACGTGACATATGAAAACACGGTACTAAAAATAAGCATTTTTATTTGAGAAAACACCGTATACCCACCTATTTTTTTTAGAAAAAAAGCACTATATATATATCATAAATAACGCGTAGAAATTCCGTTTTTTTCCTTATTTACATTAAATTTCCTTCCATAGAGGGGGGCTATATGCCTATACCCACAATATTACCGAACAAAAGTAGCTCTATGATAGGTCACACCAAATTCTATCCTCCTCAGCAAGTAAGGGATGATATATTCAGACTAAAGATTTGTCTCGCTCAATCTTGATTCCGACGCAGATATTTTCGAGTGGCACTTACTCATGGGGAAACAATTCCTAGCTTTCTTCTGAAGATTTGCCCATCAAAAAAGAGTGCTTTGATCCCTTGTCCATATCAATGGACCATTCGTGCCAAGAATTCAACGTTTTTTCTTTTGTTCATCGACATTTTAATTGAAATACACTAATATATATTTTTTAATTATTACCTACGTAGGATAATAGGTTTCTTGTTTTTTAAATTTTGGTATCTACTTTATTTGTAAATTTTTACACAGCCAAAATACACACAACAACAACTGTACGTATATATATATATGTATATATCTATATATATCTATATCTATATCTATATCTATATCTATATCTATCTATATATATATAATATATATATAATATATATATAATATATAATATATATATAATATATATATAATATACCGAATACATTTTTCTGGATAAAATAACAATAATTAATGAGTCTATTAACACTGTAATTCACCAATACATAAACACACACACACACACATATATATATATATATATATATATATATATATATATATATATATACATGTGTGTGTGTGTGTGTGTGTGTGTGTGTGTGTGTGTTTGTTTATGTACTGATGAATTACAGTGTTAATAGACTCATTAATTATTGTTATTTTATCCAGAAAAACACCTAAAGTACATTCGGTATATTTTTATCCCCACACTTGAACCTCAACTGACACAAAATTAAATTCTTACATGCAGTTTTTAAAACGAATCTACTGCTCATTTCTATTTTCTCACACAAGCGTCCAAACCGTGCACCCAGCATCGCATTCTACCAGGAGGTGAAACCAAATTAATAAAAAGGGCCATTTTTTAATCACTACTATCCATCCTCCTTAGACCACTAGTCCTCCGAAACACTTTTCTAAAAGAACCGTTTAAAAAGAGCTGTTTTGTGTTTCAATAAAGTCAAGACACCTCATATGGGAGGGTTCTTTGATTAGCTCTTCGCGCAATTAGCAGGACGCAATGATTAAGGATCTTTGCCTCCCTCTTTCTCCCGTTTTTTTCCCTTTTGCTCTGCTCCCCCCCTCCCCGATCTTGATTTTTCTCCTGATCTTAAATGACGATAACTGAACTACAGATTCCCCCCTCCTTCGCCTTTGTTTTTATCGCAATTAAAGTAGTTCTTTATGTACATTATCACACTGGCTTAGAATTAATTCATTTTATCGGAAAGAAAATGTCGGCTTTATTTCCCCAGCGCAGCTTGATCGGGAAGCCGATAATATTGGTGGCGTTTTCTTTCTTTCTTTCTTTCTTTCTTTTTCTCTTTTTTTTTCTGTTTCGCCGGTGCTTGAGAATTATAGATATTTTAATTTTTCTCATTTTTGATGCTTGGAGGAAACTTGTGGGATGATTTTTAATCACCGGGTTCAGCATTTTTGCAGTGAATTTTGGTTAAGTTGGTTTTTTTTTTTAAACTAATATGTTTAGGTTAAAAAATGAACGATGTGATGTATGAATCGGGAAAAGGTGATCATGGCTGTGTTTGCAGCACACCTTTTTTTAAAGAAACTTCATGCAATTCAGTTAAATTTCAAACACTTCATCTGTTGCTTTATTTTTTTGATTATTTTGTAAATTTATCTTTCAAACATTGCGATGGATATAAAGATGCATTCCCAATGTTAAGACAATTAGACACACGTGGGCGTACACATATACAAAATACATATATCTAATATATATATATATATACATTAAAAATGTAGTTTTAAATGTATGAATTTTATAGACTAACATTGGATACATATGAATGCATTAATTATTATTTATGATGTACATTGTGTTCCTAACATTAACAGACCTGCCAATTTACAAACAAATAACAAACTCGCACTCAAACCAGAAGAGCTATAACTTGTTTCACACACACACGCACACCACACATACACACGCACACACACACACACGCACACACGCACACACGCATATATATATATATATATATATATATATATATATATATATATATATATATATATATATATATAGATAGATAGATAGATAGATAGATAGAAAGAGAGGGAGAGAGTGAAGTAGAGAGCACTAATGCATACAAAATCTTTTAGATATTCACATTTTCACTTTAGCAATTAAAAGTTCGTTTTGGTGTCAAAATTTCCTTTTTGACATATATTTCATGCTTTCTGCCGGAGAAATTTTAAATGACTGAATCGTAACTTACTGAAATGAATCGTAACTTACTGAAAAGAAGTAAGACGCCAAAGGAGTTACTGTAAATATGAAACAAGCATATATTATCTAGATTGTCTTAGATTTAAGAATTAATCTTTTTGTAAGTAAACATAATTATATTGATCTTAGAATGAATACATGCTCACAGTCACTGATACACATAATTTACAGGTACATAACAATATTTCTTGTAACATGCTACGAAATGAACATTAGAAGATAATCTTCTGCTAAGTTCTCGTTACTAATATTTCTCGCCCAAAATTCACATATAAAGGGACTTTATTTGTGAATTTTACCCAAAATTCACAAATAAAGGGAATTGAGGCAATAATTGTATTTATACAAAGTAATAAATTTAAGTCAAGAATTTGAATAAACATACTGCACAAAATTATAATTCTATTCTTGTGTAAATTTCGTTCTACGGTTTTAAATGTATTTTGTAAATTACGTTCATTCTTCGGTCAATAGGGCAATAATTCGTACATAGACTTAGATTGACTAAATTTTTTAAAATTTGTTTGAAAGCAAATTCAAGGAACCAGAGTTTTGAGAATAGATTAATCCGAATAAATTACTTCAGACTGATTAAGCTGATATAGTAACTTCCACTTGCTTTATACCTTTCTAAAATACAAAAAATAACTGACTCCCTAAAACTTATTAAACCCAATAAAAATACGACAAAGATAATCAATGCACAAAACATGCTGAAATCGAATTTATTATTAAGCATGAGATCTGCCTATATTGTTCTAAAAAAATTAAATCTGATACGTAAAACGGAAAAGCAATAAACACACTTGACAAAACACAACGACATATAAATCAGAAGGCCTTACTACCGTACGACGATTCATGAAAATAGTAATTATAAAGCTGTACACTTTGTTTCTTTAATAGAAAACTTTTGAATACACTTCTAAACTTTTTTTTTAAATTTAGCAGTAGTTAAATTTTATATATTACGTATGATCACAGTATTTATACACAAAACGTTTGCAAACATTTCGGTAAATTGTTTATAGGAATAAATTTCTCTGACTTGCGTTATAATCAGTATGAAGATTATAATGTGAAAATCTTTTAGTATCTTTTTAAACGCAAATAAGCTAATTTTCAACGGATTTCTCTTGTTTTTAATTTTTTTTCTAAAAATGAAATAAAAAGATTTTTTAAAGAAAGAAGACTAAATAAAAATTTAAGTATTTTTTTATTTGTAGCTTTTTATAAAATCTACACGAATGCATATCATACTTATGTATTTTAATACAATAAAAATATTACGTATTTAGATAATTCATCTTTGCACTTAACAATGTCCTTTAAGCTATATCGTTCATAGTTTGATACCAGTTACTTCAATTGTTCATGCCCTCTCTCGTTTTTCTCTGACATTACATCCACCATTTTGACCACTTTTAAAATGCATAAAACGAAATTAAAATCTTTTTTCTTCAAAGCAATAAAAATATCCAGTGCTTTATTTTTTAGTTCACATTAATTTAGGCTAACGCTGACAGATCAGTACCTGACAGTTAAGCCCATTCCTAAGTCAGGTCTTTACTTTTTACCGACCTCTCACCTTATCGGAGCAACTAATATCATGCATTTAAAATTAATTTGCGTGAAGATTTTTTTCCCTTCTTTTTCCCACCTTTAACAGCTAACAAAAACTTTTTCTTGTTATTCAGTCTGTCTTTGTTCACAGTCCCTTAAAAACCAAGAAAGAAAGAAAAAAAAAAGGCTATCTTAAGAGGTTACTTTAATATTTAAATGCGTGTAATACCCATCTGAAATTGGATTAAAAACGTAAGCTCACTTCTTACACTAATGAACGAATATATTTTTTATTAGAAGTTGGTTTTTCTAGGCTACAAATCACGTTTTTTCTTCAATTTCTAATGACTTTTTTGTTTTTAATACCAGTGGATTAGTTTTCCCTTAATTTGCTTTATAAGACTAATTTTTTTCGCGTTGTTCAAGAGTTAAATACTTTTAGAAGTTTGGGCTTGCACTTTTTTCCACTCCTTGGCGCTTTTAAAAACGCTTAACCGCCGTGTTAGTCTACTGAAGAAATTAATCCTTTCATCTTTTTTTTTCAATAGATAATGAAGCTTAATTGCAGTGAATTACTAAAAGCACAGATAGAAGAAGGAGGGTAAAAAAAAAGCTGTTAAAAGATTCAGGTAAAAAGTGGACTGCTGAGTTAATAAGTATGCTTGAAAAACGCCCATGGAAAAGGGTTTTTTTTATGTCGTCAAATTAGTTAAAACTTTAACTCACTTTTTTAAGCACCCCATAAAATAATTAAGTGAAGATTCAGTTAGTTTTTATGAATGTGTTTTTCTAATCTTTCATGTCTAAAATTCAGTTCGGGGAAGGTTTTATGTGTTTGATTAGAAGTCGTATTTATCTACTTGATATATTTAGATTCGATTTTATTCTTCGGAAACGTACCAAAGTTTACTCGCAGCCAGAAATAAGATTTTGATCCTTTTTACATATTTTATTTTGTTTTTGATTTAATTAATAGTAAGATTTGCTGACAAAGAGAAAAGTAAAATATTTTGTTTTATCTATATTTTTTTTTGGTCAGCGTGAATTCAAAAATAAAACACTGTTGTAAAGAAACTTAATTCGAAAACAAAAATGTTTTCACATAAATACAGGCCTCTCATTTTGTTTTTTAAGGACAAAAAATTTCTTTTTAACTAGATTTAAATTATGCAAAATTTTATCTATATCCTTTAAAGATAGACATACTTGCTTAAGAATCAACTTTGCTTAAAATTTGAGTTTTGAAGTCATATATAAACAATTCTTACATGAGACTGAATTTCATTGTTAGAAATTTCATTTTTAAAAGGTTTAAAATATGTATATATCTATATATATAAAACAGTTTCGTGAGTGAGTGAGTGACTGACTGACTGACTGACAGATAACGTACAGACCAAACCGCTGGACCTAAAGGGTTGAAATTTTGCATGGCGATTCTTCCTATAGTGTAGGGGTGCACTAAGAAAGATTTTTCAAAAATTCTTCTTAGAATTTTTTAAATTAAATTTTTAAGTTGATTTTGTAACTTTTTTAAAGTTTGCATTTAAAATAATAAACTGGCGGTTATAAAATTTATGCCACGAGAAAGATCATAAAGATTCCTTTAAAATGAAATCTTTTTCGAATCTTTACTTACATTTTCTGATTTTTGGTGAATTTTTAAAGATTAATTCTTAGAATTTAATTTATTAAATGCTGATCAACGTGGTTTCTTTTCTTTTTGTTACACTTTAAATTAGTTTTGCGTCACGTGAATAACAACGAAATAAATTGACAAAAAAATTATTAAAATACGGTAAAAAATAAAATATAACCATAAGACTAATTGAGATAGAAGTTTTTAAAGAATGTAATTCGTATTAGTATGTTTTATGGATATTAAACATACAAATTAATTGCATATATTGCATACCTTGCATACATTGATTATATATATTGACATTAATTGCATACTGATCACGCGGTTTCTTTTCTTTTGTGATACTTTAAATTAATTTTATGTCACGTGCATAACAACAAAATAATTTGATACCAAAATATATGAAATACGGTAAAAGATAAAATTTAACCACTAGACTAATAGAGATGGCAGCTTTTTAAGAATTTAATTCAAATTAGTATGTTTTATGGATATTAAACATACAAATTAATTGCATATATTGACCGTTGTATTTAATTTGAATGTACTCCGTAGCAAAGCACGGGTATTCAGCTAGTATATATAAATAAATAAATAAATAAATATATATATATATATATATATATATATATAACAACATGCATAACATTTTATTATTTTACTATAATCCAAATACTGAAGATTTGTTAGGGGAAGCACAATTGCGAATAGTCTCAAATTATGAAGCATCACTAAATGAACTCTACAGCCTGAGCAAGGTTTTTCCCGCTCCTCTGTAATAATTCTCTTTACAACATTATTTCCTCACAGTCTATGTACTATTGTAACAAAGAAATACCATAGTAAATACCCTCACACACAATTATTTTTTACATCTATAAATTGCTTACAAACCCCATTTAGTAAGTTAAGGAAACATTGAATGTCATGAACTGTACAACAAAGCATGTTTTGAGTGGAAAGGGGCAATACTATTGGTAGAACGCTTTATCGATTTATAAAGAGCTTCAAACATTAAATACTACATATTCGTTAAATAGCGTGTGGAAAAATTAAACAACAAAGAGTATCACACATATAATTATCAGGGCCATTTTTATATCAATGCGTTTTAAAGATTTTTTTTTTTTTTTAAATCTCAAGGCAAATTGCCAAAGCACAATCCTTTGTTACAGATACACAAAATCTTCCTTGTGAAACTTTTAAAATACTTGTACGGTATTCTATTAAATCCGCATTTTATAAATTTTGCAACAAGGAAAATCTTTGCAAATATATTTGAAAGGTACTAAAAATCATAAAAAAAAGGTTCCAATCATAATCGCTATATTTTACTTTTAGACCATCCAGCAAAAACTTGTATATATGCTTTACGAGATAGGGTTTAATTAAAAAAATAATTATATTTATGTTTCAGAATTGCAGATATATATTTTTACAGTTAAGAATGCGTTTATATTTTCAAATAAAAAGGATCTGAAATTTAATAAAATTTCTAGAACTCTGAAAATTATCTTTTACTAAGCAATATATTTTTACTAAAAAACCGCTCCACTATATTTATGAAATTGGTATGTTAATATTTGAGAAAACTCATCTAGCAAACTAATTAAGTTACTTATAATGAACTCCCAATTATCTACGTTAATTAATGCGCGGGTGTACTTAGAAAAATCAGGGAACAAGAATAAACTTAAAAATGTTCCTTTATTTTGGACTAAGAAAATGAAGTATTAGGAGGTTTTAAATGAGGGACATACATAGTGATTTTATTATAATGACATTTACATGTATTCTCAGGGCTGAAAAAAAAACATTGTTATATCATTTCATTTACGAACCATGTTGACAACCTTTCAAATACCTTTTAATTTACTCCAATTACTAATTCTTTTGTGATGCTCTGATTATTTGAGAATCGGATAATCCACCCGCGAATAGTTGAGATTTCAGTGTACTTGAAAGTTTAAATAGAATTTAACAAAAACTTAACCACTATATAAACGATCAGTGATTCTATATAGTATGGTTAAAAATAGATAAAAGTCCGTGTGAAAATTTCCAAAAATTCGAATTTATAAATTTAAAATTTTTGCGTTTCACATGTTAAGTGCTCTATAGGGTTTGAAATAACTTTCTTAAAAATATTCTGTAAACTAGTTTTACATTAAATTAAAACTTTGTTGTCTATTTGAAGATGACCCAGGGGGAATTTAAAACAAATATTACGCAATATCAGGCATAAATTTTTCTTTGGTCGTATTGAAAATGAGTGAAGAACAAAGAATTATATCAAAGAACTAGCTGAAAATCCGTGGTTCGCTACAGAATACACTCAAATTAAAGACAACGATCAATTTATGCAATTAATGCCAAAAAATATATTTATTTATAATAAATACAACGGTCAATGTATGCAATTAATTTGTATGTTTAGTATCCATAAAACATACTATTTTGAATTAAATTCTTAAAAAAAATCCATCTCGATTAGTCTAGAGATTAAATTTTATCTTTTACCGTATTTTAATATATTTTTTGTCAATTTAATTTGTTGTTATGCACGTGACGCAAAATTAATTGAAAGTATCACAAAAAGAAAAGAAACCACGTGATCATTTCAAATCAGTGATCAGCATTTAAATTCTGAAAAAAATCTTTAAAAATTCATCAAAAACTAGAAAACGGAGGTAAAGATTCGAAAAAGATTCCATTTTGAAGGAAATTTTATTATCTTTCTTTGATATTAATTTTATAACCCTCAGATTATTATTTTAAATGCAAACTTTAAAGAATGTTACGAAAACAGCTTAAAAATTTAATTAAAAAAATCTAAGAAGAATTTTTTTAAATCTTTCTTGGTGCACCCTACACTATAAGAATAATCGCCATGCAAAATTTCAGCCCTTTAGGTCCAGTGGTTTGGTCTGTGTGTTGTCTCTCATCAGTCAGTCAGTCACTGAACTGTTTTATGTATAGAGATGATATATTTTTTTCCTGCAAAACTTTAATATTTCAAGTCGAAAACACACATCTGCATTTTTTACTATCAAAGGAAGTCAATATGTGAGCTTAACATTGCAAAATATACATAAAACTTCAGTAAAGTAAGAGAGGTACAAAATAAGTTATCGGTTTTTAAATATAGAAAATAGTTCGTTTTTTCTAAAAATCGCATTTAATTTTTTTTTTTGGTTAAAAATATTTCTAGTTCACATTGTGCATCATCTGATGCTCAGGCGCTATCGGATACATTTTCATTACTGGTGGTACTTTCAAATTTATAACTCCTTGTTAATTATTCCTTTTCAATTCACAACCAAAGCAAATTTTATGCCTGATATTGTGTAATATTTGTTTAAAATTCCTCCACTTTCCTCTTCAAATTGAAAACGCAGTATCTCAAGGTTTAAGGGGGTCCAGGACACAAAATTATTCGAATTTCAAAAAAAAATTTACTGCATTAAATTTTTTTTTTGCTTTTTTACGCTTAAAATGACGTTTAAGTCATGTTTCTATCTTAATTAGAACAGGATAAATTGTTATTTTTTTTTTTTTGCAACATTCTAATAGTAGCCAATCGTTGTTTAAACCTGTAAGTGCGTTTTTCTGCATGATGTTTTTTTCCCCATTTCTCGTCTTTATATTGTTTAAGTCAAGAATCGTTAAAGATAAATGGTTGAAACTTGGAACATATCTTTTTCAACTATTTTACTTTAATTTTGATTCAGAAAATTTGAAAAAAATTTTTACTTTTGAAACTATGATTTTTATAATATAAGTTACATAATTTTTTTTGTAATTTTTAATCTAAATATTTTTAATTCCTTTAAAACTTAATATTTTAATGCTGAATATTTTAATATGCTGAATCAAAATTAAAACTTATATATTTCTCTTTAATTAAGTGAAAAAATTTTGAAATTCGACAAATAATATTT
>OU015493.1:193518556-193543556 GCA_907164885.2 Dolomedes plantarius
CAAGATATTAACATTAACATACCTGTTCACACCCGCACCTACACGTACACACACACATACATACATACATACATACATGTATATATATATATATATATATATACAGGGCCTTTTTATCGCAAGGGCAAATCGGGACTTTGCCCAGGGCCCCCTGATACTAGGGGGGCCCCAAAACCCCCTTGGTGTATGCACCTAGTACTTCTAATAGTATGTATTTTTATAAATGTCCATAAGGGGGGGCCCCCAAATAGCATATGCCCCGGGGCCCCCAGCGTTCATAATCGGGCCCTGTATATATATATATATTAGTACCGCTTTCATAAATACGGAGGTTTACCATAAGCGATACTTCTAATCACGATAGATTTGTACCCATCAAAATTTGAATTCCTTCCAAAACTTCCATAAGCTTAATTCATGACAAAACTATTATTTCACGGCTAAGACATTATTCTCAAACATTCTTTTGAATTTTGCCTAAAACAAGAGCCTAAAATACCTACTAAGACTCGAAAGCTCTTCTTGGCTTCGAATACTTTGATTTGTTTATTTCCCCAATAGCCGCTTAACTCTTCTCTCGAGGCCCTCCCCCATCAATGTCAAAGTAGAGGTGTTTGTGGGCTTTCTACGAGAGGAAATTTTAAGATGTGCAGCAAATATCTGGAATCTTCTGAGCGAGAAACTAATGCTGACTGAAGGGTATGTTACTGAAAAGGTGTGCATCTCCTTTAAGAGATGGGAATGTTTTTATACAGCCATTTTTGGCTGAAATTTTAGAATATCATAATCTTCAGGCGTTAAATGTATAATTTGAAGTTGTCAGAGGGTATTTGATATATACTCTAGGCACAAAAACCAGTATAAGAAGATAGAAAGCAACGTTCACCATAAAATGTTCTGTAGAGGAGCAATGTAATATTCAAAGTGGATTTCAAAAGAGCAAATGCAGTGTTTCTCGTCGGTTGTTCTTGATAAGATTCACTGACTTCTATTTGATCTTCAGGATGAAGATTGTTCCAATGTGATTTAAATTCTAATACATAGGCATCTGAATTAGAGTCCGCTAGAGCAAATTAAAGAGAGTTGCTCTGGCAAGCATATTTAAATATTAATATTGTTTGAAGTCCTTTTCTACGGCAACATTTAATTTGCCAAATATTTAAACGTACCTTCCATAAGGCTTTGATTTTAAGTTATCCTTGTAGAGCAATAGGTAAAAAGTTATAAAAAAAATTTCCTAAAAACGTAAAGATATAGGGAAAGAATGTATCTCGATGAAAATATCAGGGTTTGATCGAGTAGAACAGGGGTGGCGAACCTTTTTTGATCAGAGTATAAGCTTATCGAAAGAAATGCTTAATGAAGCCGTCCACTGTCGTCACTCAATTTTATCTAAGTAATCATTGGATAAAGAAAATTAAATGCTAATTTTGTAAAATATGGATGGCTTAAAATGTTCTTTTAACTGCCATCGATGGCACGCGTGCCAAAGGTTAGCCACCCCTGGAGTAGAATATGGTTACAGTTATGCTTGATTGTTAACACTTCAGCGGGAACATGATTCTTTTCCCGCTTAGTGAGAATATCTGCCTGGAAGGCAGATATAGATGGAATATCTCTTTCCCAGGTATTTTTAACTAGAAATTCAGAGGGTATTTGTGGTTTATTACATTTCACGGTAGCCACAATCCTCAAACCATTTCCCCTTCATTTTTGACCAGCTTCTCTTGAACAGAACCAATTATCACAGGTGATATTACGGTTCGTTTAGTAGAGGCATTTAGTGAGTCGAAAGAGTGGTTGGGTTGGGATGTTTAATTTTTGCTCTGATTAATCTAATTTTTACCTGAATCAAAGAAGCTGGCATTACGAATCATCCTTCCACACTGAAGACAAGATGTTGACAGAAGTAAGTGTAAACTCACAGTACCCAAGGTTCGAAGAGTGGGGATGGGGGGCAGCGTTGAATAAAGAAATAGCTGCCTGAGAGGCAGATGTTCCCTCCGAAGTGTTAAATACAAATCCTGATGGAATGTTTTGTAAATTGTGATAAGCTGATGGAGAACATTTAAGAAAAGATATAGTGTGGAGAAATAATAGAGAAGAAATGTGAGGAAACTATGCGAGATCAAGGCTTCACCTCACGGGTAGCTTTACAGGAAAAGTTTTCACTCGATACGATCCGGTCTGATTGCTAGTACTGGCAGAATATCGTCATAACTTGTAAGATGATTCAACAACTAAAGGTGACACTGTGATGAAAACATTTAAAAAGCATTCTAGGGCAAAATATGTTATTTAGTCTTACTATGGTTTGGTTATTTACTTGACAGAAAAAGTTGTACAATCATTCTCACCAGGGATAGTAACCAGGATCTGTGTGTATGGTAGATTTTCAGACTGTTTAATAATACAATCGGTGACCTAACAATTTTAAATGTCGGACAATTTACAAGTTTACAAGCAAGTTTATTCTGAAAAACGCACTTTCATGCAAAAAGATACAGATTAGCCCACTTTTTACAATTATTTCTTAAATTATGTTGCTCCAATTCACTGACTTCATAGAGCACACTTTTACCGGATCTTGTATTAAAAATCGACCAGTTTCACATCTTCATTCCCAAGCACTGCCATATTATTTTCGGTGCCGACTTCGACAATGAGTCGTTGTTAATTGGCTTTGTTTCGATGTGTCTCGCCTTATTTACAACAGTTTAACTGCGTTACCAGTTAAGTGTGGCTGGGCATATATTAAGATGCAGACAACAAATTAATTCAAAGTCGTAAATGAAGCAGAGTATCTTGCACGAAATTAACGATGAACTTATGCAACACATAAACAAGAAGATAAATATTTCAGGCAAAAATTTGAAATTATGAATCTATGTGTGCAAGTGAATAATATGTATATTTATAATTAAATACAGGTAAAATTGAAGAAATGAACTGACATATGTTAATATTATAATAAATACTAAAATAATTCAAAATGGGCAAATGTTAGCATTCCCTTCATGTATATATATATATATATATATATATATATATATATATATATATACGCATGCTAAAATTTTAAAATCTACCAGTTTTGTAAATGAACTTAAATACACCCTTTTATGCTTGATAAGGAGATTTTTACCAAGCGTAATGAAACGCCTATCCCAAAACAAAACCCATAAATGCTCTTAAAAGCTCCAGGACACTATTTCTGTTCGAATGCCTTGATTTGTTTATTTGAACAAAAGCCGCTTAACTCTTCGAGACCTTATCCCCGTCATTGTCAAACAAAGAAGCTAGCTATCCTTGAAGGAGACGGAATCGGTAACAATGATGTCCGGGTAAAAAAGAAATTGATGGGTATGTGTGAATGCCGGGTTTCTCCTCTGTTCAAAGTTGAAAGAAATTTACTTTTATATATATATATATATATATATATATATATATATATATATATATATATATATATATATATATATATATATATATATATATATATTTATTTATATATATATATATATTTATTTATATATATATATATATATATATATATATATATATATATATATATATATATATATATTTATATATATATATATATATATATTTATATATATATATATATATATATATATATATATATATATATATATATATATATATATATATATATACATATATATATATATATACATACATACATATATATATATATATATATATATATATATATATATATATATATATATATATATTTAGGCCCGTATTATTGGGATACATGCTATCCCACCCCGTAAGATAAAAGGTTAATGAGCAATTTTTGGCGTATACTTGCATTACATGTAATGTTAGGAATCAGATTTTAAAGGGGTGAAATGAGATCCAGGTTTGACGATACCGGTTTCAAATCAATGTTGTTATCAGAAATGTTAGTACTAATTTGAAGAGTTTATAATCCAAGAAATTTTCATGAAAATTATATATGGATAAAAATTATTTTAGATGGGTATTTTTGTTATTTGAGCTACGAATATCTACTAATACATGGGACTATAGAAATGCGAGTATCTTATAATATTACAATAAATATAGCTTTAATGATGCGGCGAATTTTAGAGGATATTTTGGAATTAGTTTTAAAACACATTATAATTTTTGTGTAACAAATAATTAGAGTAAAAAAAAAGCTTGGTTTCCTTACAAATGTTCTTTCTTTAGAAAATACAAAAGGGGAATTTTCTCTGAACTGAAACATAATTTTACGTTGTTTTGAAATTTCTATTAAAGTAGTGATATATTCAATAATTATCGATTAGAATACCTTAAACTTTTAATAGAATTTAATTTTGCTTCATTATTGCCGCTTCAAAAACAGAACTTTAGAAACAAACCTACATCGGCTGACATAGATTATTAAAAAAAAAACAAGAACTCATCGATTCCTCAGTAATACTCATAAGATATTTATAAATATTTCTTTTAGCAGAGTGATACAGTTCCTCCCATTCAAAGTAGATCACACATTCGGATATTAAAAACCCATAGAGAGCTTGCTGATTTAAGTTCCACTTTGGCATGGACTTTTGTAGCCACTGAGAATCGGCTAAACTGTAGGTCCCGCTCTAATTAGTTCTTTAGTAGCAAAAATTGACCGTAGTGCTCTGAACCAGCAAACAAACCCATAGAAGTTTCCTAAACGTTTAAACATTGCATTTTTCTGTAAAAAAAAATATTTTCGATTTTTAAACTTTAACTTACGGGGCCCATTTTTCCGATTCCATCTTTAGAATTTTATACTCCCTTTGTAAGAACGGCTGTTAAGGGGGTTATATATATATATATATATATATATATATATATATATATATATATATATATATATATATATATATATATATATATATATTTATTCTTGGATCCGTATTCTTGGGATACATGCTATTCCACCACGTCCGGAAAAGGTTAAAATTTTTTCACTTTTGTAATTCAGTCTCCATTTAGTAATTAATAGACTTGCCTTTCGACTTTACAGTGAACTTTACGAGCAGTCCTAACTGAATGAGTAGAAATATTTCTCCGAAAACATGCTGCTAACAAAACATATTTTCTTCGACGAAACCATGAAATGGGAAGCTATACAAATAGCAATTGTGTTGAGAATAAACACCCCAAGATATAAAGAAATCCTCTCATAAACATACACACACACAAATCGCTGTAATAGCTGCTGTGAAATTATTTTGCCATAAAAATTTTAAATTCATAATTCATTTACAGATAAACATTTGCAAGGACTTTTTACAAAATTTGATGTTATCATCTCGTTTTGAAGAGAAATGGAATATTAGACTAGTAACATTTAGTGTGATAAGCTAATTCACTGGGCCATATTTTACTAATCGCTGATGCGAAATTATTTTACCACAAAAATTATTATTTCATAATTTATTTACAGATCGCCATTTTCGGGGGATTTTTTTCCCCTCAAAAATCTGATGTTATCGTCTTGCCGTGAAGAGAAAGGGATTATTAGGCAAGTAAAATTTAATGTGATAAGCTAATTCCCCAGGTCATATTTCGTTATCGACGAGCATCATGGGCTTCGAATGAACCCCGTACAAGTAGCATTTTTCAGTCGAGATTACAAAACTGACATGCACACAAAAACTTACATCGCATTTTTTTTTCGCCCGACCTTTTTATACGTTTTAATCGTATAATGATTCCGGCGAAAGCATCAGCATTAACTACGTGCATCGATTGAAGCGAGGCACTGTTACGACTTCTCTTGCCGGCTTTCCATCCAAACCAGCATGTCATCGTCTTTGTAGGTCAGGAAGTTAATCACCATGTAATCCTTTTAGTGGAAGCCACCAAACCACGCCACACACCGCACGATTTTGTGGAAGTGCACGCATGTTTCCTCGCGAATGACATCCCAAAACGTGTGGGCATTACCGGGCTAAACACCGTATCGATTTTCTTTTGAAAATAACCATAACATCAGGCTTTAAGTCTGGGAATTCAAGTTGTAGAGAATGATTCAATACACTTACTCCAACGTAGTTATTTCTCTAATTCAGGCGTGGCCAAACTGAAGCTCTTTTTCGCATTTTTGTGGATTTTGGCTCTATGATCCCTTTTTCAAAACAAATTATACAAAAGTGTCATGCATTGCATACAAATTTTTTTTATAAATTTTATTATTTCACAATTTTTTTTTCTCTATCTAGTACTGTGATTCCCAACGGGGTCCAGGTGGACCCCTTGGGGTCGATGGAAGTTTAAAAAGGGTCTATAGCATTCCAGGTGTCTATTGGGAGTCGATGATAAATTTTTCTGTTTTAAAATTTAATTTAATTTTTAAGGAATGTAATTATTAGATGATAATATACGTTTTAATATGTATAAATACAGATTTGCATAAGGCGGAGTCATCCGCGCATCTAAAGTCGAATGTCATGACGCTTTTGTATATGCGTCGAATGACGACGTCGGCTTTTATTTGTGTACCAACACTAGGCCGAACTGGGGAAATCCACTGGGCTTTAAAGGGGGTAGATAACTTTTAAACCTTCAAAAAATACAATTTTTTATTGTGATTTAATTTTAAAGAATTGAATGTAAAGAATCTGTAAAAAAATAAGTCGATACTACCATTAGAATCTTGTTTATGGCCAAATGTATAAAGCTAATAGCAAAGTAATTATGATGTATGCTGTATATTATAGAGAAAAATGTGAGAGGTGGGGGGTCGATGGAGAAAATCATTCTTTTAAAAGGGGTCGAAGTGGGAAAATAGGTTAGGAACACTTGATCTAGAACAAAAATCTGTAAAATTGGTGGTATTTATTTTTTATTTTGACAAACATCTCCGCTAGAATTTTGGAAACTTGTACCAGCTTGGAATACCCAAAATTAAAATAACCAAATAACCTCCATTTTTGGTACAACTTTTAGCTGTGAATTCATGTGCTCTACAATTATGCTGGCATAAAATAAACAATGCTTAATGTTAACAATTTGATATTTAGCTGAATTACTTCGACCTGCAATCATTCCATGTATGCCAGATTTGAATAATTTGGAAAACACAATTAAAAAATTATTAAATCTATTAAAACTTTTTAAGAATATTATTTGTTATAACAAGTGGAGAATGATATATTTAATGAAAACATTAAAAAAAAAATTTCTTTCGCATCAAATATATTCTTTTCTATTTTTGGCTCATCTAATTATGCGGACATTTCAGAATTGTTAATAACATTGTTTGTCTTGGAAACCCCTGGTCTAAACAATCATAACAGAGTGTAATAAAATAACTTTAGTGTTTATTGCGGCAAACTTCTTCATACATACTTCATACTCATCTTTTTCAAGTTTGAAGAGAATGCATACAGCACAGTAGCACATCCCAGAAGTACTTTTTGTTTTACCCGACGACAGGATTCAAAATCATTTCTACTGGTCTTAAAGGTCCCTCTCCTTCAAGGATTGCCGAGTTCTTTGTTTGACGAGGATGGGGTAGGTCTGGAAGAAGTAAGCGGCTTTTTCTGCAAATAAAACGAATCTAGGTACTCGAACTAAAACAGTATTCCAGAGCTTAGGCGGGCATTAATGTCTTTTGTTTTGGAAAGGCGTTATATGGGAAAGTTTATACATGGTTTTCTTTGGTTTTCACTAAAGAAAAAATAAAAATTATCTTTTCTTTGGTGAAAAACTCGTAACGCTTCACAGTTATTAGCAAAATTTTCTGCTACGATATATTCTTGAAGTAATGCGTCTTTAATTTTCAGGACTCTTGATTGATGCCTTTGAAGATAAAAGACATTTGCATGTAATTTGACATACAGCATCAATTTTATCTTTTATTTTTTCCATTCAAAACTTCATGACATTCACAGTAGACTTTATTTTTTCCCGGGTTGCCCAAATTGGTCTGTAGATCTGTACTGTCCGTCCGGATCCCAGGCCCATATGAAACATAAACCGAACAGGGGAAATCAACCCTCGGCTGAGTTTGCATGTTTTGCTACGCAGCTTCTAGTCTTCAGTTTTTTTGCGGCCGATACGCACTAGCGGAGGTGGCCGACGTGGATTTGATGATTCTTCTAAAGATGCAGGCGATTGTCTTTAGACGTTCATCTACTACACCAAGAGATTTGGTAGTTTCTCGTAAAGAGGATACCGTATAGGGGACTCAGCCTCCTCATTTTTGATAGAGCATACGCAGGGGCGACATCTGGTGGGCTCATACCCTCTTCCCACCCACACACCACAAGGAGGAACTTTTTAGCCTACAGATTTAACATGCCCATACGCAGCGTACACATAAAGGCATTCAGTGGCGGAATTCGGATGTGATATCTACTAGGCTGCCTTGGGCCCTAGAAGGCTTTAACGTTTACAGACAGAACTCAATTGAATATTCCAACACTCGGAAGGAAAACGTACATTTAGAAATAAATTACAAAAATCGTTGCTGTTACTAATCCTAGAATGTCTAGCAAGCCTAGACAATCTCCATGAAACCAAAAATTTCTAAAAAGTCTAAAAACAGTAGAGGGACCTCGTTCATTGTAAAACCCAAACAAGCCAAAAGATGGGCAGGGGAGGCCATATCGGCTAATCACCAGTGACACTCCGGGAAAATCTACTGACCCTGCCGAAAAGTGAGTGCTCTAATTTGGCCACTGATGCAGCGCGAGAAGGCTGTTTGATATTTTCTAGGCCTGAGCTGGAAAGACCCATCCGGACATCTTCCAAAGTACCATGCGTGGTAGGGAGGAATTCTCCCAAGATGGTATTACAAAAGTAACTATTAGATGGACAAAAACTGAAATCATTGTTTCTTTACAAAAAGATATAAATTTTCTTCAAAATTGGGTGATTATACAAATAAAAAAACAGTCGAGAGATTAGATAAGAAAATAAAAGAACGAATGTTAAATAAACAAAGATGAGATAATTTAGGATTTCGAGTAGTAAATAGAAATTAAACGTATGATGATATAGCAATTCCAAAACCAGGGACTGTAGGAAGTAAAGATAAAACGTTTCTCCAAAATAATCTAGAGATGAATATAATTCATTTATCAATTTAGAATAATTAGGGTTCAAAAACTGCTTTTTAGAGGAAATGTAACTCTAAAGAGTTTGTTCAGTCTGCCGTTTTAAGCGTATAAAATGATTTGAAATATCTGTCATTTTCAGGGGTCACTGTAAAAATATTCGTTAAATAGGGGATGCAGGAGATTTATATTTCGTATATCTGCGCATCGCGACTAATCAGAATTTGCAAAATTTTTTTTTCTTTTTAAACATTAAAATAACAAAATCTAAAAGCCTACATCACATACTAGCACAGATGCCTTAATAATTTAAAGAATATTAAGAGAATTTATTTTAGGGACTTACCAAACTATCCCTGAGTGGTATTATGATCAAAGTAAAAGTAAAGGTTTTATAAAAAGAAAATCTTCTATCAAATTACTCGATGAGTTGAAATCGATTTTTAATGAAACCAAAGAAATATTCCAGAATAATCAAATTAATTAGCAGACAAATGAAAGAATGAATGAAGTGCATATTTTAACAAAGTATAGCGCATTTATTTATGCGTGAAAAATAGTAAAAAATATTTAAAAATACAAGAAAAATATAACCAAGGAATACTTTATTCAGTCAACTGTAGTTTGCATAATTTTGTTGTAATAGGTAGTTATTAAAATCAAACTTTTAGTAGGAGATTTAACAATCTAAATTTTTGCATAATTAAGCTTTAAGGAGTAATTTTTAATATATATATATATGTATATAACCTTATTTTGATGTATGTATCACGTAACGATTACTGTATTAGAGGAAACTTCTATTTTGTCCAAAGCTCTGTCAAAAACCTTAATAACATATAAAAACTTGATTGACGCTGAATTCGGGAACAAAAAACTGTTTAGGTACTATTTAAGCTTTTATTTGTTTGTTTTACAAGGGATAACTTAATAAAATGTTTTAAATTTATTTAAATATATTAAAGTATTTACGATAAATACATGTTAAATTTATTTGTTTTACAAAATATTATTTAAATGAATTTCTTAAAAGATAATATTTAAACTTTAGTTTATATTATTCAAATTTATTTTTATTTTTAATTCTATTCTTGTTTTAAAATTTAGATCTGTATTACAACCTTTACTAAGTATTGATCACTAAATTTAAAAATAAAAAGAACAAAACTTTTTGTGCTTAATTTTAAAAAGATATAAAAAATCTATATACATAAAGCAATTCCGTAACTGACTGATTGACTGACTGACAGATTACGCACAGACCAAACCGCTGGACATAAAAGTCTGAAATTTTGCATTGCAATTCTTCTTATATTGTAGGGGAGCAAGAACTAAGAAAGATTTTCGAAAAAAAAATTCTTAGATTTTTTTAAATTAAATTTTTAAGCTGTTTTTGTAACATTCTTTAAAGTTTGCACTTAAAATAATAATATGAGGGTTATAAAATTTATATCACGTGAAAGATCATAAAAATTCCATTAAAATGAAATCTTTTTCTAATCTTTTCCCCCGCTTTCTGACTTTTGGTGAATTTTTACATATTAATTTTTTCAATTTAATTTATTAAATGCTGATCACGTGGTTTATTTTCTTTTGTGATACTTTAAACTAATTTTGCGTCACGTGCATAACAATGAAATAGACAAAAAATCGTTTATTTTTCTTGCTAATTCGGCAGACGATTGGACATTATCCAAAAAAATTTTAACATACAGTAAAAGATATGTTCCTTAAACTGTACTATATTAACTGTACTATATTCTTTAGTATGTTCGATTAGATTTAATTTGAATATTTTCTTCTACATTATTTTGCTTATAAAAATATACGTTACGATTTTTTAATAAATATATTTTTTTGTTTTTTTTTTTACCACGAATTGCATACATTGACCGTTGTATTTAATTTGAATGTACTCCGTAGCAAAGTACGGGTATTCAGCTAGTATAAACATAAAACCATTAGAAGTAATCCATATTTTGATATCATTACAATACTTTAAAAAAACAGAGAGTGTTTTCATAAAATTTTCTCCGCCAACGACAAATTATTAAGATACTGCAAAATTAATACATTTTATTACAAATTTTGATAATTATAATAAAAGGCTCCAAACAAATGTGATTTGGACGCTTTATCTGAAGTACTGGGCATGAAGGGGGATTAAAACAAAGCTTTCATTTTGTTTCTGCTAGCATATCCCAGCTAAAGAACCTTTTCCCTTTTTATCCGCCACATCGATAACCAGAGAATGTTAGCCGAGGAAATTCAGAAAAATCGTTAAAGATATCTACATATAACAGTATTCCTGTGGCTCGGTCAATGGCAGTTACTGTTCCTAGGGGTATCGGAGCGGTAATGGAGGTTTTGTGTCGGATCACGGCTTAACGAGCCATCCAAGACCGCGGTTCCCGGTAATTTAAGAATCTAATAGGAAGCGCCCAAATTAGTTGATATTGAGGTTTCCAGCAATATCCCTCGTCTGCCATTTAAAGTGTCGTTAAAGGAACTACGCTTTTTTTCAGTTTATATTTGGGTAGTGTTCTTTACGATACAGAGACGCGTGTTACATCTTCTTTCTTAATTTGAGCAGAGAAAAATATTCGTTACTTCAAAACTGAAAAAAATTAAAAGATATACAGAGGCTGTTCACACATTTTTTAGACGATGTAAAACTAAATTACATAAAATTCTTGTGTTTTAAATGTTCTATTTGGCATCCCTTATTCTGAACCAGTTTTCCATTTTTCTTTGGATAAGTGTTTCTCATATAGAATTCTGCAGCGTGTCCTGCGTTCAGCGATATGATTTGGAAGAAGACGGTGCACATTGCGTTTTTTCGCCTTCTTAAGATTTAAATCAACGTTTATCATTTTGTTTACAGTGGACACAGAGCATTTTAATGATTTTGCAACTGTCCTTTGACTAGGGGGATTTTCTTTTAACATTAAACAACGTACCTTTGCAATAGTCGGAGATGTCCGTTTTTTCCTTGGATACTTGTTTGGAATTTTTGTCCCACTTGAGGCTCCAATTTGACGTTTTTTTCCTTTCTTGTTGACGATATTACCTATCGACGCATTAGATATCACAAAACCATGACTCTCACATCGTTTTTGGATAATGGAGTATGCATATTTCTCTTCGGAAAGAGCATAAATGTAGCCTTCGAACCACTGCTTTGTTAAAAACGCCATTTTGAATAAAAACAAAACTTTCAAGCCGCAGACGATAATTTTGACTTTTAAAAACATAGTACAATTGCAATTATTTCTTTTGCAGCAAACGATTTTTTATTACCGCTTACCAAAATCGTCTAAAAATGTGCGAACAGCCTCTGTAGTTAACTAAAATTAAAAATAAAAGTTCCCTCAGCTCAGAAAATTTTTCATTTCTATTAAATTATTAAATTTTGCAGACTCACATGAGAGAAAAGAAAATCGCGATATATGTATTTCTTCAAACTCCAAACTTTGCTGAAGTTTCTCCTGAATATATAATTTTTATAAACGCAAGGGACGAATTATCAGCCAAGAGGTAGTTATTGTAATTATTATGTTATCGTGTTTAATTGAATACCTCATACTTAGGGATATGTAATTTTCAAATATTTACGAAATAGAAGCGGATAAATGCGAAATTTGCCAATATGAGCGAATAAATGCGAAAATTATTTTTTACTACGGTTTGGCAAAAACTCGGCTACAAACGGCTTTTTAAGCGAAATTAAGTAATAATAGTAATAATTTGTTAACATAATTTCTTAACTAAGAGAGTCCACGGTCTTTAACCAAGAAATCTCCCTGTCTTTCGGATTAGTTGCAAATTTTACCCTGACAATTTCTCCGTACCTGAGTCGAACCTAAAAATCTAACTGTAAAAATCAACCATCAAGTTTTGTGGAACTATATAGTAGATTTAAGAACGTCTCTTGAGCGCCAAAGTCAAGGGTATTTCAGCTACTTACAGTAGTCAACCAAGATACTCTTGTTGATGTTATACAGATTTTAAGTTCAACGAAATGCTGCTACCTTAACTTTGCAAAGTCAGCTATACAAAGCCTCTATAATCCCGTTAACAGAGTAAATGCTGAGATATTTTAGTATGTACAACATAGTTATTAAAGACAGAATGCAAATACTTAAGGAATATAATGTGGAGACTACTACAATGTGAGCTTTTATATAAGAATTTTGATACTTATTCAAGTAAGTAAAATTGTAATTTTTTTTAAATAAATGCGAAATTTTTAAATATATATTTTTTGCGAATAAATGCGAAATTTTATATATTGTATTTTTTTTGTTGCGAAGTTTCGATATTTTTTATACTTAAGGAATATAATATGGTAAGAAATATAATGTGTAAGGAATATAATGTGTGTAAGGAATATAATGTGTTTTATACTTAAGGAATATAATACTTAAGGAATATAATGTGGAGACTACTACAATGTTATATATTGTATTTTTTTTTGTTGCGAAGTTTCGATATTTTTTATACTTAAGGAATATAATGTGGTAAGGAATATAATGTGTAAGGAATATAATGTGTGTAAGGAATATAATGTGTTTTATACTTAAGGAATATAATGTGGAGACTACTACAATGTGAGCTTTTATATAAGAATTTTGATACTTAATTATTCAAGTAAGTAAAATTGTAATTTTTTTAAATAAATGCGAAATTTTTAAATATATATTTTTTGCAAATAAATGAGAAATTTTATATATTGTATTTTTTTGTTGCGAAATTTCGATATTTTTTATGCGAAATTTATGCATTCCTACTCATACTGTAATTATCATTATAGATTCTAGGGATTTCTTTCTTTTGAAGAGCAAAATCTTCACTACTGCTTAAACAAATTAATGTTTAAATAATTCCATGAACCACAACGGGGCAAGTGAATGAAGCATTTAATATAAAATTACACAAACTGCAATATCAAATTATAGCTAAAAAGTCCTGAACATATACATATGAAATATAGACAAAATTGGGGGTTACACAAGCTATCCCCTTCTTCATATCATTGAGATCAGACTTTTAAATATTTATGATTTGTCCAGTTCTGTTATAATATGTTTAACGATATCTTTGTCAGGCTCTTTCCCACCGTCTGGGTTAGCCAGGTGATGGCCGAATGGCTAGGGCACGGGATTTCAGTTTAGATCCTGTGAGTTCGAGTCCCACTGTTGTCATGGATGTTTTTTAGCCGTTTGGAATCGGCTTCAAACTGTAGGTCTTGGTCTAATTAGCCCTCGAGTAGCAAAAAGTTGACCGTAGCGCTCCAAACCAAACCCACCGTCTTGCAGGAAAACGTCTTTGACTACTCGTAAATCATTATTTTGTTTGTCATTTTGCAATTTCCCTGATTCTGATTGTTCGAAGGATATTTCTGCAATTGGACACAATTTTAACAAGCACAACTCTTTTCTTGTTGCATTCATCAAAATGATGTACAAATTCGCTCAAAGATTCGTTCTAACTTTAGGACAATATTTTACAGCATTCTTCTCTGTCTTCATCTCATAAGTTATCATTTTAACTCTTTCTTTAGAAAATCTAGAGTGAAGGAAAATTTCAAGACCACTTCCTTACATTCATCTTTCTTAGATGATGCCTTCGATATAATTTTTTCATGCACAAGGCTTTCATTAATCTTCTCATTTAAATCTCCTAACAGACTACCCCTCAGGGGAATTGCTTAGATTCTCATCTATCTCTATTTCCTTAAAAAGTCCGATTCCCTGAGTGAATCAGATACACACTCAATTTCTTCCTCCCCCGCCCCACATTATGACTCCTTTCTAGCCATTCCGTTCCTAACTTCTCATATTAACACACTTGGCATTATTAGACGGAACACCACTTGACCTTGGACCACTCGCATTCACCTTTATCGTTGGAACAATTTACATACCTAACACTGCATTTCCATTCCTGCATTTCCTACTGTCCCTGTATTCTCCAATTCTATCTTCACTAGCAACTACTTTAAAAAATTCCACACTTAAATCATTTGTCGAGTGAAGAACACTCGATGTGTCGCTTATAACAGCGTCATATCGATACCTTTTTTGTAAGGTTTGAAACTTAGAAGAACTAACAGAGATCTACTCTCAGATACAGCAGGCCTATCATATCAGGCAGAAGAATGTCAATCTATTTTGTGGCCTTTGTTCGATCCACAACGGCAAGAGACTTGTATTTAAGCTCTGTTGATCTCTTTTGAGATTCTATAACTGAAATATGAGATAAATATAGCTTTTCAGCAATTCCTACATTACCAGAATTAAGATTTCTAACAAGATCATGCTCAATTTTCGATACCTCGCATTTCGATTAGATGGAACCCTATCCATTCTGACTGGATGGACACGTGTACTTTGGCTCAATACCTCGAGTTGAGATGACTCAACAGTATTTTTTTTTCCAGGCCTTCGTTTCACGGTTTAATTCAATTCCTTGTTTCAACCAATCGCGTTCCGAATCTCGTTCTTCATCCACCCTTTTCCCATTTAATTGCATCCTATCTTCCTCGATATGTCGAAGCTGATGTAATAAAAATTCCTCCTCCCATCCTCTGCTGTTCAAAATGACTTGCAACAACTGCTTTGCTTGCTTCCATCTCGGGATTAACATCTTCATCCACCTGCCGTGCGCGAATTCTCGGATCCTTTACGGGTGTATCCCGTAAGAAGTTCATAGAACGATCTCGCCAGCTTAGCTTCTCCCGCTCTGCCTGACGACGCCTCGCTTCAAATTCTCGCTTTTCCCTGAGCTGCGCTTCGACTCGTCGTTTTCTAAATAATTCTAAGGCTTTCTTAAGTTTCCCTTAATAATACCAGCTCCGACTCTGTTCGAATTATTTTCTAATTCGCAACTGTTATGAACGACGTCCTAAGTCAAACTGTGGCCATTTTAACAACCCCTCGTAAATTCCTTAAAAAAAATATATACAGTCGAACCTCCATATATCGAACTTTCCCTATATCGAAATTTTCTATATATCGAACTCTTAGCAAATCTCCATGTTCATTACATAGAAAAACTGTTTCTATATATCGAAAAAATCTCTATATATCGAAATTTTTTTCACGACATATTGGGAGATTTTATTCCACTTTAGAATAAAATCTCCCAATTTTTGGCGTTTGAAACAATACTTCGTGGACCCCTCATGAAGTTTTAATGGACTGAATAAATTAGAGCATTTCTTTGAAAAACTTTCCGCAAAACTGGCTGTTCAGCAAGATATTCGTAGTTTTTTTTTTTTTTTTTAAAGAATGTAACTGTGATCACTGTAACCACTGTCTGGATTATTGATATTTTTTAAGGTATATAGTACTCAATAAATCTTTCACATTAATTCACTTTTTAGTTATTAACTTTCATTTAATATAAATTGGAAATGGAGTTTCCTATAGGAAAACTAGCTTTAATTTTAATGTTTTAGAAGAATTATGATAAAACTAAGATCAATTCTATATATCGAAATTTCTATATATCGAATTATTTTCCGGCATTTTGCTACTTCGATATATGGAGGTTCGACTGTATATACAGTTGACTCTCTGTTTAACGACTTTCAAGGGACCGTGAAAAATCGTCCTTAAGTAGAGATCGCCCTTAAGCAGAATTTGTGAAAACATAACATTTCCCATAATGTCGGAGGGGCCGGGACTGGGAAATGTCGTCTTTAAATAGAGATCGTCGTTAAGTAGAGCGTCGTGAAACAGAGAGCCAACTGTATATACATACACATATATTTATGTCAAAATTTTGACGCATCTTGGTAATTTTCTGTTTAACTGTTAGCTGCTTGTCCAAGCGATAGACTGAGTTTGCCGCTCTGCCAAAATTATAACTTGTGAGGACGGATGGACGGACGGTTTTAGCGTTTGAAATTTTCTTTCTCCGCAGGACCGTTATGGAGAAACGTAATCCTACGTTAAAATTACAAATAATAATAAAAATAATTCCTTCCCTATGCCCAGAGTTCTCGAGATTTTTCAGAATTTTCTCGTCTTCTTTCTTTATGCTTCCAAACTCCCCTTAATTTTATTTAATGCCCCCAATTTGCACCCAAGCTACTACCCCCCACCACCCACCCACACACACACACACTGAATCCTTCCCGCACACCCCGAGGGGGCGGTATCGCCCACTTTTGGAAACCCTCTAGAGTGTATACATCCCTCTCCACCAGAGTAGATGAAGTCGTGCTTGGAAAGGTCTATTCTCTACCTTTCCCGTAAGCTTTGAAAACTATATTCTGAGAACTAATATATCACTGTTCATAAGTAAACCCTAATCAAACTCTCCCTTGTGTGGATTATAATTTTCTTGTTCATCTTTATAACTTCCCGAGCGTCAGAGTGGTATGTTTATAGTATCTCCGACACACTTGTTTCAGATAAGGAATCATACAGTCTACAAACCTCACGTCCATGGAGCTATTTGCCTTCAGTTCTCTAATTTCGTTTCTTTCTCACCCGAACGAGCGAAAGACGCATATATATATATATATATATATATATATATATATATATATATATATATATATATATTATATATATATATATATGTATATATATATATATGTATATATATATATATGTATATATATATATATATATATATATATATATATATATATATATATATATATATATATATATATATATATATATATATATATATATATATATATATTTGTAAAAGAGAAAATTTAATACTGTGAAATGCAGTTTTAGGAGCGGGAAGTGATGACATATATAACCCCGAAATTCTGAATACCTTCTTTCCGTAAAGCTGAACCGCTAATTTTCCTGCATCTTATTAAACTCTTAAATTACAGAGCCACAAACCTGGCTGCTCTTTATCTCCTTCTTGGAAGAAAAATTCCACTTAAATACCTAATATTTTGCGGTTCAAGTCTGGTTCTATGGTACAGAGCAATGAGGCATATATTAAATTAATCACACGCACGACTATCCACTTTAGCAAAATCGAAATTACTTTCGATTTTGCTATAAAGTAAGTTCATTTGTTATGTGTTTTTAGGTCACTTCTTCCCTCTAGTCATTTGTTTCACTTTGTTCATTAATATATACAGAAATGTGTGAATCTATGCTTGTATATGCGAGTGATTTAGCAAGTACAAGTATAACAGAGTACTGAGATTTTTATTTAAATACTCAGTTTTTCAAAGAATTCGAGCACTTTACTGTAACGGCGTAAAATATTTGATAACATGAAAAGAATTACGTCTGTATATATATAAAAAAATTAATTAATGATACATATTTTTCAAAATTATCGCTTAAATATAACAATAATAACATTGTTTATAAAAGCAAAATGATTCATTTTGAGAATAATTTTAAATGGAACATGATTACATCATAATTTATATTTTTCAACATACAATATTGTGTTGCTATATCTTATTTAAGAGCACATTAAGTATTATTTCCTTTTCAGTTGGGCTTAATGTCACAGAATTTCGGAAAAAAGATTTTGAAATCCATTGATTATAAATAATTTGTAAGTAGTAATATTTTGCAAATCTAAAAGATTTTTTTGTTAAATATATAATTAATCATTATCAGTTTTCCTCCCAAATCACTGCACTTTTAGAGTAGAATGTAACATGTCCACTGAAATAAAAGCAGAACGATATCTAACGCCTGTCAATCAGTCGACTAAAGTTTGACACCTTTTTACCGAAACAGAACTGCTTCTTCAAAATAAACACAGACAGAGACATCAGAAATCCTGACAAAAAAGGGTCCAGTGATCAATGTGGTCAGTTTATCCGTAAATAGCATCCAACGACTTGTCTATGTGTAGATTGCTGCAGTAGACACCTCAGGCTTTACGGCAACCATTGGGAGGTGCTCCATATTCCATGAATTCCTAAATGACCTTGGAGTTGGCCAATTGTATACTGATGTTGGATAACGCTGGAATTCAGACTAAATGGACAGCAGCATTAGACATCGTGTGCTGGCCTTGCCCAGTTGCCAAGTTACGATCCGCTGGAGAAAGTGGAGGGTGTTGTTGAAAGGGAAAAATAATACACTGATGCTGAGATTCTCAATTCAGATGCAAAGATGAATAAACGAGTAATTGCACCAATGTTCGAACAATCTGAATGTCCCTGTGTGATCTAGTGACATTTTAAAATTTAACCCCCTCCCCATAAATTGAAAACACCCATTGAAGTTCATGATATCCAAGTTCCTGTTCATGAGGCCACAACACTGTCTAAGGAAAATATTACACAGCTGGAGATATTCATAACCCTGAATTCCTAAATTTTACTAATACAATATTATTTTTATACTACAACACATAAGTCCGTTGAGAAAATTTATCATTCGAAGGTTTACTAAGTTACACTAAAAAACCCCCACAAGCTGCAGGTTTTAGGAACATTATTGCAATATTATCGCTGGTAATTCAATGTAACGACAAATAACAACGTTTCCTAAGCTACAACAAAATATGTTTTTAACTCATTATGTATAGGTCCACTTTTTGTGCGATCCTATGAACCAAATTTAAAACAATGCGCGTTATCTCCGGTGTCTGGAATTCCTATTTTCTAAGATTCCCATGAGTAGAAATTAAGGAAAAAACTTTGTGAACAACCAATCAATAAACAAACAAAATTTGTTCTTATCCTTTCTTGTTAGACGTCGGGACCAGTGATTAATGAACATTCTTTTGTCTTTAGCTGTTCATTAAATGCGTGTTCACGACTGGGTACAATGCTTACTTGTAAGATTCGAGACACAATCTTCAAAGTATAAGAAAGGTCCTCTACTAAAAAGAAAAAAAATAATCTGATATGACCATCATATGATTTTCTGTGTATTTATCATGCTATCTATGATAAATGAAATAACTTTATATACAACGAGATAAAAATGCAAATATTTTTTCTCAAAATACTTTGTTGAAAAAGTAAAGATGGAGAGATTTTTCCCGGAAAATGAAATTGAAGAAGATTAATTGTTGATTTTAAACTTTGCTTAGCGATATAACAAGAAAAGTGTGTCTTTTACAGAAGTTAGGGCTATCTTGTTTTCACCGAGCTGTTATTGGTTTATATTAGAAGAGCAGACACGCAATTTGGTGTTATATTCTTTATACAATAGTTTTAACTTCCATCTAAAACCACTGACAGAATTTTTAAAAAAAAACTTTAACATTTAATTACAAATTTTGAAAAAAAAAAGTATAAGAAAACACAGTAATAAAGTCACAAAAAATGAATATTGATCACAGTTAAGTTCAACAACCACAAAAAAAAAATCCAGTTTCATGATTTTAGACTTTAAAGTTCCTTTAAGAATAACATTCTTGCATCAAATATTTTCTCGTTATTTAAAATTATTCTGACTAAAATGTAGAATAAAGTCGGAAATTAATTCTCACATATTATGCATAAATGATGTATGATTTTTTAAATAATTTAATTTTCTCATTTTCCATATAATTAAACCCTTATTAGAGATGACGTTTCAGAATATGACACAAAATCAGTAACTGGTAGCGCTTACTTCTCAAGTAACTTTATTACACGCATATTAATATTTATATGCTAGTAAAAGATTTGCACTTTACGAGAACAGCTGTAAGTCTAGCGAAAGCCCACGAACGGCTCAATTAAAAATAAGGGTTCTCATATTTGCTTTCTCTACATACGAGTTTACCAGCTTATTTACAAGAATATGTACAACGCTAGAAAATGATTAATCTATATATATAAAACAGTTCCGTAACTGACTCATTCATTCACTGACTGACTGACTGACTGACATACAACGCACAGACCAAACCGCTGGACCTAAAGGGCTGAAATTTTGTATGGCGATTCTTCTAATAGTGTAGGGGTGCACTAAGAAAGATTTTTCAAAAATTCTTCTTAGACTTTTTTAAATTAAATTTTTAAGCTGTTTTTTAAACTTTTTTTTACGTTTGCATTTAAAATAATACATTGAGGATTATAAAATTTATATCACGAGAAAGATCATAAAAATTCCTTCAAAATGAAATTTTTTTCGAATTTTTACCTCCATTTCCTGATTTTAGGTGAATTTTTAAAGATTAATTTTTAGAATTTAATTTATTAAATGCTGATCACGTGATTTCTTTTTCTGGTACTTTCGATAAATTTATCGTCACGTGCGTAACAACTAAATAGACAAAAAAAATATTTTTTAAATCTTTCTAATGCGGCAGACGATTGGATATTATCCAAAAAAAATGCATATCCCTTACGATTTTTTTATAAATATATATATATAGATAGATATATATTTTACATCAATTGTATACATTGATCATCGCATTTATTATAAATATATATATTTATTTTTTGGCATAAATTGCATACGTTGACCGTTGTATTTAATTTGAATGTACTCCGTAGCGAAGCGCGGGTTTTCAGCTAGTACTATAAAATAAATATTCATTCCAGGTACTGCTATTCCCTCTATACCAGTAACTACGAGTAGCTCTTACAACAATACCAGCTAAGTACATTGTTTTCACTGAAAAATAAAAATTACAGTAACACTTTGCTATTGAGAGTGCAAAACACACTGAATTGCTTCTACTATATTTTGCATTCCATTTATAAAGTAAAACAGACTATTATGAGTGTGTCGGAAAATGACGCGCTCGAGCAGGCTCTTGAATAGCTAGTTTTTTTCCTCTTTTAATGTTTAAATTATACACGAGAATTCTATTATCGGTTCCGCCTATTAAACTGAGAATTATAGCTCTGAACCGACAATTGACAAATATTGCATGCGTGCTAAAGGATTGGCACACGAAAGGAGTTTATGTTGCACGCAAACTATAAAAAAATATATCTTAAATGAAAAACTGTGATTGATGTAGAAATTTTTGGTTTGTTACCGATTATTGCGTTTTCTTTCTTTTACATAATTTATGCTGATTTTCCACTCGCTCTAGTTCCATATTTGAAAAATTTCCGGTGTCAGTAAAATTGAGGCAGTGACTTTCAAAGCTGTCCTTATCCATTATAAGTGAGTTTTCGTAACTTATAAAAATCTTTTGCAGGTAACCACATATTTGAACATTATTTCTTGAAGCTGCTGTGTACTAACACTATTGGATTCACCTCAGTGTTAACCTATGGAGAAAATGTGTCCAAGGATTGCCGACTTGGATTGAAACAGTTTTTTAAAATTGTATTCCGTAACAGGGAAAGAAATTTTACACCTTGGGGCATATTTCGTTTTTAAAAAAACATGCAAATAACATTTTTAAATTTAAATTATTCGGGAAAAAATATAGTGAAGTGTGTTTTAAACGGCTATAAATTCTTTTGGTGAACGAAATTTATAAAATGAATGCTTTTGCAAGGTGCAGAAAAGGTCAGGCTATCTGAAAATACCATTTTTATTGGATTATCAGCATTTATGGAGCTCTCAGTAGTAGACACATTTTACCCATAGGTTAACACTGAGGTGAGCAATTCCAACAGGGTTAATACACAGCAGGAAATAGTGAGTTTTGCAATGTAATGAAGCAACACTTACAAGCGAAGGAATGTCACATCAGTCTGAATTCAGTGTATTATTATTATTATTATTATTATTATTATTATTATTATTATTATTATTATTATTATTATTAGGGCTGGGCTGCCTTGCAATTCCACCTCATTCAATCACTTAAGATCATCAATACAATTTTGAAAATATATGAAACATATATTTAAGATATATCATTAAGATATTCAAATACCTTAAATATATGAAAAATATATTTAAGATATTTTATGATATTTCATACATAAAAAAAAAATTCTATGTATATATATATATATATATATATATATATATATATATATATATATATATAAATATATATATATATATGTATATATATATATATATATATATATATATATATATATATATGTATATATATATATATATATATATATATATATATATATATATATATATATATATATATATATATATATATATATATATATATATATATATATATATATTTAAATTTTTGGATTAGGGCTGGGCTGTCATGCAACTCCACCTCATTCAATCAATTAAGATCCATCAATACAATTTTTGAAACAAAATTGGAAAAATAATGTAAAACATTTCACTTCTAATAATTAACCAGCATGACATGGGATACAGATATTCAAAGAATATCAACTATGACATCCTGATCATACTAAAAAAATTATATATACTCCTCTTACATATATATATATGCAAAAGCTTATTTTACGCTTTAATTGTCTCAACAATATCTTAATAGGTATTTAAAAATATTTAAGTTTCTTTCAAAATGTTTCTTTCGCCCCCCCCCCCAGTATGATGAAACTAAGATGATCAAAAAAAGACGATAGTCTTCTCGGCTTGACACAAATTTAGAAAACTTATTTATCACTTCATGGCTTCCCATGATTCATTTTGTTTATTTTCCAAATTCTTCGTTATCATTGGTAATAGTTTGGTTTCACGCAAAGTTAAGTTTTCAGCTAAAAAATTTTTTATACCAAAATAAAATATCCCTGTGCTGGAGTAAAAAGGCCTCCCTGTATCTTTAAATGCTTTCTTTTTCCTGTCAGTTTCGGTGATTAATGAAGGTTCTTTTATCTCGTGAACTTCTCTAAATAAGCGCTCCAGTACCAAAATATAGTTGCATAACCACTGACTTTATCCAGGCATAAATCATAGCTATTAAGATGGGTTGTCACTAGCCAGAGGTGTCAATAAGTACTAATTTCAGGAAACATTATTTTTTTAAATATAATTAGTCATAAAAGAAGACAAAATGTATTACTTTTAACTCTCCTCGAATTCCTCTGAATATAAAACTCTTCAGTTGTAATATTATTTTCATTTTCGAATATTAAGAAATTCTGAGGTATTCGGTTACGTAGAAATAGATATAAAATACTAGCATAGACAATTACGAAAACAATAGTGTATTTAATTTCACACACCAACATATCTCCATACAATATATACATATACAGTGAAACTCCTCTATCCTGCCACCCAATATATATATATATATATATATATATATATATATATATATATATATATATATATATAATTATATATATATATATATATATATAATATATATATATATATATTATATATATATATATATATATGTATATATATACATATATAGATATATATAGATATATATATATATACATACATACATACATACATACATACATACATATATATATATATATATATATATATATAATCTATATATATATATATATATATATATATATATATATATATATATATACATACACACACACACACACACACACACACACATATATATATATATATATGTGTGGAAAATGCAGTATTAGAGACTTATAATATAAGGGAATGATGCCTTCTGAAAATGGTTTTCGAAGACCATTTAAGTTTATACAGAAGGCCTCTAACGTGATTCTTTGGATTAAATATCATACTTTGGCTGAATTAGAAAGCTTGCACAATAACGGATATTCACTGAATTGCTCACATCATTTTTGTGTAATTAACCCTACAGAAAAGGCAATGCAATACACGAATGACGTAACAAAGAGAACAAACTATATACAACACATAGGATTTAACTGATGTTTTATTTATTTCGTCAATTTTCAACCATGCGTATTTTGATTTAGTTTATACAGAAGTCCTCTAACGTGATCCTGTGGATTAAAATTTCCGCTATATAAACAAACATGGTATCTTTCCCAACATGCTCTACATGTTCCCAAATTCTCCAAAAGTAGAATTCGTATTTCTTAAAGGCGAATTTAAGTATATTGAACTCCTCGTGCAATTTTTCAGAAATGATGAACACAA
>OU015493.1:193546056-193568556 GCA_907164885.2 Dolomedes plantarius
TTATACAATATTAAAATCCTAAGTTTTAGACTAATACTTAGATCTTAGCAATCTCATACATGTAATCTCAAGAAAAAGTAGTTCTTAAACATTCAGAAGTACATTTTTTGTTCTTGTACTGCCTAGGATGACAATAGTTAAATTCTTTTTGTAAACACATCCTTAACAATCGATCTCGATAAATGACTAGCAATTTTAACAAAACTAGTGTCAGCATCAAAATCTTTTTGAATGATTATTTGCATAGAAATCACATACACGCATTGCACAAAACTGAGATAAAAATAATGCGCCTACTGATGACCAACAGTTTGGATTCCCCATCTTCTTGAAATAGGGCATATTACATTTAATTATCGTAGCTATATAAAGGAACAATAGTTCATTTCGTAAAAGATTTCTCAAACAAAGGGTTGGCTCCATTAAACTGTTTTAGAAGTACATTTAGAAATATTTAGTTGCTGGTAATGACGATCTCAGTAAAACGATACCTATTGACAACCTTATGTTTTATATAGAAAACTCACTATAATGGGATTCCCTTTATAATCAAAAATATTTTTCTTCTTCGTAGTTTATCAGCGTTTCCATTTGTTTATACTGATTCCAACTTGTAATGATTTAACAACATTCACAAAATGAGTAGTAATATTTTAATTATGAAATGATGAAATTCTAAAATATGTGCACTGATATTCATGTACTTTGGAATTTATGAGGGCCCGAGGTAGCCTAGCGGTTGCGCGTCGGCTTGCGGTACTGAGGGAGCTTGGACCGAATCCCGGCAAGCATCGTTAAATATATCCGTGTCCAGTCCAGATATGGGCACGTTAAATCGGAAGACCATAAAGTCCTCCTATGAGGTCAGTGAGTGGGGAAGGAACGATTCCCCCAGATGTCACCCCTTGGGGGGGGGGGGGGGGTTACTCGGTCAAAATTGAGGTGGCAACTGGCTAAGACGGGCTCATACCTTTGTAGTGCTATTATAAATCGGAGCCGCATTACTCAGCCTGAAGCCTATATATACGTGGTCTAGGTTGATTTAGAACAACAGAATTTATGAAAAACTTAACACCGTACCACTTGATAATATTGAATCTCCTAAGTAAATTATCTGTTGACTCATTGCAGTTTTGGGAAGCAAATTAAGTTTTGTCTAGTGTTTTATGAATCTATTCACATTAAAAATACGAAAAATGAAATTTCACCTCAGCTCAAAATTTATATATTTCAAACATAACATGTCTTTCTTACATTTTTATAGTTATAAATTAATAAAGCAATTAGTTTCACTTCTACTATAAAGCACCCCCCCCTGTCGTTTGACAAGTTTGAAAATCTGATAGCTATTAGCATTTCTGTGTTAAAATATATTTGACTTTAACTTAATTAATTATGATTTCGCTTCACTTTTGAACTCAAGAGCGTGTATGGGGCAGTTTAAATTTTACGCATTTATAGTTACAGAAAAACCTCCTTTATCCGGACCCCGTTTATCCGGATCTCCGGATAATCCGGATAAGATTTGTAGACATTTTTTAAAAATTTAATGTTTACATTATATTATAATTGTTAACTATGATAGCAAGAACGTCGCTATAAATACGCCAGATATTCGCTTTTTAGTTTGATTCAATGTATAGTTCCTGCATAGATTGTATAATAAATTATGGCAATAAAATGCTTTTTGATGAGTTTAAGGGAACAAGACACCTTCATCTTCGAATTTTTTAATTTACAATTTTTAACTCTATATACAAAATGAGAATAATTTGCATTCTTTTTTACTACATCTAAAACCTTTAGAATCCAAAATAAGGATTTTTTTAGCAGAAAAGTACCTTTTTTCAAATTTTTTTTCAAAAATAGTAGCATTTTTCAAAATGCTCCATGCGCATTCCAAATCATTTAAAAACCTTAGATTTTTCAACATAAGTTTACCGTACATATATAAATATAACTGTGCTATGAATTTTTTTTTTGTAGGAATCTAAAGCCATAAGTAATTATTTTTTTTAATTTGGCTGTTGTTTTTTATGTTTTTTTTTATGTTTTTTCATTATTTCATGGTCTACAAATTTGAAATACGTTTGTTATTTCAAAGAATTATGCACAGGTTTGTGGAAAACACTTCAATTAACAATCCTGGTAAATTTGAAAGAAATCAAACGAAAAGTAATGCGCATAGAGCATTTTGAAAAATGCTATCTTTTTTGAAAACTTTTTTGATAAACAGGTCTTATTGCTAAACAAAATACTTATATGTGAATTCTAAGTGTCTTCAATAAAGTAAAAAAGAATATTAATTATTCTCATTGAGAATAAAGAGTAAATTATTAAAAACTTAAAACAAACAAAGATGAAGGTCCCTTGCCCCCTTAAGAAAGCTTTACTAGAATGTCACAGGCCATTGACGTGGAAAGTTATTTTTATATTTTTTAATGTCTTGCAAACAATAGTATATAATTTTGTTACAAAACATAGTTTTTATAGTAATAAACGGTAAGTCTGCTTAGTTAAGGATTTTGTTTTGCTTATTACCCATATTACCCGGATTATGTGGATGTTCGATTATCCGGATAGTCTATGGTTCCAGTTAGTCCGGATAAACGAGGTTTTACTATACTTTAAACAGTGTAAAGAAACAGTACTTAAATTTTCGGGAAGACACGTTTGAAATCGTCTGTTAACATCATTAACTTTTGGAATGAGATTAATACAGCGTGTCCGGGCTAAAGGTATGCAAAATTCATGACTTATTTTTACAGAACTACCCATTAGAATTTTAAAAAATTATTTAAATAGAAAGAACATTTCACCAAGTTTTAATATCAATCATAGATTTCTATCATAGCATCATAGATTTCGATGTGTGCACCTTTTGTAGCACGATTAACGTCTAAATGGTAATCCAGTTCTCTCCAAGTGTTTCGTAGCATATCAGGCGTTATTAGACTTTTTTGAATGGGGATTCATTAAACTCGTTTTGTACAAACAAAAAATTGAAACTATGGATGAGTTGAAGAAGCGTATCATTTAAGCCATTCGTGTAATGACTCCTGAAATGCTACAAAACACTTGGAGAGAACTGGACTACCATTTAGACGTTTGTCGTGCTACAAAAGGCGCCCACATCGAAATCTATGATACTCTGATTGAAATCTATGATTGATATTAAAATTTGGTGAGATGTTATTTCAATTTAAATATTTTTTTTTAAATTCTAATGGGTAGTTCCGCAAAAATAAGTCATGACTTTTGAATATCCTTAGCCCTGTATAGAATTTTTATTGTAACATAAAATAAAAGTTAATGTTTTTCTTCAGTATTACCATTTGAAACATTTCATGTATTTTTTAACCTTAATTTATTTTCACAATTATATGCTTATTTATATCCTATGAAAACTAGAATCATAGTTCATCCCAACAAATTTAACAGCATATTATATTTTTAATTCGAAGTGTTGGAATATCTTAAACCACTGTGTTATAACTGTAGAGCATTATTATTTCGATTCCACTATAAAACTCCAGACAAAAGGGAAAATGAATTTCACTGTGGCAACAATTTTAGCAAAATTTAACAATTCCTTATTACATACTCGACGGACTATCCGTCGGTTTGCCTAGGAAAGATAGAAAACTCTGAAACTCAAATAGCCCGTGTTTTCAGCTTCAAAGTACTGCTATCTAAGTTGGAACATTAGTAACCTCTTTGCTGGGGTGGCCTAAACTTATTCTAAGGGAAGTATTTGCATAGATTTGCATGAGCCGGCCATTTTGGGCTTAAGAATGGGTGAAAGATAAGACGTGGATGGCATCATTTATTTAGTGCGGTCTTTTGCAACTCGGTAAATATAAGAGAAACGGGTTTCAGTAAAATTTAAAGTATTAATAGCAGAGTAAAGATTCGGACTCGGAATGCAAACGAGAATATTTGCAGTTTTCGAGGATAAGCTGTTAATTTTTGAGGTTGCAGTGATCATTAATTCTCTTCATTTTATTCCACTGAGTCATTTTAAAATGCTTCTGAAAGTGAAAACCGCTGATATAACCCCATGCTCTTTTCTTGAATGTGCCGCTCCATGATACAAAAATCCACGATGAGTATAAATGTATTATATTAAATACCAGATTCATTAAAATTGAAAATATTTAAAAACATGTTGGCAACAAAATATCATAACATCAATAGACTCACGAAAAAATAAACTAACATATTGATATGCGTGATCCACATTTTGCATCTCAGACCTCCAAATGAATCTTAAATTTGATTTTTTTGTATTATTATAAATTTTCAATGCTTATTAATCATAAAAGAGCGTTTATGATAAAAGTTTACGGTCTTATGTCTATTGATGACTTCGCTAAGACATCGTCATTCGGTCTGGTTTTTCTCAAATTATATTTTGAGAAATGAAGCATCAAAATAATGGAAAATCTTCACTTAGTGACTAGGTATACAGAAAACAAAAATTAGGTCCACATAAATTGAGAAAAACATTAAATTAGAGTACTTAAAAACAGAGTTTTAAATGCTACTGAATCTGAAAACCTCTGATATAACCCCATGCTCTATTCTTGAAAGCATTAAATTGCTCCGTGAAACACAAATCCACGATGAGTACAAATGCATTATATTAAAGACCAAATTCACTAAAATTAAAAAAGATTTAAAAACATGTTGGCAACAAAATATGACAACATAATTATCAGTAAACTCATGAAAAATAAACTTACGTATTGATGTGAGTGATCCACATTTTGCATCTCAGACCTACTTCTGAATCTTAAATTGAAGTTTTTTGTATTGCAGTCGAACCCCGTTATAGCGAACCCGGTATATAACGAACTCACGGATATAACGAACTGAAATTTTGATCCCGACGTTTTCCTATTGTACGCAATTCAATTAGTACTGTGTCAGTTTAATGTAATCGATTTTGGTCAATTTATTACATTAATGATCATTTTTAATAGATTTTATCATTCTTTTAACACATCATTATTGAATACACATTGCAACTAATATGTTATACATTTTGAGAACTCTATCATTTTTGTTAACGGATCAGATATAGCGAACCACCAAATAAAGCGAACAAAACCTTTAGTCCCTTGAAGTTCGTTATAACGGAGTTCGACTGTATTAAAAATTTTCAATACTTTTAAATCATAAAAGAGCGTTTGTGATTTAAAGTTTACGGTCTTACGTCTCTTGATTACTTAGCTAAGACATTGTCATTCGGTCTGGTTTCTTTCAAATTATATTTTGATAAATGAAACATCAAAATACTGGAAAACCTTCACTTTGTGACTAGATATACAGAAAACAAAAATTAGGTCCACATAAATTGAGTAAAAACATTAAATTAGAGTACTTAAAATTATCACTATTTGAGCACTTTGCTCAATTAAAGTAACTTTTTATACTCGTTTTGATAAAACATGCTTCACTTAGTGACTAGGTATACAGAATACAAAACCACATATTTTGAGAAAAAAACATTAAATTAGAGTACTTAAAATTATCACTATTTGAGCACTTTGTTCAGTTAAAGTAACTTTTTATACTCAAGTTTTGATAAAACATGCTTCACTTAGTGACTCGGTATATAGAACACAGAAATTAGATCCCCATAAATTGAGAAAAACATTAAATTAGAGAATCATTTAAATTTTAAAATATTATTTGCATTTAAAAAAAAGAAAAATGCCCCGATTTGCAAAATTTTTTTTCTGAAAATTGAAAAAAAAATATCTTTCAATCCAAGTCGGCAATTCTTGGACACACTTTCTCCATAGGTTAATACGGAGGTGAGCGAATCCTCCAAGGTTAGTACACAACATCCTTAAGCTTCACCGTTGTTAAGTCTCCTCAGAAAGACATATCCGATTAGTATGTTGCAAGGAAAAGAAATCCAAAAGCGAAATTTCTCTAAATGTGTACTTGTGACCAATAAAGTGCAGTGCTTCAGCCCTCTTCGCTTAAAACCATCGTCTATCACGAATTGTGATACAAACTTTAGAGCGCAAGCAGATGACGAAATGCATAAAGCCTGCTAAATGGGTAGGATTTATTCCTTTTATCAAATATTTAAAAGTTAATGATGCAAATGAAATTTTTAATTATTTATTTATTCCTTTACCTTTGAAGAAGATAAAACATACACAAATTTTGACCATAAAGAAATGTATCAGGGCATTATCTATATATATATATAAAACGCGTAGGTATGCGGAACAAAAATCGACGATATTTCTACACTCCTAATGGCAACGGCTGCAACCACCAGATGTAAACATTACCGAAAGTCCACATTCTGTAACCGCGTGTCAACATGGATTTACACACTGAAATCAGGAATGCTCGAAATCAAGCTGCACGATCAAGTGAAATTTGGGAACAGTCTCAAGAAAGATAGCGAAGGAGAAATAATTCATTAAGAGAGAGGCGTGAAAGAGAGCATAAATGATCGCGAAGTTAGGCTTAACCGTCGCCGGCATAGCAACCGAGAGCCAGTAATAGTTAAGTTTCTACACTTTTTTCAGTACGTGATGAAATTTTACTCCATTTTTATAAGTGAAGAAATTTTCCCAACAATTTATTACTTGATATGATTAAGTATAGATAAATGAATTGTGGACAATAGTACATACAGAGAGTGATGTAATCCACACTATATTTCAGTACTTGCTGAATTTTTATTCCATTTTATAAGGGAAAAATATTTTCCCCAACAATATCTTCTTTGATGTAATGACAAAGTGTAAATATCTTAATTTTGAAAAATAGTACACACAGAGAGGGATGTAATTTTTAAAATCATTGGTGTTGGATTTCTCAGTCTTATCTTTAACTCCGTTCTGAAGTAATGGAAATTCACATTTCTGATCACGATGGTCTAGAATCAGCCTTATAGAGAATACCCCTTAACAACGTGTATTTGTAATGACAGGTAATGGTAACATTCCTTACATTTGTTACTTTCAATTGAGTTGCTTTGCAATAGAAAATATAAAACTAAAAGCGACCATGCTGGTCGCGCAGTGGCTAGTTGTTTATGTTACACGATGAAATTAAGCCAACAAGTTTCCTTCAAGTTATGCAGTTGTGACAGAAACGCCACTCATAACAGATGAAATAAAATTTTCTGAATTAATCTTTCGTTTTAAAAACCAAATTACGACAGAACGAAAATTTAACCAATGGATACATGAAAACTAGTTATATTCATCTAAGGGTCCCCTATTATGTAGCAGTAAGGCCTATGTAAGTACGCTCATTTATCAAGTTTGGAAAGTACAGAGAACAATTTTTTGCTCGAAGGGAATGTTAATAATTACAAGATAATAAAAACTTTTAATATACCATGTTTTTAAATTGTCTGTTGAATCATATAAACTTGACAATTCTATGTATTAATAAATACTTCTTAAAATTTTTTTTGATGAATTATCCCATGCACTTGAGAGAAAATGAAGTTAATTGGAAGTCAACTTGCATTTAGCTTTTCGTTCCCGTTCCGGCCAATAGATGGCTGCACCAGTCTACATAGCAAAATTAACTGAAAATAACTGAAAATTAATTTAATTCTCCTTAAAGATGGCTAAAAGTATTAAAAAAATACATTATCATCGTGTTCTGAGCTATTCTAAAAGTTTCAAATGTCTAGCTAGCCGGGAAGTTAGTTAAAAATAGATTGCAAGATTTGTACTTGACAAACACACACACAAACACACAAACAAGAAAGCAAGTTAATAAAAGCATGGTAAAAATAGACATGAATTACTCAACTCATTAAAATTTTAATTAAAAAACTGCATCTGTAATATAACATTCCTTAACATATGCTGCGTGTAATGGTTAAACATATGGCGATGAATATAAAATTTTTAATGCGAAATTTGTAATAACCAGATTAAATTAACATAGCAACACACAGCTTCATTAAAAAGGTTGTTAAAACATGCCATTCGTTAATATTCCACCGAAATAAACGTCTAGCTTAACCTTTTTGTATATAATCAGAAATGCACATAATCAGGCTGCCAGATATGAATATGCAAGGCACAGAGAAGGAAAATTATTTTTCGTGAGCAATTAAGAACCTCAGACCTAAAAGCTATCACCATCTGAACAAATTTCCTGTATTACAAATAAGCAAAACATTAATTTATATGTTAGTATGACTTACAAAAAGAAGTAATATGCTTTCCCTTTAAGGTCACTTTTTCATGCTTCTAATCGCAGATAATCTAATATGTTATGACCAATATGTAATGTACAAACGATAGTTATAAGAATTATTTTTGATTGATCATCCTTCTTACAAGCTCTAATCTACAATTCCTTTTTTATTTTTGAACTGGAAAACTTAATTAAAAAGCGAAAGTAAAAATTATTAATGGAATACATTTCTCAAATTCTTAGGCCAAATCTTTAAAACACTTTTCATAATTTAATTCCTTAAACTCATTTTTTAAAATACACAGTTCTAATACGAATATTCAATATTTCATCAGTCATAATCTGACTTAAAGATTTTCATCTAAGCTATACCTACAGTATTTTTACTATTTCGTAACTATTTCAGGATTTTTAAGTTTCAAACAGAACCGATTCTATAACTTGAAATTAAATTATATCCTTAAATTCAAAGTCTCAGAAACTTAACTAGAAAAAGACATTTATGTAAAAATAAGGATACAAGTGGTTAAATTTTCTGAAATAAACTTATACTTTAAAAACTTTACATACTAATAAAAAAACTGACCAAAGAGTAAATTACAAATAGTTAAGCTCTACAAAGATTACTCCCATTAATTTGACATAAAATATAAATTTATGTGCTTTATAATAAATTTTCTCTTGTAACTGAAAGATCGTGAACGCGTTATCGTATTGAAAAGGTGAAAAAAAAAAGTTTAAATTTTCATGAAAATAAATTTAGCAGAAAATAACAATTTGAATAATTACGAATAAATTGAAATTATAATTCCGAATTATTATAAAATCTTAAAATATCCTGAACTATTTAAATTTTGGAAAACTTCACACTAAGAGATTAATGCTTTAAAAATTAATTTTTGCGAACCAGAAAAAAAAGGATGGAAATTCATGTTGCATAAATTGAGTTTCTTTTATTTTAAATCACTTAAAAGTATATTAAAACCTGAAATAAAATGTCCGATAATAAAGTAAAATATATCGAGAATGAAAAGGGTAAATTATTCATCCTTATCACCTGTTAATCCTCAAATGAAGAGACATTTTTTATTCAACAATTTTGTAATTGAAAAAGACTCAAAAACTCGTTTGGAAGATCTATAAAAATATGCTAACACCCAAAATGAATTAAGTTTTACAAAAAAGGATAAAACTTAAAAGAATTCCATATTAAATGAAGATGAAATCAAATTAATTCGAAACAAATGAAAGATCATAAAAACTTAATTCACAATTTAAATTATCAAGCTTATTTGTCACTGGCAAAAATATCTTACAAACAGTTATGAAATTGCTAAATGATAAATGCATATCATTTCATTCGTGCAGGATGAATACAGAGCTTCAAAAAACATGTTGAGATAAATTTGTATGCACCAATTAAATTGTGTCAAATAGGAATTCCTCCAAAAAATTATACTTATTAACTATTTTTAAATTAAACACGGTTTGCATATTTATTCTCTGTCGGTACCAATGAGAAAACAATCATTTTTAAAATTTAACATTAACTCAAAATATATATTATTACATAAAAGCCGATGATTTTACATGGGAAAAACTGTGCTTCGACGATGGGACCTCTTGTAGAAGTACATGACAGATTTCTTTTATTTTAGTTAATTATTACAAGATCTTTAAAGTATTGATATGCACTGCAGACAACTAATCAATTTAATCTAATGAGTTTTAACTAAAAGCAAACAGTCTCCTAGTGTTTCATTTATATATATATATATATATATATATATATATATCTGTTTACCGGAGGTAAAGAACACTAAGTCCATTTCATAAAATTAGACTGTTTAACTTTATTCCTTCATTTTTAGCACTATTTTCAGTATAGAAATGCTGTTACGCGAATGTTTATACATATGAGACTTTGCCCATTGAAAATGGCACCATATCCTATCATTGTGTCGAGGTAAAAAGCAGTTAGTGGATTTCTTTAAGCTCTCGTGTGAAATTCAAACATTGTGACATAGTGTTCTATGCCTCCGAGGTACAGATATATATGTGTGTGTATATATATATATATATATATATATATATATATATATAATATACTGCTATTTGACATAGAGAAAATGCGTATACTTATAATGACTGCACACAAAATGTCCTTTATGGTCCTTTTCCTTTTATCTTTTAGTGTTATTTAAAGAATAAATATTCTCACTTTTGGGCTGATTCAAATTTAAGCTGCAATTATTATAATCCAAGACAATGTTCCCAGACTTTATGGAATGAATCACGAAGATATAATGTTTTAAATATGAAATAAATATAAATATCTAAATGAAAAGTTCAAACCTAAATTAAAAACTTGTATGGGTATCAAGCTTAGCTTATGTTGACCTTATAATTTTCTGGTGTTCAGTGCTTTCTGTACTTCTTGTTACGACTTCATAACTTACAACAGCTTTAAGTCGCACTCAACAAAATATAATTTCGTTTTGCTTAAATAACTTGTTGCAAATATTTGGCCATTGGAGTTGAAACCACATTACTGTTCTATATAAATCCAAGTAACTAAACTCTCCTAGTAAACAAAATTTGGCATTTCCTGGAATGAAGTATTTCTCGTCATTAAATTAACAATATATTCAATTGAAATGATATTATCTAAGTACAGTCTCTTTTGTTTTATAACTACATACAAGTCAAATGAAAAATCAAAACGCCACAACATTTCAAAAAATAAACAATGGTAATAAATGTAATTAATATGTGGAAACAACCAAGATTACTAATTTAACAGTTTTACGATATAAAACAAAAGGGCTTGTGGTGGCCTTGTGGTACATCGCTCTGGTTTTGGGTGCTGAGGGTGCTCGGATCGAATCCAGGCGTTGTGCCACTAAATCCCTCTGTTTGTGTCGTCCCTACATAGGGGGTGTTGCTAGTCCGCCTATATGGTGCCCCCATAACAAAATTGCGGTGTACTATGGTGGTAACGATATTGTCAAAGAAACCGTCTGCTGCATTGGTTAAAAAAATATAAAAACTGTTATTGTTAATAATTTTAAATGTTTTACTGTAATTTGCTGTAGGATTTTAAACATTTAAATTTTCTATTACTTTTAAAATACGATTATACACGAATCTGTTTAATATGGGAAGTCTTATGCAAATAAAAAATATATTACACATATTTTGACCATAAATGAAACCTTAATTGAAACGTTTTTTATGGCAAGGGGGAAAAAGAAACAATTAGCAGAAACATGTAAAGACATATTACGTGATACTGAATATCCGTCGCCCACAATTAGATAAAATAAAACAATTACCTTTCAGTCAAAACATGTTTTTTCCGGAACTTGTCAACTATAATGATTTAGTACCTATTTAAATGTGATAATCCTGATTTCTTACTTAATAGATTATAAGTAATACGAGTATGTATGCAAGCTGCGAAACTACTACAATTTTATTTTAAATTAACCAGGGCCAGAGGTAGCCTAGAGGTAGCGCGTCGGCTTTCGATACTGACGAATTGCTCGGATCGAATCCTGATAAGTGCCATTAAATGCCTTCATGTCTGGATATGTGTACGATAAATCGTACTACAGAATTCATCTGAGACACACGTACTACAAAATTCATTGGAGAAAAGACTGAAGACTTTTACTCAGTAGTGCATACGAGTCTTATAAAAATCTAATTCACAACTTAAATTAATAAGATTACTTGTTACGTGAAATATTATTTATAGGCAGTTATTAAAAAGATTAAGATATAAATGCTCATAATTTCAGAAAAGCAAGATTAATATAAAAATATCACGAATAAGTTTTCATGCAAAATCGTGTGTATTATCTCAAAACGACAGATGAGCTTTCATTGTTTTAACTATTACACTAAATCGGGATTTTTCTGGAAAAAAATCCCTATTTTGTTTTCACAGATATCAGAAAGAATGCAGAGTTTGCGTTTTAAATATCCAGTTGTTGACTACTTTTAATTTGGTATATCTTGATTCAATCACTATGAGACAACAATAACTCTAATATCACAATTTCACCATCCTTTGCGAGTTACAGCTCTACCTAACCCTAAGTATCGTATCTATGGTATGATAGTTAGAGGAAGGTTTGAATTCTGTTATACACGATAAATATTAAGAGTTTATGAAAAATATTTTGAAGTGAAATTTCACATAGTATTTAAAACTGAGTTTATAGCATAAAAAACCCGAAGCTATCTAAATACACAGATTTCATTTATTTCTTTTAAAATACAGAGTTCTAAGAAGTAGTCTCTGTCTTTTAAAAGGCAGAATAAACAAGAAAAAAAACTATCAAAATTCTATCAAAATTCTTTAAAACAGAAAATAGGCTAACTAAAATCAATTTACGTCATATTGTATTACTTAAAGCTGAATTTTGGGCCTCGAATTGGGTATGACGCTTAATTCTTTTCGTTGGTAGTTCTTTTACAAATCCTACACCAGTGAAGATTTAGTCAAATCATGCTTCTGGAAGCGGTTGCAATTGCAAGCGGAAATGATTGTCCATGAAAATTAGCTACAGTGATTTGTTTATACTATAGACTCCATTACAGCAAACGTGCTGATTACGATGCGCTCAGTAACCCCTGATGGGGATCTCCCATAAGTCCGTGGCAGTTGTTTGTCACCAGAGTAGTCTGGTTTTGTATTATCCTGTGTGTTGTACAATAACTTTACTATTCTTATTCAAAACAGCTTTTGAATTCTCTGCCATTTTCTTTCACTTATCCATAGTTGAATCCCCCCATCTTTGAATCCATAGTTTTCAGGGTTCCCTGGAGATGAATAGTGACACTCCTGATGCAGCTTAAGTGCAAATTCAGCCCCCAATCTGCATTTGGGGGGGGGGGAGGGAGAGAAAAATCAAATGTCAAAAATGACCAAGAGTAGCGTCAAATCCATAGATTTGGGGATTGATGAGATGAATAGTAGAAACTAAGAACGTTCGTAATTAAGTTTTGAGTTAAATAAACATTATAATGAATTTGTAATTTTACTTTATAATTTGTATACTGTACATATACTTTTAAACGTCTGTAAATAAAATTACTTAGATTTTACACTATATGTAAATTTATTCATTTTCCTGTCTAATAAAAAATTGGGATAAATAAATACATGGGCAATGCCGGGTAAACAGCTAGTATAGTAATAAAGCTAAAACACAAAACATCAAACATTAGGAATCATATAAAAGTAAATCATAGATGTAATTCATTCTAACATTACCCAAATATGACTGTATAATACACAAAATTGATTGATAAACAACTGTTCAACAAAATCTCAAGATGAATAAAATCCTGCCACTCTTAAAAGTGTTCACAAATTAGCAAACTTATGATCACCATCACCAACTTATGACAAATTTTGAAACATATCTTTCCTTGTTTGCATTGTTCAAATATGACTGTATAAAACACAAAATTGATTGATAAACAACTGTTCAACAAAATCTCAAGATGAATAAAATCCTGCCACTCTTAAAAGTCTTCACAAATTAGCAAACTTATGATCACCATCACCAACTTATGACAAATTTTGAAACATATCTTTCCTTGTTTGCATTGCTCAAATATGACTGTATAAAACACAAAATTGATTGATAAACAACTGTTCAACAAAATCTCAAGATGAATAAAATCCTGCCACTCTTAAAAGTGTTCACAAATTAGCAAACTTATGATCACCATCACCAACTTATGACAAATTTTGAAACATCTCTTTCCTTGTTTGCAGTGGGAAAATAAAACGAAACTAAAATGATTGTCCATGAAAATTAGCTACAATGATTTGTCTATACTATAGACTCCATTATTTAAAAATAGACGGCGGGGATTTTGACTTAATGTGTTTATTCTCAATATAGACAAAAGAAATACAGGGTGTCCCAAAAAACCTTGACGCATTTTAAAAAATTATACAAAAAAAATATACAAGGTTAGAACTGGAAATTCACAGATGTGTCACTGTATATATTAAATTTTTTTCTGTGTCAGAAAAGTTGAACAGGTGGCGCTAGCTGTTCCCCGAGAGCGAAAGTTGTAAAATGGCTACTCCATCAGAGAGAGTATATGTGTTGGCTGTAATTTCAAAACGGAATCTGTTACGCAAGTGTAACGAAATTCGGAAAAGATCCTCCAAATCGTAACAACATCTTAGCTTGGTATAAGAAGTTTCTGGAAACGGGAAGTATCTCTGATAGTCGGTTGTAGTATTGAAGAACTAAGAAGACGAAGAATTTCTGCAATTTCATGTGCTACTGAATCCACTTTGGCACGCACATAGGCTGAATTGATTACCAACTAGATTCTCTCTGTGCCACAAAATTTGCTCATGTTGTAATTCATTGACAGTACTAAAAAAAACTCTAATATATAAGGTAACACATATATGAATTTCTAGTTCCTACATTGCGTACTTTTCTTTGCATGACTTTTTTTAAAATGTGTCAAAGTTTTTTGAGACACCCTGTATTTAAAAACAACTGACCAAGCATTGTTGACACTACTCTTTCAGTCCTTTGCATGATGCTTGGACTACAGTATCAACTGCGTTTAAAGAAAGAATTTGAGATGAGCAAAGAAAGACAAAAATGTATAAATATTCCTACAACGGGTAATATTTAACGAAAGCAAAGATGCGTGCAATAATTCTTACAATGAGTAAAAGTCATGAAAGTCCAATGTTTCTCATTCATTACAGCATTTATTATAAAAAAGGATTTTAATAATTAGATATAGTTTCCTTTACGTTTTTCTCCCTTCAACCTTCCATTTTCTTTTCTATGCTTTGAACATTACTTAAAGAAATGCAATCCAAAAGTTAATATACGCATGTGAGCCTCATATCACAAACGAATAATTTTGTCCATTCACATATGAACACACTAGAAATTTACAAATATACACGTATTCAAGTGCACAGTCGCCCTGCAATCCTGTTCTTATAGGACAATTTATAAATTCTTTTCACACGAAAGAAACCTCAAAGCATTTCCAGAAGAAAGAAAGCATTTCCAGAAATGCTCAAAGATATTATCCTTCATACTTTACTTTCCGGATTCAAATAAAGACATTGAAGTTATGCTTCCGTTTGTCACCTAATTAAATTCATTAAAGAATTCACCCTTTACACGGTAGAATCTATTTTGCTTTTAAAACTTTGTTTGGAACAGTAATTTATTAAACAAAAATTTAATTTGTTCAACAGTAACACATTTTCTAAAACTGAAATATGAGAACCGGCTTCATTCGTTTTTAACTCTTAGCATAACTGCAGCAAAATGAGAAAAAAAAATAATATCTATATATTTAAGTTGCGAAGCCGACTTTTTGGGCAGTTCATGAGAGAAAACTACTGCATCAATTTACTTAACTTTGGTCTTAAACGAAAGATTGTAATCTGTAGATTTGTCAAATTTGGTTTTTGTAACCACAATTTCTATTAATGAGCAATAATTTACAACTAAACAATTGCTTTCTGCGTATGCTCAGTGACATGTTTTAATGATAAACACGTTTATTCTGAGGAGTATCTCTAGATCTCTCTCTGTCATTTTTATTTTTATGATAATTATGTTTGTGAAATATAAGATTAAGTCTGATGGAAATTTTTTATTTCGCGCTGTTTAATTAGCTATAATTTACAATAAAAAAAAATTGCTTTCTGCGCATGCTCAGTCATATTTTTAAATCTGGCTTTAGATATCTACTAAGCACGAGACCGCTTAAACACATTAATTTGCTTCTGCGATTTATTAGGAATTTCAACATTTGGCAATGATGTGTTGAGTATAATTTGTGTATTAGTACGTTTATATACTATCTAGTCGTCATGTTTTGACGGGTACCAACTAGTCATATATTAAGTTAGTATATTATTAACATATCATAAGGGTAGCCCTGTTTCAAAGTGGTCTACGAGGAATTTAATAGATAATTTTAAATAGCATAACTATAGCAGATTCTTTCTTAAATTTCTTTCTTTCTCTTTTATTTAAATCATAAATTAATAACTTATTGCTAGCAAGTCTCCATGAAGAGTAAAACGTATATATGTTAATAAAAATTATAAAAGAACATTACAATGTACTATTTCAATAGAAAAATTCGAATCTTTAGTCAAATTTTCGTGACTTTTAGGTTAAAAAATCGTTCTTTAATCGTTTTTACCCTTAAAGAACTATTTTTTTAAACAAATACGTCATTTTTAAATAATCTTTCCTTTACTGATAGCTGATCCCAAGTATCGAAAAACTACATATATTGCCCTTTAGACTTTCTTGGGCACCTAATGTAAACCCAAAATTCACCTGTTTGAAGATTATTAACAATTATCCCTACAAGTCACTTTCTCAAACCGTACTTTTTCAAACTTAAAATAATTAAATCTGCTTTTAACATTCATATATATTACTATTATTACAGCCATAGTTTTATTGCAGTAATAGTACAGTAAATGTATCTCCTTTTATGACAGTTATAGTGCGGTTTCAGTTATAGAACTGAAGTATGACACTGACTTAAAAATATTATTGTCAGAATTTGTTCTACTGCGAAGGTTTTTCAAAAATACATCCCTTAATAAACATATCAACTCTATCCAGTATCAACAGGATTATATTATTTTAATAACAGAAATACAGCCCCGTCCTAAACCAGAAATTTATGATGTGATTAGTCAGATATAAAATAATTTACCAGATTGTAGTCAAAACTAATGGGTATGATTTACAGAATTTTTGTTTTTGCACACTGGCATCAATGTGTAAGTTGTGTTATTTAAGTAGTCACTTCCTTTTTCTAAAATTCGTTTATTACCTCTAAATACAGTTAGATCTAATCTTAAAGGGAATATTTTAACTAAGAACCATCACAAGTTTTCATCAAATGGAACACAATTAAGAGAAACACAAAGTTACTTTTCCAGTAGACTTTTCCATCTTTATGGTAACAAGATTAGAAAGGAGGCCTCCTATGACTTGTATTAAATTTTCATATTATTCAACTATAGTTTGTTTTTATTAAATTCTATTCACGAAGATGACTACTGCCTTCACATTTGCAATAATTAAACAATTTTTTTCATACAATAAATTAGTATTTTTTACTGCTTTTGTTAAACTCAATTACTCTTCATCTCAAAATAAGAAAAGTATCATCACTGCAAATAATTTAAGTCATAGAACCTGTGTATATTCAAGGAAATAGATGAATGTATGTAAATAAACAGTCTTTAGTTTCGAAATATTACTAGTATAACTGTTACTAAATTTAATGTTAAAACTTTCTACAGAAAACTGTTATTGTTCTTATTTCACACCATAGAAAGTCAGAAAGAAATTATTATAATTTAAATTCATTTGAAAGAAATTATTACAGTTTGAAAACTATATATATATAATTATATATATATATATATATATATATATATAAATACTAGATGAAAAAATCTTAAGGATATATATTATAATATATATATACTTATATTATTTAAGGATATATATATATATATATACTTATTCCTTATATATATATATATATATATATATATATATATATAATAACGTAATAGATTTCAAATTTAAGTTTATTGAAAACTACGGGGCAGATAAAATCTTTATAATTAAAAGCAAATTACCGTAAAAAAAGCTAAATATTTCAATAAATATTTTAAGCAAAGAAAGTTAATTATTGCACCAGGGAAGTAGAATGTTCGAGCAATTACTACTTGAAACAATCGCTTATAGTTTCGTTTGAAGGTAAATTAATTTTTTTCGTTACAGAATATTTCGAAGTCCTTGACTGAAGAAAGAATGTTCTGCTTCATAAAAAAAATATTCAGTTCTAAACTCTGCTTTAATTTACAGTTTCCATGAGGAGTGTTACAAGACTCCCTTTCGGGGAGAGTTTCTACTTAAGGGGTGGACATTTTTTTTACTTGAGGCGGTTAGTTGGGGGAGGGGGTTGATCAAAGGTGTTAGTCGAATTACTTCTACTTAAACTTCTAATTTGAGCATAATTTCCCACCTTTTCTATAAAAGGGGCTGCGCAACTTATTCATATTATGCATAATTTAGTGGTTCGACTTTTCCGACGCACAAATCCCCTTTCCTACTAAAAAAAAAAGTTCCAATACATTTGGTTTTTTCTATTGAAGCAAAAAACAATAATTTGTTACCATTAATATTTATCTCCACTGTCAATAATATAAAAAGCAAAATACACTGAAATTAGTGTCGCTCTAAGCCAATATAAGCAGCGCCAAAGTCTCTTAATAATAATGAAAGACAATCCAAGCTTTGTAAAATTAAATATATGGACAAATATCTACTAAATTAGACCTACTAATTAGATCTACTAAATTATATCTACTAATTTAATGTACAGTGAATTTTATCTATTGAAACCATCCAGATGGATTCGCACCTCAAAATAGTGAGGAATAAACAAATAAGTGAATCAGTGATATGACAGAAATCCCTTGTTACCGTAGATGAAAAGTCAGCAACCAATAAAAATTAAAGGATTTTTTTAAATAAATGTTCATTTATTTAAAAAAATTCCAAGCAGTCTTCAACCCACACAGTAATATGAAAGGTACATTAGGAGTCTTTTATGCAAAATAGTTGCTCAAAGCATAACTATTCGGCCAATCACTAACTCCCCATGGTATATTCGTAGTGTTGACATTTATAGGGAGAAAAATCTCCCCACTATTCAAAATTATCTTCAAAATCGTGCTATTGACTTCCATAAAGATTTACCAAATGATCTTATTAAAAATCTTATCATTTACGACCATGCTGACCCAGCTAACAAGAAACGGCACTGTGTCATTCTTGCTCGTAACTTTTAATTGTTTGTCATGTTCTTTGTTCGCTCAGTGTCTCTTTCCCCCATGTTTTACCTTTACTTGTACTACCGTAGGTTTTTGCTTTCCCCACTTTCTATTTTCCTTTCTATTTTCGTTTTTTACTGATCATTGAAGTTTTATGCATTGCTATATCATCCTACAGTGGGGGGCCCGGCCCATGTACTGTAGTTACCTCTACTCTTCATGAAGCTCCTGAAGCTTATGCAAAATATAGTCTTCTAGTTACAGCTAGCAATAGTAAACTCGTTAGGTCCATGTACTAATATGACATTAATACTCCGAACAAGCAGTTATACGATTAGATTACCCTATATTCAAAGATATATTCGGCAACAAATAATTAAAAAGCTTTTTAACTAGTCTGGCAGCCACTAATACACCGAGATCCAACAACAGACAAGAATTAATAGCATAAATCACTTGCTTATCATTCCTTTTTTATTGCTATGCAACATCTTCTTTCGATAAGAATTTCACGCATGAAAATATATTTTAATTGTTGATACACCAGCTTTGTCAGTGGAATTTCAGCGATTTATCTCATCAATCTCGTCTACAATTTATCTCATCATCAAAGAAAGCAGCAACATATTTAAAAAAAAATCATTTTCTTTCTCCCCCACTCTTTCTATTCCTGATGATTTCAAACATTTTAAAGATTTTTCCCTCAACAAAGATAGTGATGCTCCAATTCAGTAGGGACGTTGAACAAAAATTTATATACTCTAAAATTATATTTATATACTCTAAAAAGGTTTCAACCATTGTCTTATTTTTTATTATTTTCTTCAACTCGATCATTTCTATTGAATGTGTATGTTTATGGATTGGTTTTGCATGTTTGGCAGCCCATCATCATCTTTTGCTATCCAAGGACTTAAAACAGAAAGGATTCTGGATTTCCATCTTGTTTATGGATTAATGTCTTCTTGTAAATATCCCCTCAATATTTCTAACATTGAAGAATTTCTATAACTTAAATTGCTTACAATAACGGTGCGTTTCTTAGTTTGAGATGAAATATAGTTGAGTTCAACAAAAGCAGTAAAAAATTCTATTTTTTTACAGAAAAAGTTTAATTATAGCAAATATGAAGGTAGAAGTCACCTTTATGTAGAGAAATTAGTTGAAAATCATGTCAACGATAGTTGAATGATATGAAAATCGAATGCAAGTCGGAAAACACCTCTCTAGTCATGTTGATGTAAGTGTAAAAGTTTTCTGGACAGAAAGTAACTTTAAAAAGGAACCGTGGACCTTTATTTGAGCAAAATTATATAAAAAATATATATATTTCTGTAGGATAATAGTGCCAAAATAGTTTTTTTCCAAGTAAAAAATCATTTATGAAGCTTCTACGAAGTAAGTAATAAAGGTAAGTGTAGTGAAGAAACTTTAAATCAGTTGTTCTCAAAATAGATTTTTTGAGGTTTTTGGATTTTTTAAATGTTCCATGCGACTTAATTTTTGTTCAAAATTCATGAAATTGAATAGGAAGAATCCCGATACTGTTTGCAAAGGGATTGGGTATGTATTTTGCAAATCGACTTCAGTAAAGTAATTAAATTTGATTTATAATTTATTAAATGGCAAAATTTTGATGAAAATTGGGATGGAATTCAGAATAAAATATCTCAAAAATTAATTACTCATGAGATTAATTAATTGATACCCAGATTTGTTTATAATACAGTTTTTCGTGATTAAAATGCAAAATCGGGGAAATATCTCAAAAATTATGTCGCAAGGAGCATTTTAAAATTTTGTTTATAAATTTTAAATTTTAAAAAAATTTAAAATTTAAAAATCTTAAAATTTTAGAAAATTTAAAGGAATCTTAAAATCTTAAAATTTTAGGAAATTTAAAATCTTTAAATTTTAGATAGATTGGAAATTTCTTTTAAGGTATTCTATATACTTATGGTGAAATGTATGTATGTACAAAGTTTCACATATCTATGATAAAAAGTAAAAAATAAAATAAAATTTAACGTCCATCGTTCCCTGATGTAAACTAGCGATGGTTCTTAATTAAAATATTCCTCTTAACCGCGGATCTGATTGTATTTAAATTTAATAAACGAATTAAAAAAAGATAAGTGAATACTTAAATAAGGTAACGTAAACATTAGTGTCGTTGTGCAAAAAGGAAAATTCTGTAAAGAAGCTTTTACTAAGAAATAATTTAAAAGAAAAAAGGCATTCCCACTGAACGCATACATATTGAAATATTCATTTATTATTAGAAAAAATATATATTCGGGTATGTTAGGAAAAGTATTCGGATGTTAGAAAACACATTCAGACTCCTTTGAATTCTTCAAACCTTTTCATTTAACCTCTTTCGGAGAGACATTCAAACATTATCAGAGAGATATTTTCAGCTAATATAAGCAAATACATTAAGATGGTGTTACAAATTAACTGTTAGGTGTTATAAATTTTAAAATAAATCAAATGTAACTTCTTTTTATGATTCCCTGACGATGGAAAAAAAAGTGAGTCTACTCTTGCATTAATTTTTTTTTATCTCATGGATGATCCATTGTGTTGAGCATATGCACTGATATACTGCTTTTAAATGGATTAATGCCTTTGTAAAGCTAGCCAAATGAATTTCGTATACTGAAATTGCAGGTTAAAAATTAAATAGCATCCAGGGCATCTGTTAAGTAATGCCTTCAATTTAATACAACACTAATAATACCCAGATAGCGATGGATATACAAATTAATTTATGCTCTCGATCAGCTGTTTTCCCAATCATGCGAGATTTTATTAACGATGATGAATTTTTACGAATGAGGTTTACATTGTTATAGTTTAACATTCAAATAATGGAAATTGTGCAATTTTTACTATCAACTACACAATTATAACTCAACAGTTACTTTTATTAATTACTATCATTTTATTTTTATCAGTGAGTGTGTTCAATGAATATTTTGAACCAAACTGAAACGACATATAAAAAATATTTTCTTTTTTTTACCTTTAAAAGAAATGGTGCTTAGGATAAAAAGTCCCTAAAATGACTCCCAAAAAAGGAGCACAAAAGTTTATTAAATGTGTTTGTTGCAAGCAGTTTAATTTTTCCGTACCAAACACTACTTTTGATTTGTTACCAGAACAAACTTTATACAGTATTTTCGACAATCTGTAATTTAGTAAGTCGATGAGCTCTCAGAGTTAACATTTAAATATTTCTCTTCGTGGTAAACTATAGCACGTTTACAAATTAACTTGTTTTGAACATAAAATTCTCGGTTTAAAATAAGACCTTATTAAATTAATAGATTCTGAAATTAAAGATTTCACTGTGAGACCCTTTTCCTAATCACTTAATTCTAGTTAATTGGCCTGAAAATATT
>OU015493.1:193573556-193608556 GCA_907164885.2 Dolomedes plantarius
TGTGTGTAGTGGCTCGACGATAGCACGTAATTTGGTACAATTTAAGTGCTCTATTTTACTCGTGAATAATTTTAATTTATTCACGAGATAATTTTAATTTATTCATTTGTTCCATCGGTTTTTCTAAATGTATGCAGAGGACAAACTTTGGACAAAATATGTTTAGACCTATCAAATCCAGTGTTTAGTCATGGACAGTTGTATGTAAGTTTATCTAGAGCCGTTCTTTTGATGCTGTCACTGTAGTATCTCCTGCTTCTGAAATAGTCAACTGTGTGTATCAAGAAGTTTTAAGAATATCATAGTAAAATATTCATAATTGCGTTATAATACCTTAATATTTAGTAAGAGTTAGTTTTCTACACTTCTTTTAGCATTTGCTGAATTTTTATTCAATTTTATGTGAAGGAATTTTCCCAACAATTTTTTATTCGATATGATTAAGCGTAGATATCTGAATTGTGAACAATTGTACATACAGAGGGTGTTGTAATCCACACTATATTTTAGTACTTGTAAATTTTTACTCTTTTTTAAGTGAAAAAAATTTCTCCAATAATTTCTTATTATATATATAATAGCCGTTGTATCTGTATAACACTTCCGGGCTGTACTCATCTTTCAATTGAAGCCCTCAGTAAACAAACAGCCGGTTAGGCCTAATTTCAATTTCAGATGTGGATCAGAATTTTTTCTTACCTAAAAACTAATATCTTCTCCATCAAATCACGTTTGTTCAGCCTATTTTTCCATAAAACATTCAGAACTAAAAAAATTGGATGTTTTTAGCTGTATATTTAACAGCTTTTAAAAATCTGTTTACTTTTGCGGTGAATTCTGAAAGTAAACAAACTTGAATGTGAATGAAACACGTAGCTCAAGTATTCATATCGCGTAGTGAGCTGTAAAAAACTGGATGGCATTCTACTACTCCAATCGCATGAAAAACTAAATAAATAAAAAGTAATGAAAGGGTTTGCTTTTACAAGGTGTGGATTAAATGCAATATGGTTAGATAATTCGGGATATTTTTTAACTTTTATGTACTTTTTCCATTATGACGTCATTATTAGTATTATGACGTCAAAATGACGGGTTACCTTGTAGTTTGATATAATGATAAAGTGTAGATATCTTAATTTTGAAAAATATTACATACAGAGAGGGATGTAATTTTTTAAAATCATTGGTATTGGGTTTCTCAGTCTTATCTTTAACTCTGTTCTGAAGTATCGGAAATTCACATTTTTTATTCAAGATGTTTTAGAATAAGCCTTATAGAGAATTTTGTAATGATTACAAATTTTTTGGCTGAGATCTCACTACCACTTAACAACGTATATTTATGGTGACAGGTGATGGTAACATTCCTTATACATGTTTCTTTCAGTTGAGTTGTTTCGCAAAAGAAAATATGAAACTAAAAACGACCATACTGGTCGCGAAGCGGCTAGTACAGTGATTTCCGCTTATAAGAATCACGTTTGTTATTACTGTTTTTGATTCTTATAAGCGGTTGATTCTTATAGCCGAAATTTAGGTTTTTGGACAGGCACAGAGGCACCTATATATACATATATTAGATAATTTACCATAAAATACTCTTTAATTTACGTTAATTATCTTTTATTAAATTTTTTTATATAATTTTAGAAATGCAACTTCTTTTCTAGACTTATAAGTAGATACATATGATTATAGTAAGAGAAAAAAAAATCCAACATTTGTAACAACATACCTGCTTAACATTTTAATATTTCAACTACAAGTAAAAGTTTTCTATCGTATTTTGAGGTAATAAAGTTTTCAGGGGGCGGTTTATATCTCTTTCAATACCAATAGTCTCAGACGAAGATTCACCTTCTAGCTTACGTTTCACGGTTTGATAACGTGCTGAATCTATTAATGGAACGATTGCCTAAGTGAAAGTGTACACTTCACCGAAGATTTGTGTGTTTCAGGGTCCAGGAAGCCGCAACCAGGATGTGGTAGGTGGGAAAAAATAATTTCTTTGTTTGTCAGTGGAGAAAAATGAAATCGGACCCGGACGGGTTAAGATGCCCCTGGGTCAAGCTAATAGGACAGTGTTTAACTAAAGCGTTTAAGGGGAAACTATTATGTTATGTCTAACAAAGAAAGGGGCGCATTTTACGGCTGCATTCCCTGCCATCTTATCACTCTTTCTTTAAAAAAGAATAAAAAAAGAGCGCCGTGCCTTTTGAGGGTTTGAGTGGCTTTTTTGGAAAAATGAAAGGAAAGCGAAGAGTGTAAGCTGATTCTTAAAACCGGTGGATTGATTCTTTAAAGCGAAAATTTTAATATGGAAATAATACATTTTTTTTTGTTTTTGCGATATTGATTCTTATAAGAGGTTGATTATTATAACCACTGATCACTATAAGCGGTGGTTACTGTATTTTTAAATTTAAAGTATTCGGAGGTGGGGATCTGGTATAGTGTGTTTATACGCTCATCAATTCCTTAGGAGGACGAAATTTATAAAACAAATCATGTTGCAAGGTGCAGAAATGTTCAGGCTATCTTAAAATACTATTTTTATTGGATTATTAGCATTTATGTAGGTGCCAATAGTAGACACATGTTCTCCATAGGTTAACATTGAGGTGAGCAAATCCAGTAGGGTTAATACACAGCAGCCTTAACTTCTTATCTGTTGTCATTCAATTCATTAAATAAATTCTTCCCCCTGTGAAAATGTATCAGAAAAATTGCTGATGAATCTAATGTACACAATATTGCCAAAAGGAGTCGGACACTTCCAAAAATACAAAATTCCATTCTTTTCTACGATGGTTCGAAACGTCGAACTTACGGGTTTCCTAAGAGGTTGGTCATACGATGCTACGGTCTTCGGGTTCAATTGTTGGCCTGCAGTTTTGCTGGCATTCTGGGCATCCCGAAATCAAATGCGGCAGATGTGGCATTTGAAGATGAAAGGCTGGCGGCACACTGGAGGCGCAATCCGACCTGGGAGGCCACTCAAATTGCACGATCGAGGCAAGAAATTCTTAGTAAACACAGTATTCGAAGAGTATCTCTTCCACTGCACCAACGTTGGTTTTATAGATGTCCCAAGCCACAGAAACTGATATTAGAAACCGTATAAATCGGAATTTTGAGGCGTATACAACTGATGAAATGTTCACAAGGGGCTAAAATAATTTAATCTGAAAATCACCAGAAATATGGGAAACCTGTCTTTTTAGTATTGTTTTATTAATATTTAATCATATAAACTTTTTTAAATGGAAACAAACATATTCTGTTGCATTATGACTTCCTAATGTTTCCTTGTCAAACTGCAAGGTTTTCGTAATTTTTCATCGAGTATTAAAAAATGTCTTCTATTGGCCTGTGCTTCGTAAAATACTTTCATAAATTTAATGAAAATAGTTTTATAAACTTAATTTATAAAATTATTTTTAAATATTTACAAGTTTAGTTTTTTAGGTCCAAATTTGTATAAAAGTTTCTATTTAAGACAGTGTTTCACAACCCTTTTTCGAGTCTCGACCCCCTCCAATATTTTCCACGTGTGGCAACGAATTTTGTATTGGGGTGGTTTTTAAACTTTTATACTATAATTAATTAATTACTTAAAGGTAGGAATGAATCATACTAATTAAGGTAGGCTTCAGTTAAATTTAAATACAACAATATTTGCCATTTGGCCATTAGTGGTTAGTACATTTTAAGATAGATGGTACAGTTGCGTTGTGTGTAGCAATAACCCATAAACATATAATAATTAAAATTTACCCTAGGTTCATTACTGAATGCATCACTGTGGTGATTAATGAGCCAAAAGAAAAATGAAATTAAATCTAATAAAATTACCTTTCTATCATTGGAGTACACCTAAAAAATAAAATTATTTCACCTAAAGGAAAAAGCTTCATATCTGCTGAAATAAAAAAAATAATACCTAAGTTGAAAATCAGAAAATTTACTAAAAAAGCAAGGACCGACATGACAAAGATATACTTTAACATAACAAATTTATTCCTTCCGATTTCATGAACAATATTACCACCAATCTGGTAATCAGTTCTAATCAACACCTTTTCGACATACCAATATTAAATTATCAAAAATACAATTGCTGTAAAACTAAGATTTATATCTTCACAACACAGTAAAATATATACAAAGAAAATTCCAAAATGAAATGGCTGGCGAATATAAAAAAAACTAAGTCATTCTATATGCAATTGCTCATCATAAATTTAATTTTACATTTAAATTTAATCTTAATGATTCTGCTGCAGCTTTAACAAAGGTAGAGAGGTTATGGATAGAATTTACAGAAGGAAAGGAAAGGAAAAGAATTTCACCCGTCGCCATCACATCTATCGTCGGGATCTTAGCGTCGTCCCAAGGCCAGAGCCTCAGCCCCCGATCCCTCGGTCTTTTACGCCTCCGCTCTCCGTTCAGGATCCTCGAATCTCTTCTGTTTTCAAACTCCCGCGCTCCCGAGTCAGCCCTTGTCACCACTTCCATCAGTCCGTAAAACCATCCTCCATTCCAAGTAGTTCCTTGGCGCTCCTTGAATTCTAATGGCCGAAATGAGGGGTGAAGGCTACAGGTAGCATTCTTGCACTCTGCAATTCTTTATACAATTTCTTTTTCCCACCCCTCATCTCGTTCTTCTTGATTATTTTAATTTCACTGCGTCCTGGTCATCCACCCGGCGATGTATCCTTGCGCGCCTTGCATCTCCTCTTCTGAGATGCCTTCCCCTTTCGAAAAAGGGCGCGCAGCGGACGTATCGGGTTACAGATAGTGGGGGGAGGCTATGAGACTTGTTGCTAGGCGCTGGGTCATTTTTAAGGAAAGAAGGAAAACAATGAATATTTCTAAAACTTTTACCATTTAAATTAACAACCGCCAGCCAAAAAATTATACCAGCCATTCACAAGGTTCATAAATAAGGATTATTAATTTATCCATATTTATAACAATAAGGTATAACCTGTGATGATCTATTTCAAACTTAATTCTTCTCAATGTCAAAACATTTAGAGAAACTTGCGCACACTTCTCCAAATGCGATGACATTAATCAAATCAATTAATGTTTGATCATCACAAGTTTAAACCCTGAGATATATTTAGCAGAGGCTTAATAAATTTATTAAAACAAAGCACAATCGTTACTAAAATTTACTTACTTACTTACTTACTTTACTAATTTAATTATCTGAATACCCGATATTAATATAAACGTTAATTATTTCTAAACTATTAATTATCATCACAACACACGCATCATGCGACACCCCTCCCCCATCCTGCATATAGTCTTTAAAAAGGTCATTTAAGACATAAAGAAAAAAACTAAAAGCCATTTTCCATAATTTAAATCGCAACTAAATGTTTAATTTAAATAAAACTGAAATCTGTAAGAAATGGAAAACATGGAGAAACATTCATTCCTACGTTAAAAGAGTGTAAAAACAAGAACAGAACAGAACCTCCAAATAAAAATAATAATAATAATGCACCTCCGTATGGATTCAGAATTATTTAACAATAAATATAGAAAAACGCTTATCTAAATAAAATTAATTTATTCCGCTGAAGAAACTTGAGTAATAATGCCAAAATTGACAGCACAGATTGAAGACAAACTGACGCTTACAACTTGAGTACTTTACATAGAAACTAACCGTGATTTTCTTTTAACCCCCCAGTAAAAGTCGGTAGATTTCTGACGAACTAGGTTTACGCTTTGAATGAGACTTTTACCTTAGGTGGTGGTAGATTTCTGATGATCTAGTTTTGAGCTTTGAATGAGACTTTTACCTTTAAAAAACATCACTACCTTACAGCTTCATGGTAAATAAATACTGACAATTTTTCTAGGGATTTCTTTAAAATATTATTTTAATTGGATAAAGCCATAGCGACCGCCCCCACCCCAGAAAACATTTCACGACCCCCCCTGGAGGTTGGGAATCACTGATTTAAGGTGTACTGTAGATAAAAGCTCTTACCGCAAAGAGTACTTCTAATTCAAAATTTTTTTTAAATTAGTATATACTGAAGAATCATTCAAAACTTTGAATGATCACTGGATCTCTCTCTAAATTAGCGCTCCCCGAATCATAACATCAACAATCAAGTATTAATTAGCTTTAACGGTTTGTTTATAACACCCTCAACCATCAGTGCAAGTGACTTCGATAACTTTTTTTTTAATTGTTGCTAAATTCGGTTATATTTCTATATTGACGAGAATATGAGTTTTTTCTGAAATCCATTTATCTTTATAAACAAAAGAAAGGAAGAAGTCAGAGTAATCGGCTAGCAATAGATTTCGTCTTAGTTACTCATTGGATGCATTTAAGCTGTTCTATCGTGAACGTGAATCAAGAGCGGAACCTCATTTATAAGTTAGCTCCAGACTAGCGAAGTCAAGTGCCTTAAAGTTGCACGTGACAATAGTAATTTACAGAAGATTTAAAGGAATTAAAATTCCTATGTTATCGCACTCTTTAGTTCAGGGATAAAATGTAATGAAGATTAAAAATTTTTAGTCTCATTTAGGATTTTTCATGGCAGTTATATATTCGTGATGCGTGTGTTGTAATGAAAAAAAATTGGGCATCATCTTTAGTGTTTTCCAGTAATGCTCTAAAAATACCTTGAATTATATTTATATTAATAAATTTCCTCTTATGTCACTGGGCAGATTATACTGCTCGTTATGAAATATTTTTTTTCCTAAAAACCTTCAATCTGAATTCAGAAATTATCATTTCTAAAATATTCTTACTGGAACTTTCCCGCGTTTGATACAGAAATTAAAATAAGCGTGTGGTCCTCGTTTGTTAAACGTAGTACTGTTAAAACGACGTTCACCTGGAGTGGCATTTGAACCCTCGTACCCTATATATGAGGACGGTGTTCTACCGACTATCCCGTGAGGTAAGAACGTGATCCCGTGAGTATCCTATCGGTGAGGTAAGAAAGGTGTATTTTCAATGACTTCCATCGTGCTGAGTTGCAGTTCAATCCCAAAATTTTAATTTTGCGTCACCCCGCGGTATAGTGGTTAGCGACGTGAGCTTCCACGTAGTGGGCTTGGGTTCAAATCTCGAATAAGGCTTGGTCGTTAAAATGTTGTTCCCTCGTAGGGAGCATTGATGGCTCACTAAAATGGTCGTCCCACAGTAAAGTAGCCCACAATACTTTGGTGTGAATAACACAAATGTCTCACGACAGGAGAATATATATATATATATGTGTGTGTGTGTGTGGCTTGGTACAAGAGGTGCTTAAGTCAGTTTTCTCCAAGATGACTTTGTTTACTTACGTCTCTTTAAGAAAATATTATTTTCAATGTAAGAAGTCTGTGCAATGGTTTAGAAAACACTTTTAAAGCATTGGGCAGACTTGAGTACTTCTTTCATTGAAAATAATATTTTTTTAAAGAGACATAAGCAAACAAAGTCATCTTGGAGAAAACTGACTTAGGCACATCTTGTACCAAGCCCCGGATATATATATATATATATATATATATATATCCACACTCATGGACAAAAAAATTAGCGCACCAAGAAGGAGTCGTCAAAATTAAACAAAATTTTACATACGTAATGACTACTTTGATATAAGTAAATGATAAGAAAATCAAAGAAAAAGGATAATTTATTTCAGAGAAAAAGGCAAAAGAACGGAGGAGTTAATACTCCGTTGGACCCCCTCTAGCGCGAATGCACGATGCGATACGATCGGGCATTGAGTCACACAAGTTCTGTATGATGTCTTGAGACATTTCGTTCCATATTTGCTGTAACCTTGCCTCTAGTTCGTTCAAACTCGTGGGATGCCCAACTCGTCGTCCCAAATGATCCCAGATATGCTCGATTGGAGACAAATCTGGGGATCGGGCAGGCCAAGGAAGGGTAGTAACAGTGCGGAGACAGTCTTGTGACACCCTTGCCGTATGAGGCCGAGCATTGTCTTGTTGAAAAATGGCTCCTGGGAGCCGTTGCATGAGGTGCAACATATGTGGTTGCAGGATTTCATGAACATACCGCTGGGCTGTCATGGTGCCACGGAACAATACTAGGGGTGACCGTGTATTGTAGGCAATGGCACCCCATACCATCACACCAGCTGTGGGAGCGATGTGTCGCTGTACAGCAAAGGCAGGAATGAAGCGTTCACCACGGGCTCTCCTCACACGAACTCGATTGTCATCACTGCCGAGATTGAATCTGAATTCGTCGCTAAAGATGACCTGGTTCCATTCCGCTGCAGTCCAGTTTCCTCGTGCTCGGCAAAACTCCAAACGGAGGCGTCGATGGGTGGGCGTCAAGGGCAGCACACGTAATGTGCGCCGCGATACCAACTGTCCTTCAGCCAGGCGCCTTCGTATGGTTCGAGAAGACACAGAGGCCCCTAGTGAAGGTGCTACCTGTGCCTGGATGGCGGCCAATGAAGCAGTTGGCTGTACGCGTGCATTTCTTACGATGTGGCGGTCTTCTCGACGACTGGTCTGTCGAGGGCATCCTGAGCCTGGTCTTCGTGTACATGACATCTCTCGGGTCCACTGGTCCCAACACCTCCTCACAACACAATGAGAGCGGCCTAATTGACGAGCTACTCGCCTAGCTGACCACCCATCTTCCATCATCCCGTCGATTCTCCCCCTCTCTAACTGCGACAACTGCTTATATTGTCTTCGAACACGGCGTAATGGCATGTCTATCTCAGCTCTTCCTTTGTAAATGATTCAGCACACTCAAACAAGCTTTGGTTACCTGTTTTATACTCCACAGAGTTCGATGTTCAACGCCCTCTACCGGCTATACGTAATGCGCAATCACGCTGCATTTCTGATCGTTTGCATATCTTCCCGACATGTACCTTCATTGCAAATTTCGTTACGATCCCGCAATTATTTCTTGGTGCGCTAAATTTTTTGTCCATGAGTGTATATATATATATATATATATATATATATATATATATATATATATATATATATATATATATATATATATATATATATATAATGTTATACAGAAAACGTTGGGGGGTGCCATATATGAAAAAGAATATATATTTCAAGCTACCACTTTGAAAGAACGATTATAGGTTTAAGTTTTATGCATAAAGTTTCATAAACGATTTTGGTTCTCATAATTACAATATACGAGGATATTTCCAGACTCAAATGTTATTATTTGAGTCGGAAGAGTCACTGGACGTTGCCGAAAGTCAGTATGATAAGGAATGGGGTCAAAAAAATTCTTTGACATTATATAACTCCATAGCTTCAAACTTTATATACATTATACATAAAACTTAAAAACGCGACATCCCATTAGAAAAATTCAGTTTTCAATTAATCATACAAATTAAATATTTCTGTGTTAATACATGCTTATTATTTAATAGATTAAACTTGTTAATTAGTTTAAATTATATTATTTTTAAATTAGCTTTAATGCTAAAATGATTAATCATTTTTAAATTAGGCTGTTATTAAATTAAATTGAAGGCACTAAAAATATTTAATAAGAATTAAATAATAAAAATAAATTATTAATTAGATTAAATGACATTATCATTAAATAAATTATTAAAACATAATTAAATATTTTTTTCTTAGGGCACATCTTTGATTGCTCAATTTTATACATAATACTCTGTCGTCACTTTGGACTGTTGTACGATATTCTATACTTTTACAGATATCTTTATGCGCCTGTATAATATACTTTCGTGCATATATTGCTTTATCTTTGCACAACATATGCTCAACATTATCGTCATACCGATTTCCTTATTTGTAAACATTAACAAGAATTAAACGATAAACTCTAAGAGATTTAATCTCCTTCATTTCCCAAAATGAAATAGATGTTAATTCTTAAAATACTTATATTCTACGTATTATCTGTTTTACACACAAACACACACACACACACACACACATATATATATATATATATATATATATATATATATATATGTGTGTGTGTGTGTGTGTGTATGTGTCTGTACGTATATATGTATATTAATTATCTAATTAAGTATGTAGGAGAAATTGTATGTTTTGCATGATATGTGGTTGTTGCTAATGCGGAGGCACTTTTCTAGAGACATTTGGACTAAACATCTGCGAGATTCGTTTGTTTCTTTCAATGGGAACTCAGTATAGGTGAGCCCCCCAACCCCTAATGCCACCTCAATTGGGACCCAGGTGTGACATCTGTAAGGCTCGTACCTTGACTCTCCCTCCACTTAAGTGGAAGGACTCAGTGGCGTAGCGAATGTTTGCATTGTATATAATGAATATTAGTATAAAATGACTATTAAACTGGAAGAAAGAATTTCTTATTATTGTTATACATATTATATATATATATATATATATATATATATATATATATATATATATATATATATATATATATATACATATATACATATATACATATATATACATATATACATATATATACATATATACATATATATACATATATACATATATATACATATATATATATATATATATATATATATATATATATATATATATATACATACATATATATACATATATACATATATATATATATATATATATATATATATATATATATATATATTTATATATATTTATTTATATATATATATATATATATATATACATATATATACATATATACATATATATATATATATATATATATATATATATATATATATATATATTTATATATATTTATTTATATATATATATATATATATACATATATATATATATACATATATATATATATATATATATATATATATATATATATATATATATATATATATACATATAAATATATATATATATATATATACCACGATAAGTTTAATAACATGAAAGAGAAACGATTGCTGTCTGAAAATATTATACAAAAAATAGGACACGTTTTACTGACATTCCCGCTGATACCACAATAAAAGAACACACAATTACAACTAGAATCACACATTTTTTTTCTCCAACTCAGTGACTTAGATAAATGCTTTTCCTCGGTAACTGATATCATCGGGATGTCACGAGTGATATGCCAGCCTGTTTACGCCTCACATCGCCCCGATCAAATCTTTGCCGTGGCAGCGAGACGCATATTTTCCGATGCTAAGTTACGATTCTTTTCAGAGCTGTAAACGTAGTATTGTTTCAGCATCACTATAAGACCTCTTCACCGTTGAATTCAATTTGAAAACGAATCGGGCAACCGGTAGACTAATTTTGGTTAGCTCTTATCATCGACGAAGGGAAAGGATGTCCTTAGCCATCAGTTTTGACTGATGGTAAATTTAATTAAGCGTGACGTTCTGCAATCTCCTCAAAAATATAAGAGAAAGGCGGGTTTCTTCGGGGTGATTTTATTTGGCAAAAACTGAAAGAATTTGACACGCAGGCAAAAATTGGATAATTTTAGCCACAAGAAGTAAACGCATGCTTGTAACTTCAAGAGGTATCATTCATTATAGAGGGTAGCGAAACAACTGTGGATGATAATATCTGATCTTCGGCTATCATTTTTACGTGTCTGGGTTGGTTATTAAGATAATAAATTCGGCTGAATTTCCTGTAGAGATTCCCTGAAGAAAGATAACTTATCCGATTAGCAAATCACATGGATGAACTACTCTAGTCTGAAGCCTCTCTTTGTCTGTGTTATGATATTGATCTGAAAGAAAGTCATGAAAAAACTTTAACTGCAATTTATAAAACACTCAATAGAATAAATCGATGTCATCTTTCATCTATCTAAAATGACGACAACATTGTTCACTAGTGGTGAAAGATTATTATTGGACTTTAACGCCTATAGAAGGTAAAACAAGATGACAAATTAAAGATTATTTTGCACAATGTAGCTACAGGAAACGAAAATATGACAATGTATCTGGCTTGCAAATCATACCCCTACTCAGAGCTTGCATCGCTAAACACCCAAATGTTGATGTCGAAACTTCCATACCATGCTTCAACTTTTCCAATGACTTTAAACACGAGGCAATAAGCTTGCTTTCCAACTCACTAATTTTATCTCCTCTACAGCTTGACTTGTTACGAAGGAGGACTGTAACAAAAGCCATCTAAACACTCTGACGGCTGTTGCTATTTCTTCTGGGTGCGATTTGAAACAACCGGGACTTCTGGTCAAAACCGTGAGAATATTCTTTTCCCCTCTAACTATTGGGTGGTCATTGTTGTAATATCAATACACAAAGAAAAAATTGGGTCGTCATTACATTCTCTCCTGTAAATCTCAGCGATAAAGACAATTCAATTGTATTTACCACTCTAAACTACAAATGGGCAAATTTCTGAGTAGATTACAGAAAAACCCTAGCCGTGGTAATTAGATAAATATATTTAATGTAGTATGAGGACTCAAGATGTTAGTTGTTTTTTAACTTACATCGCAGATGCAAAAAAAAATAAAGTTTTTTTTTATTGTATTGTATTAAATTCAAAATTGCCATTGTATCCAAATTGTTTTCGTATCAGAATTTTACAATACCCTAATTTTTAACTCCTACGTTACTATCTTATTCACGAAGATCATTGCAAAAAACAGTAAAAAGTTGAAGTGTGCAGTACAGAAGTAGACGTGTTTGGGAATGTCTGCACGTAATAAGGGAGGATGAACAATTTTTAAATTTTCGGCCGGAACGGACCTCTAGGCAGGCCTTGATTTTCCATTAATCCCGGGCCTGGGGGCCCCCAAAAAATTTTAATTTTAAAAGGAAAAAAGAAAAAATTCCCAATTCAAAATTTTTTTATTTTACCTTTTTTAATAGCAATTTTTTTATATATCCTTTCAAATTTGCTTGATTGATTGGTTCATCATATGTATGTTATAGTGTATATAAGGGATTAATAAGTTTTTCTGGTTGCATTGTATTGGTGTTTTAATGATGAAGTTAATATGTTGTATTGCTTTTTGTTATTTGATAATGTTCTAGGCTTCTACGCTTCAAATAGCCAATTCTTGGTAAAATGGTACTTTCACAACGATTCATGATTTTTTTTTGTGTGTTAATTTTGGAAATTTTACGCCCTCATCAGTGTTAGGGGGACCCATCCCGAGTTGTGCATATAGTCAAAAATTTTCTAAATCGAGCCCTGCCTCTAGGATATGTTCCAAAATGGAATATCGGCTCTTAGATGATCAAATCAAGGTCTTGATTTATGCTGCTTCACGCGTTCAATTGAAAAACCTCACACCCATCTGAGCTTGCTGCCTTGCAGCATCAGTACCTCTAACCTTGCTTAATTTTTATTCCTAATTAGAATCATGCATGAAGCTTATTTTTATTATACCAGTAGAGGGCAAGATTTATAGTAACATTAGTACCTATAGAATTTGGCAGGTCGGAAAGTTAATTAAAAAAACTGCTTAGGAAACAGAAAATAATAATACAACGCCTCAAATATCTCATACTCAGTAAAAAACCAATTAACCATATTTAAACAGGTATGATAATAAAGCTATGTCCAACAAATAACAATAGTATTAGGCCCTAGCAAAACAATGCACTATGCTCATTACTGAAATCCCTACTGAAATACAATTTTGTTTCGTTTTACCCTAAACACTTAAAGTGATGACACTTAAAGTGATGATATTCGCCTTTACACACCACGAAATATTGGATAGATTATCACAGAGGTCTGTAATAAAAAGAAATCTACACAGGAACATTCATGCCTTGTGTGAAATTTAGATAAAATATCAAAATAAGTTAATTGAAAAATTCATTTCGTTTGTGGGAAATTTTTTAAAAAATGCATTAAAAGTTATAATCCTACGGCAAAATGACATTTTATGATTATCCAATGCTACGTTCAATACCTACAGCCAGATTCACCGATATTTAGTGATATTTTCCCGAAAACTTAAATTAATCTTTGGTCCAGAATTATAATTAAGAGACTAAGAAAGAAAACTGAAAATCGCACGAGGTAAGTTTTGATATAGACAAACAAACATATTACAAAATTTTACTACTGAATTTTTTTGTGTCGATGTTTGCTTACTGTTCATCTACTGAAAATTTTGTTTTACGGTGTCTGCCTTGCAATATACATGGCATGTTTACAAAGAATCACAGAGAAAGTTTAGATAAAGAATCCTCTACAGAAAATGTTTAATTTCAATTAAGTTTAAAAAACGATTAAAATATCGTTAATGGAATTTACAATTGTTCAATGTAGTAAGTTATTTCTACATAAAATAACTTCATAAATATTATCCTTTGCATGCAGTGACTTCGTATTACTCTTTAAAAACTTATCAAGATATATCGCCCCCCATCCCTCGACATAAACACACCAAAATCAAGGTAACAGTTACCAAATGCAAAGACCTCATGTACGAGATAAGCCAAAAAGGATCCACGTAGGCAGCTGATTGTTTGCTTGTAAGATGAAAGATATGACAATGCATCAAGAGATGTTGACTGATTCGTGTGTTAATGACTTATGATTGATTGATGGTTTGTGTCACGCAACACGGTTCCTATAAAATGGCGTTTAGTTACCTAAAGGTCAACGAGTTTCTCAGTTGAGTGATTTTCAAAACAAGGTGGTCTATACTTCTAATGAAAAATGTTCGCTTTTAACTTATTTCTCTTTCATTTTCAATATTTGACGCTCTCCTTCGATGGTTGCTTTATGCTTTCATTGATTTAGCTGTCGGTGATAGTAATCGGTGATAGGATCGACCTCTTTTCAAATACACGCGCAATTAACACTTCTTCAAATAGACAATAATTAGAAGCGTGTCTCTATTATGGATTTGAAGAAGTGTCTATTACGCGTTAGTTTTCCACACATTTCCAGTAAATCATTATTTTTAAGTACCCTATATTTCAGACTATAAGACTACCTTTTCACGTAAAAATATCGACTTAAAATCATAGTGCGTTTTGTGGTCCGAAGGTAACATTAAAATAAAAATAATACTTTATATATATATATATATATATTTATTTATTATATTTATATTATATATGTTATATATATATATGTATGTATGTATGTATATGTATATACGTATATATATAATTATGATTATTATATATTTTTATTTTTATTAAGTAAGAAATTGAAAATATCTTTATATACGTAACAAAATAGAAAATATTCTTTTTTAAAAATCCTCCCATAAATTTGAGATGCGTCTTGTCGTCCAGTGAGACTTATGGTACGAAAATTACGGTACTTTCTTTCATATTTGATCTCTTTAATCAAACACTGAGATTCGTCGGATAATAATGAAAAAAATGAGTTAATAATCTCTGTTTTTAAATATGTTTTAGATTGATACTAAAGTTGTGAAATTATGCATGATTGATAGTTTCTTTAGGGGGGGGAGGGTTTAAGTTTGCTTCTGGTTTTCATTGCCACCTTCCATAGCTCGGATACAGTTATTAAAAGAGAATCAGCGACAAGTATCCACACTTAAGTTCAGCAGACATGGACAATTTTTTTTCAATTTCTTCTCTCAACTACAAGAAAGCAAAACCGTATACAGTCGAACCCCGTTATAGCGAACCCGGTATATAACGAACTCACGGCTATAACGAACGAAAATTTTTGTCCCGCCGTTTTCCTATTGTACGTAATTAAATTATTATTGTGCCAGTTTAATGTAATATATTTTAGTCGATTTAATTCATTAATGATAATTTTTAATAGATTTTATCATTTTTTAATACATCATTATTGAATGCACATTACAACTAACGAGTTATAAATTTTGTGAACTCTAGCATTTTTCTTAACGGTTCGGATATAGCGAACCACCGGATAAAGCGAACAAAACCTTTGGTCCATTGAAGTTCATTATAACGGGGTTCGGCTGTAATACACAGGAATAAAACTTTAAATCGTAATTTTGATCCAAGGTTAGTTTCAACATTTTCAGTTAAACTCAATTATATTTAACTTATTGCTACCTTAAGCATGGTGGATACACGACAAACAATAATGTTTATGAAATTAATGGTCGTGCTCTATGAAACCACATTTTTTATCGAGGTTTAACTCTATTATGCACCTATGAAACTTTTATAGTGCTATGAACACAAATACATTTGTCATTAGACCAAATTTCTACCATATATTTATCATACAATTATGGTAGGAAAGAATTAAATCTTACAATTCGTAATTTGCTGTAAAATACATTTATGACTGATAACCCAACCGTAAAAATTAGCTATGGTATAATTTATAAGATTTAAATTATCACTGAATCGACCACAATAACTGTCCAACAGCAAGTAGTCTGTCACACACTTTTAATTTTAAAATTTAATGATAACGCAGTCTTAAAAAATAAGGAGTGTTAAACGTTCCATTAATATATAGATTAAAAAAGTATTTTTTTTTCCTGGGGAGGAAATCAAAAGGAGTATTTAATTAGAGTGGATTGCACCTAATTAGAATACATTTATCATTCCTTAAGTATCTGAAAATATTACTGGTTACTTATGTCCGGTAATTTGATGTTTTAATTCTTCACCCCCTTTTTTTAGCCCTGCTTCTCTTTTTCATTTCCTTTATCCACCTGAGATATTACAAATTGTGGGAAAAGCCGTGTTCTGGCATCGGCAGATACCACAGAGGCGGTTCGAATCCCTTTATCTAATCTCCTTTGCGACGGGAGAGAGAGAGAGAGAGAGAGAGAGAATGCCCGGTTTTTTCCCCTTAACTTCTGAGGCTGGTTGTGTCGCTCTCCCGTATCTGAGTATAATTAGATATTCGTATTCGGCGTCCGTTCGCAGCTCATTGTTTGGGCAGTTTTTACGGAGTGTGCGGTCTGCCGCCGCAACGACACACCATTGTTTGAGGAAGCGAATCCGGCGGAACTCATCCTGCAATGCGACCCGTCCTTGGGGACCTTCCTTTAATTGAAGAAACTTTATCTTAAGGTCTTGAGAAAAGACCTTAAAATAAGCCAATCTTAAGATCTACGATATACATATTCCATTACTGGCGTATGTTTGTTGTTGTTGTGGCTTATGCCCCTTGATCAACAGCATATCAGATCAAGTATAAAGGCTATTGGGCAGAATGGTCCGGCTCCGGTTGTGAATAGCACCACAAGGGTTTGAGTGCGACTTGGCTACAGGATCGGTCCCGTAATTTTGAGACCGGTACACTTGACCCCGCACCTCCAGAGGTAAATTTTGAGAACTTGGTGGACATTGCAGCCATGACAGATTTTTCGTGCACCAGCCACCATTAGCGTACACGGCGGTGGATTTGTCAGCGACCAGCATCGAACTAGAGACGTTCAGATCACTGGATCGCTGCCTTTGCCAACTGGGCCACCGCGCCCATGGCGTACGTTTAAAAGGCTTGATCGGATTTGATATCGAAACTCGAAAATTGCTCGGTCATCTAATATAAATTTTAACCTTTCACTGATTTGCAGACACACAAAACAGTTTTACTTCAGAAATGTTGACTACTTCTTTTATTTTTGGGGTATATAGTTGTAAGGTATACATAAGATTCGATTCACAAGAATCGAACTTTTGAGTGAATGAATTAAAGAAGCTGCTTGAGATATGCTAATTTCGGCATACGCGCTTGGTATGAATACCATGCAGCTTGATTAAGTAAAATGAGGTTGAAGAAGAAGGTTTTGTTAAGGTTGATAGATAAGCGAGTTAAGGGAGCTACGGGGAAAGCAGCTCCAGGTGCTATCCTGCGCCAGTCCTTAGGGGGCCCAAAGTTTACGTGTCAGTACTGCTGGTTTGAATCTCTGCTGGTTTGTGAGTATTTGCAAAAAGTATTTATATTGAATGTTAATATATATTCCGTACAAGTAGGACGCATGCTTATTGCTGTAAAAGGAAATTCTATATGTGCAACGAATTCAATAAACATTGTTTCGTGTATAAACTGTGTTTGTATCAAATTCATTTAGAGTGCCACTTCAAATTATATACACCCAAGTCTGGGTAAAGTGAGCTATTCTCTATATAGTATGTAACAGTCTTTGGAAGTTCCTGTGCCCACATTCTTAAGTTTTATGATTAATGAGTTCATCGATTTTTACTGGTCCTTGGATGAAGTGCTGCTTAATGAAAAGTGGAAAGTTTGGATTCCTCACGCAGCTGATACGAGTCTTCATAGATACGTAAAGTCTCGTTTTATGTGCCGCAATAGTTAACTATGAAGGTCTTTAACCCTTTCAGAGGCAACAACCCTCACCGTTTGCACGGTTCAGATTTTTTCCCTATTTTTTTAACCTAGAAAATCTTGAAAAATTTTCCAATTAAAGGTTACAAAATGTTTTTGCATCTTTAAACGGATAACAGATGGCAGCACTAGCCCTTTTTATGTTAATTTAACTCGAATGCAAGTGAAAAGAAGACTAGATTTAGACGCTCGCACTGTGCGAACGGCGCCCCTGAAAGGGTTAAAAGCGGGAATCGCATTGAGCTGAGAACTATTCTGCATCATAGATGTCCTATGAGGCGGGTGCATAGTCTCGTGCTGCTAAAGACCTATTCTCAGTCTAAATTCAAAACTTCGAAGGAGGAAATGGGAATTAGCGGACCATGCGTGTTTGTTATATTTGACAAATAGACCAATGCAGGTGATTGCGGTCCCACAGCGGGAGCAACTTCTTGTTTCATGCTGAAAAGAGTAATGCCATTAAAGGTCGCCAATTCTTGTCTATGGGACGATGTACAGTGTGTGTTGCCCTTCAAAATTTCTTTTAATGTTGCATTTGCTGTAATGGTTGAAGGTTACGATTCTCCCCAAGTGCCATTGAAGAGGTGTTATCAACGTTAGAAGTGTCTTTGACTCGACATAGTTTGGAGGTTTTATCAGATCCGATGCACATAAACAATGGTTGCACGAAAAAAGCTAAGCCTGTTCCACTCTTTTTAGTTAAAATTATAATGATACACTTCTTGTGCATTATTTGATAATTGGACTAATGCATGTAACTCAACTAGGACTAACGTATGCAGCAACAAGTGAGCATAAACTGAAGAGATGAGCATGAAAAGTCTCCCCATCAACAATCTGAATTTAAATATTTTTCGTGGGCATTGAAAACTGAATGCTAAAGGGGAAGCCCTGTGTGCAAGACATCTGAGTCCCTTTGGATATTCTTAAGTCAACACCTTTAATACGAGAAGAAGAATCAACAAATATATCAATATAACAATATATCTTGTATGTTTTTATACAATAAAATAAAACAAAATAGTTTCCGCAGAATAACTTATAATTGAAATTGAATCTTTCGATCAATTTAACACCGACGCAGGTTACATATATTCGCATTGAAGTTTCCAAATAATTTTCAGCATTGATTGTCTTTGTTTTATCTGTTTATTTGGGTTGCAATGGTCGGTCAGCTGTACTTAAAACTCTGATATCTCTGCAAAATGGAGGAAGCTGGCAAACGAGGTAAGGAGGGCAAGTCCTAAAATGTACACCACTAGAAATGAACTCTATGGATTCACCAGTCAACAAAGTGCTTTAAAAACTTCCTGCTCCGCTGCTTAAATAGCTTAACTCTAGAATATCCAGGGATCGTCCCCAATGAATATACGACAAGAACAGCCCTTTCGAGTATGAACAACGAAGAATGAAGGCCCGGAAATAAATTTCGGTGACAACAGTGCGGTAATATAAGGCTTCGTCCCATGATTTAGGAGATGCATACTTCTTAAAAAATTTACGTATAGTGCACATGGTCAGTATACCATGGAAACCTATACATTGTCAGCATTTTACCAGAACTTTCGTAAAGGCTACAATTTTGCTAGCAAAAAGGATCCAACCATCTTTCTTAATCAGGTCGTTACGGAATCGTCTTAGAACATGGGTATAGGACAGTTGAATTGTCTAGCTTTTAACCCCTCCTAGACGCTAATGAACATCTTTAGATAAAATTAAATTCGTATGTAGTATGTATGCATACTGTTATAACGTCGAAGGAACAGCAAACTAAGAGGCTCACACACACATTATATATATATATATATATATATATATAACACGGAATAATGATTCCGTGTTATATAAATTCTGTGCAAACACGGAATAATTACTCTAAAGTCTATCCAAAAACATAATTGGTTGTTTTAGTTTTAATGAATAGTTTGTTCTGTTGCATTTAATAAGTTAAACATAACAATAAGATAAAATAGAAAAAATAACTACTAAAAACAAAAAATAAAATAAAAATCATAAGTAAAAATAAAAATAATAATAAAAATAACTCTTAGTAATAATAATTAAAAACTAAATTATTAATGGTATAATAGTCCTAAAATACAGTAACCATAGTAAGTCAGTAACAGAGTATCCAATATCTCCATGGTTGCAAGTTTTGTGACGTCAGTCATCTTGCGGTTACATGTTCTTAGCTTCCACTCTGTCTAGCGCCAGGCTTGGTGTTCTTTGGCTAAGTAACTTTTATTCAATAATTAATCAATTCTTCTGTTAATCATGGATTGTACGGTGTCTGAGTGTGTTTATGGTATAGATCATACTCATCGGAAACAATCCATTGGTTTTTAGACAGTATTGACACCGCTGATGAAGAGATGCTGTCTAAAACCTCTTTCATACTTTTCTTTTCATGTTGTTTGTTCCTGGCTGCAAGTAGCTTTAGGGCTATTACTGGTTTTCTCTATTAGTTTTCTTTGCTTTATTCACGGCTGCAGAGTCAAGCGAAGACATTGGATCGATTTTTTTTTTTTGGTGGGGGGAGGGGGTTCTTGATTCACCTATGTTTTTATCTTTTTGATGTTAATTCACCTGTGTTTATAGTTTTGTTCTTTGAGTGTTAACTCCCCTATAGTTTTTTAATGTTAATTCACCTACGTTAATTGTTAGTTTTTAGGCTGCATCATGCATACGTCTATAGAATTTGCAAATTTTGACAGGTGATGTATTCGTTCTTTGTAGTTAATGGCTGCTTTAGATCATGGCCATGAATGCTATTTGTTTGTTTTTGTAACGTTGTATATATATACTAGCTGAGTGGCAACCCGATGTGTTGCTTTTTCGATTTAAAATGAAATGGTTTTATTTCTTAAAGATTAAAAACTGTTTAAGGACTTTTAAAGATATATTAGAATTTTTAAAAAGCGAAATAATTATTTAAAATTTTTCCTTTTCAAATTTTGATTTTTGGCTTTTGAAATAATTTTTTCAAATTTTCGTTTTCAAATTTTGCTTTTTAAACATAAAAGTTCATTCCATTAGGAAAAATTCTAAAGGTTTTAACGTCTCATTTCCTAAAACTAAAATTATTTCAGGTACTTTAAAATTATTTCTGGATTTCAATTATAAAATTACTCGTTCTCAGTCTCGTTCTCAACTAATAATTTTTCATTTTGGCAACATGGCTGAATCTAAAGATTAAATCTGATAGGAGAAAAATTGCTTAAAAAAATTGAAAGACAGTTCTCAGGAATTCAAAATTGGTAGCAGAAGAATCTTCATCAGTTGCTCCTTAATTAGAAACAAATTTCACGAACTTGCAGGAAATATTAGTGAGTAAAATAATAAGTCGAAAAATTACGAACTCCCTATTTAGTTACATTAAGATACTATGGCGATCAGCACGGGAAATTTCAAAAGTGAGTTTTGTAAGTACGCTTTTTTAGAATAACTTTTTTTATTAAATGTACTTGGTATATTTTGGAAGCTGAACATCTAGCAAATGCCGATAAATCGTAAAATTGACATTAATAGGTGTAGAAAACTGAAATATTTGTCCATCAAAATTGTCGATTTCGTGAAATTCGGAAAACTGCTTTGGGGAAAAAGCTTCGTTTGCAATGAAAAACATTTTTAACTTTATAAAAATGTGTATATTTTCAATGATAAAGAGTTGTAAAATACATGGAAATAAAAAATTTGTCGATTGGAGGACGGAAAAGTTGAATTTTGCATGCATGAAAATAGTGGAAATTTGCGAAACGGAAAGGAGCTGGCCCACCTGGAATGTCAGCTGTTTCTGCTCTCCGCTTCTTTTGAGTTCGGCGGTTTTAATTCAATAATTAAAAAAGTTTAAAGTTTTGAAAGTTGATGATAGCATCAGTGCACGCGTCTCGTCCGTCCGCGTATATCGGTACCAGTCGCGATATCATGCTATGCTCGGTTAGCGAGATTAGCCCATCCCCGTGTCTGCAGACTAACTAACTAACATTCAGCTGATATTATATAGATACTGTTGGACCACAGTATTAAGAACCACGGTTGGCATAGTGCCCAGGCGATTCTATTCGCGCTGTAGGTAAGGCTGCTGAGGAAGGAGGGGGAAAGTCTCGTATTCTCTCGACATTTTTTAGAATCGGTTACTAACTGCGCTTGCTTACTTTTCCTAGTCTGTTATTTTGATTATTACATTAAAATTAAGGGATCCTTTACCCAACACATCTGCTCGGAATAAGCCGTTCCGTAGTGATTATAAATGTATAATACACAATGTAATTAAATTGTGTGATAAAGAAGAACTAGAAGGAAATGCTATTGTTCCACTTTCGCAATCCCTAAAGAGAGCTAGTGAAATGACCGGGATATCAATGTCCAGAGTAAAAAGAATACGCAGAGAAACAAAGGGTGAAGAAACTCCAAAATTTGAATCTCCGAGGAAACGTCAGAAAAAAAGAACCACCGAAAACGTAGCTTTAGAGAATTTTGATTGTGATGTAATCCGAAAATATCCACTCCTATAACACTCCCATTTTTTAAATAGATTTGCTTCTTTCTTTTTATTATTTTGAAATTATTATTCACATATTCGATCAAAAATAATGTTTTAAAAAATAACTTTAAAATTGCGGACAAAAAGCAGTCTGAAATACATTCCGTATTTCACAAACAAACACATCCGAAAATATGACGTTTTCCCCTATTTTCTAAGTAGACTAGATTTTCTTGCGCTTGCGTAACAGCTTCCAGGGACTTTGCTTCCGTGGTCGGACAGTATATATACCGGGTGGTCATAATTAAACTGACAGTGCTCACAGTGTTCTGTAGCGCGATCTATTTGCGAGAATGACGCCACATTTTGTAGGAAGATTAAACAAGACGGGGGACGAAGGATTCCGCGAAAAAATAAATTAGTTCCAAAAGTCCCCGCTAGGGGAATATTTGGCGCTGTGTAATGGAATGTTCTCTTAGAAGAATGGGCCTACGATAAATTCCGCTGTGAACCCACACCAAACAGTTACCTTTGGTGAATGTAAGGGAATTTCTGTGACTGCATGTGGTGATTTGTCATCCCAAATTCGGCAGTTCTGGGTATTCACAGTTCCATGCAGGTAAAAGTGGGCCTCGTCTCCCCATAAGATTTTCCACGGCCAAGCATCATCCACCTCCATTCTGGCAAGAAAGGTGAGAGCAAAAGTCAATCGCTTATCATGGTCGGGGTACAGTAACTCCTGTACACGGCTGATCTTGTACGGATAGAAGTTGATAATCTTTCGTAAGATTTTCCATACCGTACTGTAAGGCATATCCATATTCCGAGCTAATCCATGAGCGCTAGAGGTGGCAGCAATATCGTCTGGTCCTCTGTCGACAATCGCCGTGGCAACTGCTTCGATTGTATCCTGTGGTACAGGTTTTCGTCCTCTGCCTGACTGAACCTTCAGAGAACCTGTTTTCTCAAACGTCGCAACCATTGCTTTTAGCCCATTAACTGACACAGGACCGTTACCTTTACGAATTTTTTTGTGCGTTCTAAAAGCACGAAGAGCGGCTGACGCGTTGCACTGGTTGAGGTAAAAGAATTTGACCAGTAACGCACGCTCGACTAAAGAAGGAGACATTGCACATAAACTTTCAATCCGATTGATTCGAAACGTAACACATTGCCTTTTAAAACCCAAGCAGCTGGCACTGTGCCAATGGATGTAACATGAAATTTGAATAAAGAACTTCTTCTGCTCAGCGTACGTGATATTGCAGATCACGAGACTTTATCGGTATTTATGTAGATTTTACCCTTTTTTTAAAGTGTTGCCATATTGCACTTGAACTAAATAAGAAAATGTGCATAATAAAAGGTAATTTTATTCCGTATTAATTTGCATTTGTTAACACTCTATTTTCTATTACACAGCGCCAAATATTCCCCTAGCGGTGACTTTTGGAACTAATTTATTTTTTCGCGGAATCCTTCGTCCCCCGTCTTGTTTAATCTTCCTACAAAATGTGGCGTCATTCTCGCAAATAGATCGCGCTACAGAACACTGTGAACACTGTAAGTTTAATTATGGCCACCCGGTATATATATATATATATATATATATATATATATATATATATATATACACAAAGAGAAAGGGTTGGACATTTTAGAAAGAGAAATCCAAATGGAATCTGAAATTATAAAATTAACTAGTGGAATAAGAAACTTGGGTTATATTTCTATCGTTATGATGTAGCCAATGGGCTATTTATTAAAGGTTTACAACCATTCTCCTGCTGTGTTTTATAAACACTACATATCCTCTTCAGATAATTTCTTCAGCAGGCATCCTAAGTCTTACACAAATTCCCTCCGAGCTCTGATGTCACAATAATGATAGATCAGGCGAAAGTTTAATATCAATAAATGCATAGATTTAGATGAAGATATGACACGCAAACCCTGATACATGAAGTTGGCTAGCGCCAGCTATTCATAGCGTGAAAGTTTTTTTTTCCACTCACTTTCAGGTGATGGAACTGATAATCTGCTCTCACTGTTTGCCGTAGGCTTTTCCGTTTAGTCACTCCCAACTGGTGGAATCTTTTGATAGATATCACGTTTCATTAAAAAGCTTCCGGAATAGCATTAAAGAAATTATGCCTAATGACCACCTTAAACGTTGGAACCAAGCAAATCACTCATTGAATTTCACTGGCTACAATTACTGTTTTATCAATGCGTGCTGGTTTTACAGATTTTGTGGTTCTGTTACGATACCTTTTTGCGTATTATCCAGGATATAATTATTTTCAATGCCAAGAAAAGTAACGAAAATTGCACTTTGTGACGTCTAGGAGCGATAGTCACGAGTTTGCAGCTGTGAATTAGCAAATGTGAAAATGCTGATTTGAAAATCATAACTAGACGAATATCGTTCAGTTCTTCCGTCCGTATAAAATTTTCCGTCCGTATGAAATTTTTTGAGTAACTGCCTATAATACTGTTTATTATATATATACACTATTTCAAGGAAATTAAAAAATAAAATTATTTTTTTTGCATAAAAAGTGAATAATTTTTTTTAAAATCAAGCATTTTGTAGTCAACTGTTGTGCGCATTCTGTCAAAATAAATTATTAAGGTACAATAATAATTGTTTACTATGTGTGATTACAATACTTCAGGCAACAAAATCCACCAACATTTTTTAACCTTAACATATTTTAAAATTTTTAAAGAATTTTTTATAAGCTTTTACTCTGTCAATTTGAAATTTCTAATTAAAAATAGTATGCACTAAAATGCTTTAATATATTTTAGAATAATGTTGGTAGATATTGTTTCCTGAAGTATTGTAATCACACATAGTAAAGAATTATTATTGTACCTTAATAATTTATTTTGACAGAATGCGCACAACAGTTGACTGCAAAATGCTTGATTTTAAAAAAATTATTCACTTTTTATGCAAAAAAAATAATTTTATTTTTTAATTTCCTTGAAATAGTGTATATATATAATACACAGTATGTTAGGCAGTTAATCAAAAAATTTCATGTATATCAAGCAAAAATCATGAGTAGTACATTCAATCGAACATAGGTCTAAAAAAGATACTTTTAAAGGTACCTAAAAGTGACCACTCCCCTTTTAAGACTACATGCAGATTCTTCGGCAATAAATGCAAAATATGAGTTAGCAGTGTTTCTTTTGCGCCGTAAAGATTGGTTAGTGCTTCAAATATCGTCCTCTTGAATAATTAAACGGTTATCTTAGAATGGTTATCACTTTAATAATTTCGTTTCACGGTTTATTCAAGGAAAAATGTCGTAGGTTAGTTTTTAATTTGCATCAACCCTCTAAGCGTTTCAGACGTATTTTACCGTCACATATTTTCAGCTTCAAAAGTGTTTGTGACAAACTACTTCAACATTAATTTGGTGACAAAGAGTGTCTCAGATGGTTCAATTTCGGAGCCTCTGAATATCAATTTATAGAATGGAATAATTCGACAGAAAACTTTAGTCAACTGAAAAAAAGGGAAAAATGTTTTTTTTTTTTGGATCCCCCCCTCCTCTGAGGGTCGCGACCCACAATTTGCGCACCTCTGCCTTATAGGGTTAAAAAAAGAAAGTAAGATAGAAGAATGTTAAATTTATTTTCGTGGAAAGTTACGTAAGATCAGTGCTGTAGATGCAACCACAAAACAAGTAAAATATATGCGGTTTAAATATGTAACTGCATAAGTCCTCCTGTCATGGAAGTAATATCTAGTAGTACAGTATGGAATTTACATTATCATTCCTACAAGGAAAATAAGTAGTATCAAAACAATACAATATTCGATTTTCAATATAAAATGTTTCAAATGAATATAAACTGTTTGCAGTAATTTAATGTTTAATCAACCTTCAAAAACTAGAGTCATTGATATGAAAATATTTTGAAATAATCACGACTTCCAAATGTTGTTTGGAATAATGAAATTTTTTGATGTTGTGAGTACATAAAAAAATTTGTATTTCTTAAAATAAAGGTATTAGCACTATCGTGGGACTTATTTGCAAAATTCAATGGAAGAGTTTCTCCTTAGAGGAGAACCCCTAACTTTACTTAAAAATAATTTCAGGTAGTCTCTTCCAACGAAACTACCGTGGGTTATTAACGTAGGATTACTTATCGTTGCTTACCTCTTTTTTTTACAGTAAAATTCCTACAGAGAAGGATTAGTGATAACCCTATGCAAAATAGGTCCATGGTAAGAAAGTTACATATGTCTACTCTGCCACTCTTGAATTATAACTCGCGAGGTACGGACTGACGGTTTTAACGTCATAAATTTTGCTTTCCGGAGGACCGTTATGGAGGAACGTAATCCTATGTTAAAACATTTTCCACTGATAAAAGTAAAAATTACAGTAATTCTCCACATAAAGCTATTTTTTACAAAACCTCAAAACGGTCTTTTTTAAAAAAATGCTTGATCATTACCAGTTTAATGATTCAATGATTGTATTTTTATGATTATATTTATTCTAATGATAACATATTTTTTTACTTAGCTCGAAAATGTTTCACGTGATACTAGAAGCCTATTTGGTATTCACTTTACGTCCTATTCTTGGGTAATTACTTTGTATGGCACCTACCATTGGCGTTATCAGCTACCTACCTCTAGCACTTCTCGAATACGAGACATGACAGTTCAGAAAGCATGAGATATTATTTAATGACATCAGCCAGTTTCGTCCCGGCCGATTTGAAACCCATGAGACATGAATCTTTAAAACTCGGAATGCAGTCGCGGGGTTCAATTAAAATTATCTTGTCAAAGGGTAGTGGAGGTGAATAATCAAAACCTTTTTTTTTATTATTATTATTCGCCACATTACTTTGGTTAATCTCTGAGAAATTTTAAAAGTACAAAAAACACATATCGCCTATGAAATATATAGGATCTAATTTGGCGAGGGATTTGTTATACTATTTTAAGCATCATGTGAAAAATTATTCTTCTGATAACAGATCCTTACTTATGCAAGATTTTTCCTTTGCTTTTCTTTGTCAGTAGGATAGGTAATTTCTGAAGGAATTATGCATCAGGTACGTACGACTCTATAATTTTAATCGCTGATTATCGAAGGCAATTTGCATTTACACCATCCATGTGGAAAACTGTTAAGCATGTATGAGATTTGAATCATTTACGCATTCACCTAGCTGTAACAGGCATATATATATATATATATATATATATATATATATATATATATATATATATATATATATATATATATATATATAATATATATATATATATGTATATATATACATATATATATATATATATTATATATATATATATATATATATATATATATATATATATATACATATATATATATATATATATATATATATATATATATATATATATATATATGTATATATATACATATATATATATATATATATATATATATATATATATATATATATATATATATATATATATATATATATATATATATATATATATATATATGTGGCCAATATATGGACCTCTAGCGGCCGTTCCGTTCAACCTATCGAGATGAGATTTCAGATATAGTTATTCAGAGGTATGAGCTCGGGATTCTGAGAACGGCAACACAGTGACGCTCACGGTTATAGGTATAGAAACTCGAAATTTTCAAATGGCAACGGTCCCTTTTAACCGTCGCAAAATGCTCAGCGCATGCAAAAACCCTAAAAAGCGTTGGAACGGTACGTGTATCACAAAAAACGGACGCGTTATGCGCGTACAAAAAACAGCTCTGCGAAGGGTCAACAAAGACACGACCGGGGCGCTTGGAGGAAATTTGCATATGACAGAGGCTCGAAACCAATCACAGATCGCCGTTCGCCAGATATTCAGCTTAGAAAACCGATAAAAACTCTGATCGTGTTTTTCTGAGCTGTTTTTTTGTGCGTACATAACGCGTCCGTTTTTTGTGATACACGTACCGTTCCAACGCTTTTTAAGGTTTTCGCATGCTCTGAGAATTTTGCGATTGGAAAAAATGGGGGTTGCTATTTGAAAATTTCAAGTTTCTGTACCTATAACCGTAACCTTGAGCGCCACTTGTTTGCTGCTCAGAGAAACCTAATACTCAAAACAGAATGTAAAAAATGAACATTTGTTTGGTTGTGATTTCCAACATTATGGCATCGTGAAACGCGAGCGAAGCTCGAAAAGACCAGAGAATACTGTCCAGAGTGCAAATGTCTGTAGTGGTTAATGGAGAGCATTTTCAGGAACATAAATAAATGATTCTGAAGATAGGGAACTGTCTCAGTTTCTTTCTTCCACTCTTTATGGCATGACAATTTTCGAAATCGTGACCAAACAAGTGTTCATTTTATACATTCAGGTTTACGCATTAATGTGCGGAAGGCGTTATTTCTTATTAAAACGATGATGCTCAACAACTTTGTAATTGACTTTTTTCTCGTATCTCGTACCGTTTTTCAGATAAAAACGCTAATTCCAAAATTTGCCGATAGAGGGCGTTGTAAGTTGTCTAATGGAGTAGCGCATAGCCTTTTTACTGTACCTAGACACCAACTTTATGGCCTAATCTGTCATCGCTTAGAAGTTTAGGGGGGGGGGGTGCAACAGATATAGGTGGGTGTATATATGTTTACATATACATATCTTTGGGTTCTTCAAGAAATATAGTTTCCAAAGCCAAATAATTTCCCAAATTCAAACGCTATACCTCTGTTGGTTTTTTTAAAAATGATAGCAATAAATTTTCTCAGCCACATTGAAAATAAAATATATTGAAAATAAAAATGTGTAGAAAATTCATTTAATTTTAAATTACGCCCATGTAAGCTTTTATTATGTTTTTTTTATTAGTGTATACTCCCGTGGTCATAAATATACATGCGCACAAAGTTGATATGAGGTGAATCAATTTATTTGAATTTCCAAAAACTGTATTTAAAAATGGAGCATAAAAATGGCAGCCGATGAGTGTGACATATAAATGCGAAGTCTTATCAAACTCTCTCCAAAGTAAATAACGCCGTCCTCTACCGATTGATCAATTAGAATTAAATGATTTTATTTAAACACTCTAAATTAAAATTATTTTATTCATCTTTATAATTATGATAACTTTCAATCTGCATGTTCCACTAAACTATAGCAACTATTGTAAACTTTCCTTAATTGAGAAAATTGAGAAAATTTTTAAGATAACTGAGAAAATGATTTTTAACACTGTAAATTAATTTCCAAAGCAGTTAGAAAATATTTTTATTTCGTGTCAAAAATTTACTCTTAACAGTTTTAATTGCGTTTTAAAATGACAAAGCGCTAATTACTATTTTTACTGTATTGGTTGGTAATAAACGTCTACGTACACACTTGTCAAGAAGACTGCCATCCAACCCGTCATTTTGACGTCATAATACTAATAATGACGTCATAAGGGAAAAAGTATATGAAAGTTAAAAAATATCTCGAATTATCTAACAATATTGCATTTAATCCACACCTTGTAAAAGCAAACCCTTTCATTATTTTTTATTTATTTAGTTTTTCATGCGATTAGAGTTGTAGACTGCCATCCAGTTTTTTACAGCTCACTACGCGATATGAATACTTGAGCTACTTGATTCATTCACATTCAAGTTTGTTTACTTTCAGAATTCATCGCAAAAGTAAACATATATTTAAAAACTGTTAAATATACATCTAAAAACATCCAATTTTTTTTTAGTTCTGAATAATTTATAGAAAAATAGGCTGAACAAACGTGATTTGATGGAGAAGATATTAGTTTTTAGGTAACAAAAATTTCTGATCGACATCTGAAATTGAAATTAAGCCAAACCGGCTGTTTGTTTACTGAGGGCTTCAATCGAAAGATGAGTACAGCCCGGAAGTGTTATACAGAGACAAGGGCTATTATATATATAATTTAAAGTAATTTATTGCACAGTAAAGTACTTTTATGATATATTTGCAATTGAAAACTGAAAAAAGTTTCAAATTGGAATTTCCTTCATAACTCTCATTCTGTACTTCTGAAATATTGAATGGAGCATCTTTATCAGTATGAACATAAACAACATATAAGTAGGTAACTGTACATTTTTTTTTCGTTCCACTACAATCCATGTATCACCTTGTACAACTCGCCACAAACAAACGCAAAAAGTCATTTCAATGGTAAACTCGGAAAAAACACTATCATTTAAAATTTATCTTAGAATCCAAAAATTAATTTATTCCTTCAAATGCCCTTTTACGTGAAGTTAAAAGACTATTTCTCATGCACTCGAAATTATTCTTAAATTTCCCTAAGAATTTTAAAGATTACGTAAAGTGTGCAATTTATAATTGATCGATGTTAAAAAAAATATATTTAATGCTCAAAACACGTCAACCCTTCCATTAATCTATATTAATAAAGCAAGGTCGGGTTCTGTCTGTCGGGGTCACACTTCCAGGTGTACCGGCTCAAATTCGGCCATATTTGAAAATGTCGAAATTGATGTATTTTTTTTTCATGAAAGTACATAAATGTTACATATTTGGAAAGAGCTTTAAAAACTGATGATTTTTTCTGCGTACACTTAATCTGTTACTTTAATAATTTTAGCGATATTTCAATTCTAAATGCATACTCCACCAAACAAAACGTAAACACAGCGTGATTCTTTCACAGCGTGATTTTCACTAAAAAATTAATCACTGAGAAATGAAAAATATACCCATGCGGTGACGTCAAACTTCAGAAGAGATAAAGTTTGACGTCACCGTATGGGTATATTTTTCATTTATCTCTTAATATATTACGCTAACGTGAGTGACACTGGAATTGACGTTTATGTATAATGAAGAATGGCAACTGCTACGGCAATTTTATTTTGCTTTCGCACATTGTTGGCCAATAAATTGACAAAAATCATTAAAAATTAATTTTAAAAACTAATTGAGCCCCAATTTCATTTTTGCTCCGTTGCCTTTCTCGGGTCTGTAACGGCATAAAATGTAAATAATTGATTTAAAATTGACTCTCAAATTTTTTATAATTTTTAAATGTTACTTTTGTAATTATTGTTAAAAATAATTGTGTGGCAACAGTTATATACATAGTTTCTCTTTAGAATGCAGTTGAGTTGAAAAATAAAATAGTTTGCTGTTGATAAGTTGTATTATTAGTTTTTCTTTAGTTAAATACCGTTAAATTAGTAAGTTTTTCTTACGTTGTCTCAACTAGGAGGCAACAGGTCCTAAACATTAACTGAGCCTAATTTGGTCCCGGTCGGTGAAACAGTCTAGGATTCTATAGTGAACAAACAAGCAGACGAGCTCTTTTATATACATAGATATAAAACAGTTCCATGACTAATTGACAGATAACGCACAGAACAAACCGCTGGGCCTAAAGTGCTAAACGTACTTTCATTTGAACACAATCAACACGAAATCGGCGGCCATCTTAAACTCGAAAGCGAAGTACATTCTCACCGATTCAAGTTTGGTAGAAAGTTTTACCCGCTAAGTGAGAAATACGAAGTGAGTTTAGCTCCCGAGAAATGGCCTGAGACTACCGATTTTCTTCTAGCTTGCAAGAACGCCCTCATCTTTTTGTTCTCATTTCATAGTTCTATATCTATCTTAAGTTTTGTTTATACGTGTTTTTCAATTTTGATTTTAGATATATAGAATTATGCTTGAACTGTCCAAACAACAAATAATTCTTTAATTTTTATTTTCATTTTACCGATTTTTTTCCAAAACTGTTCATATTTCATGTATTTCTTTCTTTGCTGATTAGTTTAGTTTTTGGTTTTAGATAAATATTCTACTAAGATATTTTTGTATGAAGTTCACCATTCCTTTATTTTGTTGATTACACGCTAAAATATTTAAAAGTGCATATTCACATTTTCTTTATATAATATTTATATTTCGGAAATTTTGGTGTTTATTGAGAGGTTTATTTGTTTTTCCACAATACCATATGCTCCGGAAGCCTGTTTAATATTTCAATTGTGCTTATCTTTTGACTAAACCGAATACAGAATATCTCGCAACATGGACATGTGCAATTCTGCCTAATACATGAACTTTATAATTTCAATGTACAATGCATTATTATGTCACCAATAACACAGATTTCAGGAAATTTGAATTTTTGTATTGCAGGAATATAGGCTAAAGTAGCCAGCCGATTTATTTTCACATGAAAATTTATCTTTTTGTAATGCAGGTATGCTCATATCATACCTGGTGGTGGTGGTATGAGCATACCTGCGAATAACATATTTTTCTTTTTGTGGTTTTGTGGGGGGGGGGGGATTTAAAATTAATAGTGCCTCTTGTGAAAATTCTTCCTCTCAATCAATCAATTTAAAGCCGTCTGTCTGGTGGACGAATGGCCCGAGCATAGCCGGGCTTCGCCCGGCTAGTAAAGAATAAGGCTGAGTTTATGCCAGTTAAAGCCTTAAGAATTTTAAAGACTTCGTAAAATGTGCAAGTTATAATTCATCGATTTTAAACAAAAAATATTTAATGCTCAAATCATGTCAACCCTTCCATAATAAAGAATAAGGCTGAGTTTATGCCAATCAAAGCCTTAAGAATTTTAAAGACTACGTAAAATGGGCAAGTTATAATTGATCGATATTAAACAAAAAAAATATTTCCTGCTCAAAACACGCCAACCCTTCCATAATAAAAATAAGGCTGAGTTTATGCCAGTCAAAGCCTTAAGAATTTTAAAGACTACGTAAAATGTACAAGTTATAATCCATCGATGTTAAACAAAAAAATATTTAATGCTCAAAACACGTCAACCTTTCCGTAACGAAGAATAAGGCTGAGTTTATGTCAGTCAAATTGATTTTTAACGGGGAGTAATTCCTGCACACTGTGATATATAAAATAAAAGGTAATTTATATTATGTAAAATATTGAAAATATTTTATATACGAGTACAATGGAATGGCTCAAGATAACATTTTTTTTTTTTTTTGCAACGTAACTAAGGAATTATAAAAATAAGAAATAAATAAATAAAATATTATAACTAGGTCCTAAGGGATTAAAAATGCCGATGTTAAAGTCGATGTTAAAGAGCAATTTTGTTAAAACAAGCATGTTTCATTCTTACTACCATTTATTACATAATCTTGAGCAATATATTTTAATGTTTCTGTATATTTAGTATTAAGAGAATTGCATTATCGTTTACACAAGTGAAATAATTAATATCAAACCGAGGTAAGATCGGGCCCACTATATAGTAAAATGCAAACTTCTGCCCAATTTACTTTTATACAAATGCATACAATGAGATGCATACAAATGAGAAAGTTCATTGCTCAGCTGATAACTACGACGGACAACTTCAGTGCTTAGCTGATAACTGAGTGGAACAAGTTCAGTCTTAACTTTTTAGGAAAGGTCTCGTGTTCTTAAAGAAATGGGAAAAAAATCCTCTTATCAGTACGAAATTTATTAGAACACGAATGTAAGGAAGAGACAGGTTTCGGATACATCAAATGATAAACCATATCTATGGACAAATTTTCAATCCGCTGAGGGAACGTGATGTGATTCAAGTATCTACACTGCTGATTAAAAACTGGAAGCTACAAATTCTTCTTACTAAAAGAAAAAGTGAACGAACTACAGCCAGTTTTTAGAACTTGAGACACCATATTTAATTCAGCGCATGTAAAATGTGTGGCGAACAATAAATATAAATTAATCTTAGTTAAAATTATCTTATTATTTACGAATCCTGAAATTATTCATTAATTTGCACATTTCTTCAATTATAGTTATCCTTCATATATATATATATATATATATATATATATATATATATATATATATATGTATATATATATGTATATATATATATGTATATATATATGTATAAATATATATATATATGAATATATATATGTATATATATATGTATATGTATAAATATATATATATAATATATATATATATATATATATATATATATATATATATATATATATATATAATATATGTATATATATATATATATATATATTGAAATATGAAATATGAAAAAAGGAATAATATTCTTAAGGCTGTTGTGTACTAGTGATGCGACATCGATAACAAAACATCGATGTTCTGAAACATCGATATTCAATATTAAAACATCGATGCTAATAAAACATCGCCCAAAGACCATCG
>OU015493.1:193613556-193661056 GCA_907164885.2 Dolomedes plantarius
ACTTTTGGGAGGCATCTTATTAATAATATTAACGTCAACTTATATAAAACCAGAACGAACAAAAACTTAAATGGGTGCACTCGTGTATATACTATTTGTAAAATAAAACCCCATGGAAGGTTCTGGAGTGTCAGGAACATCCAAGCGCTCTGATTGGTTCATTGGTTGTTAATTGTCATTTGTCTGTTTGCTAAGGAATCATTCCCCCTTTTGTATTCGTCCTTTTCAGAATTCAGACTTACGTTTACTGAGTGTGAAAATTATGCTACGTGGTAAATTTTTTTTATTACGGTACTTTTTCATTAAATAAAACATCGAGACAACGTAAAACATCGAGCACAAAACATCGATGTTAAAAAAACATCGGCTTCAATAAATCGATGTGTACAACATCGATGTTTTTATCAAAACATCGACATCGATGTCGCATCCCTATTGTTGACCCCTGATTTAGAGCATGAGCCCTAATTTAGTCTCCTGGCTGTCTATACACATAAAACTGTGAGTCTCAAATCAATAACTACTCCAATTTCTTGCTGGATAAAATGACGATACCCTCGACAATGGAAAGCAAGAATAATCAATACATTATGATTAGGGGTACGTAAATTTAACATAAAAAGTATCGAAATTTGGCAAAAAAAATTACAGCATATAAAAGTTCGCATTTATATATATATATATAATATATATATATATATATATATATATATATATATTATATATATATATGATATATTAGTATATATATTATATGATATTATTAGTATATATATATTATGTATATGTATATATATATATATATACTATGATATAATATATATATATAATATCTATATATATATTAGATATATTATATAGTATATATTAGTATCTATATATGTAATATATATGTATATATATATATATCTATATATATATATCTATGTATATATATATGTATATAATATATAGTATATATATATATGTATATATATATATATATATATAATATATAATATATATATATATATATATATATAATATAACCGGGCTGGCCATAATTAAACTGACAGTGCTCACAGTGTTCTGTAGCGCGATCTATTTGCGAGAATGACGCCACATTTTGTAGGAAGATTAAACAAGACGGGGGACGAAAGTTTCCGCGAAAAAAAATTAGTTCCAAAAGTCACCGCTAGGGGAATATTTGTCGCTGTGTAATAGAAAATAGAGTGTTAACAAATTCAAATTAATACGGTAAATACCTTTTATTACGCACATTTTCTTATTTAGTTCAAGTGCAAAATGGCAACACTTTTAAAAAAGCGTAAAATTTACATAAACACCGATAAAGTCTCGTGATCTGCAATATCACGTACGCTGAGCAGAAGAAGTTCTTTATTTAAATTTCACGTTACATCCATTGCACAGTGCCAGCTGCTTGGGTTTTAAAAGGCAATGTGTTACGTTTCGAATCAATCGGATGGAAAGTTTATGTGCAATGTCTCCTTCTTTAGTCGAGCGTGCGTTACTGATCAAATTCTTTTACCTCAACCAGTGCAACGAGTCAGCCGATCTTCGTGCTTTTAGAACGCTAAAAAAATGCGGAAAGGTAACGGTCCTGTGTCAGTTAATGGGCTAAAAGCAATGGTTGCGACGTTTGAGATAACAGGTTCTCTGAAGGTTCAGTCAGGAAGAGGATGAAAACCTGTACCACAGGATACAATCGAAGCAGTTGCCACGGCGATTGTCGACAGAGGACCAGACAATATTGCTGCCACCTCTAGCGCTCGTGGATTAGCTCGGAATATGGATATGCCTTACAGTACGGTATGGAAAATCTTACGAAAGATTATCAACTTCTATCCGTACCAGATCAGCCGTGTACAGAAGTTACTGTACCCCGACCATGATAAGCGATTGACTTTTGCTCTCACCTTTCTTGCCAGAATGGAGGTGGATGATGCTTGGCCGTGGAAAATCTTATGGGGAGACGAGGTCCACTTTTACCTGTATGGAACTGTGAATACCCAGAACTGCCGAATTTGGGATGACAATCACCACATGCAGTCACAGAAATTCCCTTACATTCACCAAAGGTAACTCTTTGGTGTGGGTTCACAGCGGAATTTATCGTAGGTCCTTTCTTCTATGAGAACATTACCCCGACAGGACCGGAAACCTGTTCCGTTACCGGAGAGAAATATCGCCACATGTTGAACAGCTTGTCATTCCGGCACTTCAGCAAAGACAATGCCTGCGGGGAAATAATTTTCATGCAAGATGGAGCCCCTCCACACATTGCTGTATGGGTGCAACAGCTGCTACGACAGAAATTCACAACAGAAAGAGTCATTAACCGCTACTTTCCAACTGCATAGCCACCTCGATCGTCTTATCTTACTCCATGCGACTTCTGGCTATGGGGTTACCTTAAGTCCAAGGACTATCAAGGAGTGATCCAGGACCTGGCTACGTTGAAGGATAACATATCACGGACTGTACGGGAGATTCCTGCAGACATGTTACTTTCTGCTGTTGTGCATACTGTGCACAGAATGCAATATGTGGTCCACAATAACTGCAGCCACATTGAACCTCATTTGAATGCAAAATAAAAGGTAATTTCCGTATTGATTTGCATTTGTTACACTCTATTTTCTATTACACAGCGCCAAATTTCCCCTAGCGGTGACTTTTGGAACTAATTTATTTTTTCGCGGAATCCTTCGTCCCCCGTCTTGTTTAATCTTCCTACAAATGTGGCGTCATTCTCGCAAATAGATCGCGCTACAGAACACTGTGAGCACTGTCAGTTTAATTATGGCCACCCGGTATATATATATATGGTGGTGGTGGGTGTTAATACGAATAACAAATTTTTTTTTGTGGGGTTGGGGAGACGGCAAATTAATAGTGCCTCTTATAAAAATTCTCCCTCTCACTCATTCAATTCAAAGCCATCTGTCTGGTGGACGGATGGCCTGAGCGTAGCTGGCCGAAGCCCGGCTAGTATATATATATATATATATATATATATATATATATATTAGATGTATATATATATATATATAGGGAGAGAGAGAGATATATCAAAATTCAAAACTTTCTCATTTATTAAAAAATGCACAATTTACTTACTTGGTTAGGTAAGTGTCAAAACTCTTATTTGAAAGCTAACATTGTAGTAGTCGCCCCATTCTCTTCCTTTAAATCTTCAGCAATAAGTAATAAGCAAATTTCGAGAGTGAGATATCTCAGTTAAAGACCGTGGATGGTCTTAAATAAGCAATTATGTTAATAAATGCTTACTATAATTACCAAATTTCACTTAAAAGCCGTTTATTACCAAGTTTTTGAAAAGTAGTAAAAAAATTTTCCCATTTATTCGCTCATATCGGCAAATTTCGCATTTGTTCGCATCTGTTTCGTAAATACGAAAACTATGTATCCCTAATTGTGATTAGTATCATTATTCAATCGGGGAAGATATCGCTTACGGCCCTATCACGGGGAAGATATCACTTACCATCTGGGAAAGTGATATCTTCCCCGTGAGTAGTCGTTTATTTAGTTTATGATTGATTACTATAGTAATTGTATTACTATACCTCTCGTGGTTTACCATAACGTACGATCCATAACGTACGATCGTGGGTTTACCATAACGTATATCGACACATTTGATTTTGAAATGTTTATCTGTATTGTGGACTTTTGGTCAGACATGTTGCTGATACAGTATATCACTACCGTATCTCTGTAGACATCTGTTGAATATACCAGAGACTTGCTCAAAATACCAGAGACTTGCTCAAGCAAAATATAAGGCAGGGTTATGAACTACGGATTCATAATAGTAGGTGTCATCTTCGTAAACAGGGGAGTCCAACTTTAGTCATCTTTTGATATATTCAGAAAAATCGCTATTAACCTGATGTTTTCAATTTTGAGGGGAAGAAGCTTCGGTAGAATGTGCAAATACATGTTAATTTACTTTATCCTATCATTTAAATGTGCCTAATTTTATGACAAGAATGAATAAGTATAAGGAATCCTCGTAATTAAAATTATAATGTTTGATATTTCCCAAGTGACACTATTATATTTTAAAACTTTCCTTTCTCATCTCCTTTCACTCATCCTTCATTAATTTGAAGAATTAAATGGTGGGATTTTTAGGCAAAAATTAAATATTAATTAGAAATAAAATATATTAAAAATTAAATCGATAAACGGAATAGTTTTAGTAGATAAAAATTGCAGTTAATTATACATATTAAAAATAATGAATTTGTCACCATTTTTTTCTTTATATTTATGGAAATCATTGAAAAATAATAGCTAGCCAGTCAAACTTACTTCAACACAATTTACAAATAACACAACTACCTTTGTCGCCAAATATAATTCGAAGTCCCATGAGACATTTAAACAATATATTAAATAAACACTGTGCAGTTTTAATAAATTCAGTGCGGAATCAAAATTTCTTCGACCCCATTTATGTTATGCCTGTTACTATTTTCCTGTTCAGCGTAAGAAGTGCAAGAAGTTAATAATTCTACTCTCCCCCTTATAAACATCAACACAAGACTGTAATTAAGGTTAAAAAATTATGAACAACAGCTTCAATTTACTTAAAGCTATTTTTACTCACAGGTAATGTAGATCTTAATGATAAAGTGGATAATAACACTTGCAACAAAAATTAATGAAGTAAGAGCTATTTGCTAGAACTCGAACATGTAAAAGAAACAATGGAACAATTTGAAAAACTTCGTTTTTTCTGGATTTTTTTTCTGTATATACAACTCATTTGTTGCCCAAAGTACGCTCGCTTACAAACAATTTTAGTCATTACCTTCGCTCATTATCTCTTTTTTAATATTTTTTGGAAACGTTAATTACCATGTTTTGGATATTAATAACACATTTTCCTTTGTTATCAATTAATAGCAGATTACGCATTTTAACAAAACGCAAGGAATAATTTACTTCCTCTGAAAGCAATAAATGAAGGCTAAATTATTTGAGAGATTCTCAGGAGACGTATACACGTTTGTCTGATACACATATTAGAATGATGCTACTAATTTGAAAAGAAAATTACCCTAAAATTCTTTAAGTTAGAGTTCAGATCAAGTGTCGGATAAGTATGTAGAAATGTATGTAATTCATAATAAAACTATTATTTACTTATTTATTTATTAACTAGCTGAATACCCGTACTTCGCTACGGAGTACATTCAAATTAAATACAACGGTCAATGTATGCAATTAATACCAAAAAAAAATAAAAAACAAAATATATTTATAAAAAAATCGTAACGGATATTTTTATAGACAAAATAATGTAGAAGAAAATATTCAAATTAAATACAACGGTCAATGTGTGCAATTAATTTGTATGTTTAATATCCATAAAACATACTAATTTGAATTAAATTCTTAAAAAACTTCCATCTCCATTAGTATAATGGTTAAATTTTATCTTTTACCGTATTTTAATATTTCTTTTGCCAGTTTATTTCGTTGTTATGCACGTGACGGAAAATTAATTTAAAGTATCACAAAGAGAAAAGAAACCACGCAAGAAAAGAAACCAAACAAGAAAAGAAGCATTTCTGGCATTCAAAAGCATTCAAAATTCACCAAAAATCAGAAAACGGAGGTAAAGATTCGAAAAAGATTTCATTTTAAAGGAACTATTATGATCTTTCTCGTGATATAAATTTTATAACCCTCAAATTATTATTTTAAATGCAAACTTTTAAAAAGTTACAAAAACAGCTTAAAAATTTAATTTAAAAAAATCTAAGAATTTTTCAAAAATCTTTCTTAGTGCACTTCTACACCACAAAAGGAATCGCCATGCAAAATTTCAGCCCTTTAGGTCCAGCGGTTTGGTTTGTGCGTTATATGTCAGTCAGTTACAGAGCTGTTTTATATACAGTGGAATCTCGATCGATCGTTTTCGGATCCATCGTTTTTCCGTATGTGTCGTTCCTTTTATCCGGTCCCAACGATCATATTGCTTTGTTATGTTTCCGCATCTATCGTTTTCTCGCATTTATCGTTCATTTCAATCGGTCCCTTCAAAAACGATAGATCGAGATTCCACTGTATATAGATAAGAGTTTTGTTATGAACCAGTTTAATGCAGGTAGAAAAACTGTTTAAGACTGCTGTGTACTAATCCTACTGGATTCGTTCACCTCAATGTTAACCTATGGAGAAAATTTCTCTACTATTTGCATCTACATTAATGCTGATAATCCAATAAAAATAATATCTTTAGATAGCCTGAACTTTTTTGCACCTTGCAACTGGAGTAATTTTATAAACTTTGTGTAATTTCCTGTGTAACAAAGGAATTTATGAGCGTTTAAAAGACACTATACCAGATTTTTTCCCCGAATAATTTTAATTTTTAAATAAAATTCGATTTTTTTTTTCAAAAAACGAAAAAATGCCCCAAGTTGCAAAATTTCTTTCTCTATTACAGAGTACATTTTAAATTAAGAAAAATCTTTCAATACAAGTCGGCAATCCTTTACACACATTCTCCAAAGGTAAACACTGAGATGAGGGAATCCAATAGGGTTAGTATACAACAGCCTTAAAGAGGAATTCTAAAATTCTCACTACCGTCATTTAAATTTTCGCAAAAATTAAAAATTACCCTTTGATGATAGTTACAAACAGTTGTATGTGATATGAATCTGTGAGGAACAAAATATTATTATAATTCTGAAGGAAATCATTTTTCAGAAGGAAGATTGGTTTGTTTGATGATTCAAGTAGTAGAATTTATATAGAGTAACGCTATATTTCAAGGGTGGGCAAATGCAGCTCTCCGTTGAGTCAAGTGCGGCTCCCATTAAAATTTTTGTTTTATTTCCTATTTAGTTGGATTTTCAATTTCTGAAATAATACTTACTGGGAAATTGGAGTTATTAGAGATGAAAGAGGATCAGGCATTGCAAATGCTGCACAAAGCTTCTTCTATAATTGAATTTTGAAAACTCGTGCCAGAATCAACTTAAAGAAAGCTGCTTGTCGTCTATTTTCCATTTTTGGTACAACATATTGCTATGAATTTTTGTACTTCACAATGAAGTTCGTGAAGTCGAAACATCGTTCACAGTTGACCAATCAACACCTTACAGAATTTCTGCGGACAGCTTAAACTAATTTTACGCCAAATTTTAAAAGTACTTTTTATTAATAAATATATTTTTATTATATTTGAGTTTTGTTACATTTGACTTTTATTATATTTGAATTTTGCTACTAAAATTTTGAAATATTTTTCTTTTTCACATATAGATCTTTTATATGAGTTCTTATACGTAATTTGTGAAAATATGCATTTACATTAAATAAAAAATGTTGAATTTGTGTATATACGTGTGGCTCTTTATAAAATATAAAAAAACCGGATTGCGGTTCTCTTTGACCTCAAATGTGCCCACCGCAACTATAGACTGATAATCTATATATATAAAACGCGTAGGTATGCGGCACAAAAATCGACGATATTTCTACACTCCGAATGGCAACGGCTGCCACTACCAGATGTAAACATTAGCGGCCGTCCGCAATTTCCAACCGCGTGTCAACATGGATTTACGCACTGAAATCAGGAATGTTCGAAAGCTAGCTGCATGATCAAGTGAAAATTGGGAACTGTCTCAAGAATGAAAGCGAAGAAATAATTCTTTAAGAGAGAGGCGTGAAAGAGAGAGCATAAATAATCGCGAGGTTAGGCTTAACCGTCGCCGGCAAAGTTAGCAAATTAAAAATAACCAGTAATATTTAATTTTCTACTTTTTTCAGTACTTGCTGAATTTTTACTCCATTTTATAAGTGAAGAAATCTTCTCAACAATTTATTATTTGATAAGATTAAGTGTAGATATCTGAATTGTGAACAGTAATACATACAGAGAGTGATGTACTCAACACTATATTTTAAAATTTTCCCCAACAATTTCTTATTTGTTGTAATGATAAAGTGTAGATATCTTAATTTTGAAAAATAGTACATACAAAGAGGGATGTAATTTTTAAAATCATTGATGTTGGGTTTCTCAGTCTTATCTTTAACTTTTTTCTGAGGTAATGGAAATTCACATTTTTTTATCACGATGTTCTAGAATCAGCCTTATAGAGAATACCCCTTACAACATATATTTGTGATGACAGGTAATGGTAAGATTCCTTACATATGTTACTTTCAGTTGCGTTGTTTTGCAAAAGAAAATATAAAACTAAACGCGACCATACTGGTCGCGCAGCGGCTAGTTATTAATAAAGGCCCAGTTTGATATAAAAAATTTTTGAGATAAATTAACCTTAACTTAGGAGTTTATATTTCAAGATATTATTCTCAATATCTTTCATATTATATCTTCAATTTTTTTACTGTATGCTAATGGGATGTTTATTGGCTAGTCTATAAGACCAGAACAGATTTATTTTATATTCTGTGTTTTAAATATTCTACGCAAAAATAGACTGATATACTACTTTCCATCAAATTATAAGCATAGCTGGACAATTCATCATTGTAGTTATTTTTTATATATTCTACAAATTTTTCCTCATTAATATAGAAGTCAATGCTTGTATAAACTTAAAAGGTTTAATTATTTATTTTTTAGCCTTATGTTGCGTGGGACCCCTAGCCTTCATGTGTGAATGCGCATATAAAAATTACAGTATTATGGTGTCTTTAGCTATGAGTGAAAATAGTCTGTCAGTAACCAAACCATTTTTTCAAACTAATGAATACAGTATATTTCATAGATATGCGTGTTATATTAAATTGGTCTCTAAACTCAAAGGTCATATATATTTAGGTGGCATGTGGTCATGGAAACAAGCTGTGTCTATATAGTTTAAGAATTTTTACTTCACAAAGAGGGGGGAAAATGTAAAATTCAAGCATAACAATATCATATTTGACAGAACGGGGCAAGAATGAAACTCAAAAAAACGCGAACAAATTCACTGACTGTTCATTTGTCACTCTATTCAGAATCGGCACGTTGCGTAGGATTATTTTTAGTAAGTTACATGGCTACCTGTACCTCAAAATCAATGCTTAGCATCCCTTCTATCAACGAGGACATTGTCGTCCTGTGGCTAAGTGGTTAAGGCATCAGACTCTCACTCCGGGGACGCGGATTCGATTCCTTCATAAGACTTGGTTGTATTGTAAGGAACTCGTCAGTCTTCCGCTACAAAAAGGATCCCCGCCTAGAAAGGTCAGCTGCAATCCATCGCCGGTGTCATCGCTTGTTAATAAAAAATTATTCTGTGATTGTGTGATTTATGTTTCTATTTCCTTGTATTTATATGTACACTGGACTGGGGGCGTAACAGTCGTCAGCCCCAGGGACCTTAGCAACACACACACGAGGACGTTGAAGAGTTTCTTGGTCTTATTGTGTTCTTTTGTTGCTTCAAAGGTCAGCGTAAAGCTTATATTTAATAGGTTAAGAATCCATGATCTAGGGTTAAGATTCATAGGTTAAGAATCTATGATCTGGACAATTTGCAGTTCGTCGATCGAGAAACGTCGTAGTACAAATTTTTACTACCTAATAACTCACCAATAAAATTTGCATTCCGTCCATGAGGAAAAATTTTATTTAATAAATAATATTTCTTAATAGTGTTTAGAACAAGGGGGCATCAAACCTGGATTGCGCTTGGAGGACCCCAAATGCTTCATACGCCACTAATGTTCATCCTAAAATATGATGACTAAAACTCATTCGTGCTGCTTATTTTCCTAGGCTGACTTTTATCTTGAAGGGTTTCGTGAGAAAAAATTAAGTTTAACCGGAGAAGAGAAATCTGTCACTCTGATAGTTTCAGTACTTCTCCGCGTATTAACTATAACCCAAATTAAATGCTCTCTGGTGTTCGTGAGACATTGGTATTTGTTTGAAAACTTTGCACAGTTTGAAGTTCATTAGATACTTGTCTTAGATTCCAGTAGATCCTCAACGCATACCGTCTCCATGTAGATGTGGGTGTGAGATAGCTATGCTGACTGTTTTGATGAAGCGGAATGAACAACAATTTAGTTACTCCAAAGGCGATATCACACAGAGGCTATTTTTCCAGTACTCGATCATCAGATGGGAGTACACTTTAGAGGTATCGATAGTGTAATCTTTTCTCTGCCGAGTTCAGTAGGTTATGCACTATTTTTTTCGGACATGATGGAAAAAAAAATTTGTACAATATCCATTTGATCTCTAATTACTAAATGACATGTAAGCAAGTATGACATCAAACAATTTTTTGTTTATATCTGTTGACCCTCCATTAAAATGTAGTCCCGCAAACCACGTAGATACATGATATATAGAATAACCAAAGAAGCATCTCACTGTCCACTGTAGACAGGCCGATCGGGAGTACCATGAAATATCCTGACCGCATAACATATTTCTGACATTGATCACACATTCAGGTTGAAAGAAAAATATCACATTATCCAAAATGAATCATGTGACACACTTTACTCACCTCTCTTATAGAAGTTCATAGTCATCTTCTACCTATACCTTTTGTAATTGAACCTTCTTTTATCAGCTTGAATGCTCTTAACTATAACCCAACAGAAGTGGGAATTAAATCAGATGTTGTTTTTATACCTTTAAAAGTAAGAACTAGCTAACGTTTGACATGTCAGTTTCCACCAAAATATAGATATTATTTTCAAAGATTGAAACCTACCCGGTTCTGTGGAGGAGAATACAGGTTTCAACAAGTGAGAATTCATTTTCTACTACTCAAAACAGTTTTTTGTCACTGATGTAAATCTCTAGGTTGAAAACTTTCTCATAATCATAAGGATGCTTAAAAAAACAAGAGTTATGCTAATTCTTTTTCCTCAACAATTGAAACATATTTCAGTATTTTCTAATTGCGACTCTAAATCAAGCCTTTTCTGTTAAGGTGTTGAAGGATTTTCAATTTATACTTGGATACGGACGCAAAAATAGATCAAATCTTTCATCTATATAGTATATAAAACAGTTCCGTAACAGACTGACAGATAAAGCACACAGTAAACCGCTAGACCTAAAAGGCTGAAATTTTGCATGGCTATTCTTCTTATAGTGTAGGGGTGAACTAAGAAAGATTTTTGTAAAATTCTTAGATTTTTTTAAAATAAAATCTTTAAGCTGTTTTTGTAAGATTTTTAAAAGCTTGCATTTAAAATAATAGTTTTAGTGTTATAAAATTTATATCACGAGAAAGATTATAAAAAATCCTTTAAAGTGAAATCTTTTTCGAATATTTACCTCCATTTTCTGATTTTTGGTGAATTTTTAAAGAATCATTTTTAGAATTTAATTCATTAAATGCTGACCATGGGGTTTCTTTTCCTTTTGTGATACCTTAAATTAATTTTACGTCACGTGCATGACAATGAAATAAATTGACAAAAGAATTGTTGAAGTACGGTAAAAGATAAAAATTGAAATACTAGACTAATTGAGATGGAAGTTTTTTAAGAATTTAATTTAAATTAGTATGTTTTATGGATATTAAATATACAAATTAATTGCTTACATTGATCGTTGTATTTAATTTAAATAAATACAACGGTTATGAATATTTGTTCTATATTATTTTGTCTATAAAAATATCCGTTACAATATTTTTATAAATATATTTTTTTGATTTTTTGGCCTTAATTGCATATATATTGATCGTTATATTTATTATAAATATAATTTTTGTTTCCTTTTTTGGCATTAATTGCATACACTGACCGTTTTATTTAATTTGAATGCACTCCGTAGCACAGCACGGGTATTCAGCTAGTTTTCATATAAAATATATCACATCGTATCAAAAGATCTTCTAACAGGCGCTATATTTCATTTATTTCTTAACCTCTTCCTGTTCAAACAACATGTTCAGATATCTCATACAGTAATATATATCACTATGTACACAGCATGCAACAAACAACGCTTTTAAGACGCGTATAAATAATAATCTCTTTCAAAAATTACAGAAATAAGGCCGAAAAAAATTATTAATCGTATCTATAACTAAGAATGTTTCCTTCTCCAGTCATCGAGAAAATTTCATTTCGCTAAAATCGCGCATTTTGAACAACTATTTATATTTACAATTAATTTCCTTGCAATTTGCATCTGTTTGGCCCTTATTAGCATTTATTTCCAATTTTTCAATTTTTACGTAGCAACTAATTACGTACTACGATATTATTAACTCATTTGACTTCGCTATCAGTTGAAAATAAATCACTCTTGTTTACATTCCACACATGAGATCCACTTTTCACGTCGGAAATACACTATTGTTTTGCGATAAATGTATTTGCTTAGGGGGGGGGGATTTTAATTCTTTTCGTAAATAAATCATACTTGTGAAATCCGTTATTACATAGTAATGATTCTTTACAATAAATATTGAAGTATATATATTTTTCGCTTCTTTTTCTCACAGTCGTCTATAACAAAAATGAAACAGTGTTGATTTTCACGGACTGTCGCTCTCAGGTTCAACTAGTGTCGTGAGAAATAAGTCAAATATTGTTTAGTTATAAATCTTCAAAATTTATTAATTTCGACAAATGTCAAATTTATTAATTTTGCCAGTCCACTGTATTTTTCTCCATCAAGATAGGGCGTAAAGCAGCATAATAATGCATAACTTTAATAAGATGTTTAAAGTTGTTTTTTATAAGGCAACTGAGAATCTAAATTCAAACGTTTTCTATTTTCATATCTGGTTCATTTACGTTCATTTTATGCCAGTAATATTTTTCCTGTCTGCGATTAGATTTTAATACATGAAACTTTTAAAACAGCTGGATTTTTTAACTCTTTTTTAAAAAATTAATTCTTTTGATAAAAATAAATAAGTTTTGGAGATTATTTCCGTTAATATTTCATGAATTAATGCAAAATATTTATGATATTGGACAAAAAATATTATTTTCTTCTAACTTGATTATAAAGGTGTAAGGTATACACAAGATTCGATTCACAAGAATCGAACTTTTGAGTGAATGAATTAAAGAAGCTGCTTGAGATATGCAAATTTCGGAATACGCGCTTAGTATAAATACCATGCAGCGTCATTAATAAAAATGGTTGTTAAGGTTGATAGATAAGCGAGAGGGAGCTACGAGGTATACAGCTCCAGGTGTTAACCGGCTCTAGTGCTTAGGGGGCCCAAAGTTTACGTGGCAGTACTGCTGGTTTGACTCTCTGCTGGTTTGTGAGTATTTGCAAAGTGTATTTCTATTGAATGTTAATATATATATTCCGTACCGGTAGTACGTATGCTTATTGCTGTAAAAGCAAATTCTATATGTGCAACGAATTCAAAAAACATTGTTTCATGTATAAACTGTGTTTTTATGAAATTCATTTAGAGTGCCACTTCAAATTATATACACCCAAGTCGGGGTAGAAGTGAGCTATTTTCTCTATAAAGGTTAACTTTGCGGAATACCTTCAAATGTGCTTATGAAACCCCTAGTACAAACACTCTCATGTCTCTATGAAATGTGGACTTCACAGAATCTAATAGTAGCTTTGAACTGAAATATTAAAGACTATTTTAAAAGTTTTCTATTTATTTCAAAGAAAATAAACATACAGGACTTTTGAAGACTACTTAAAAAAATTTATTTATAAAAACTAATTAATTTAAGCGATTGGAAAATCAAAAAAATTCTAATCATTCAGTTTTTAAGGGTACAAAGGACCTTCAACCTTGATTTTTTTAAATTTTATTTTTTAAATCTACGTACAGAATGAGATTAAATAATATTTTTTACTTCATTCAATTTTATTCTTCAATTTTCAATTTTTAAATCTACATACAAATGAGATTAATTAAAATTATTTTTGCTCCATTCAGTTTTCTTCTTCAATTTTCAATTTTTAAATCTACGTACAAAATGAGATTAATTAATATTATTTTTTACTTCATGCAATTTTCATCTCCAATTTTCATCTTTTAAATGTACATACAAAATTAGATTAATTAATATTATTTTTTACTTCATTGGATTTTCTTCTTCAATTTTCAATTTTTATATCTACCTACAAAATAAAGTTAATTAATATCATTTTTTAATTCATTAAAGACACTCAGAATTCTCAAATAATTATTTTGGGGCAGAATAAAGCTTTTTTTTCCATTTTTTTTTCCAAAATTCCAACATATTTTAAAGTGCTTCATGTGCAATTATTTACATCTGATTTCTTCGAAAATTTTCAGGATTGTTAATGGAAGTTTTTGTCAGAAACTACGCATCGTTCTTTTAAACCGCAAATATTTTCCAAATTTATACACCATAAAATGAAGTAAAATGATGTAAAAACATAATAAAATAACACGCAGATTTAAAAAATATATATATATATACTATATATTTATGGCTTCTTATTCATATATATAAAAAAATTCAATGCACAGCTATGTTTGCATTTATTACCTTGATTCTAAGTTCTCATCTGGGCTCAAACGTTGCTGTTTTTGCCTTCTAAATGGAAACTATGGCCTTAATGACCTTCTTTTATATTTGGACTAAAGAACTGTCTTAATAATTGTACTCTATGTAATTCTGAACATTCAATGAATAGCCATTGTCACGGGCTTTACACTTGATGGCTTTAATTGTGTTGTTCAAAAGTATTGGGAAGCTAAAAAAAGCTACAAGCCTGGCATTTGCAAATAAATAAATAATGTTTCGTAATTTTAGAGGTAAGATATTTAGACCGTCTATAGCCTTCTATATAGCCTTCATTGTGACCATTTCAATGAGAACTTTATTTTTCAGCTTTCTAAATTCTCTTCTCACCATGTTAATTAAATAAAGAACATTGCTTCTAAAATGCCCTGAAGCAAGATGACTTACTGCATTTGAATATTTTGTAAATCTAATTATAATAAAAATAATTTATTTACAGTTTTAATACATTTTTGAAACTTCCTTATTTTAATTTTTTTATATATAATAAAAATAGAACAATTAATTCTGAAAGCATAGCATATTTATATATTCAGAAAATTTACCCAATATCCCTTACATTTAAACCATTAAAAATACCTAGCACATGAGCTTTAAAGTTAGTAACAAAGAGAAGAAAATGTTTCGAATTCAGTTCTTAAACAAAAACAAAACACTCAATTTTTAAAGATTTATCTGATGCTCTCCATTTTTATTGACACAGAATACTTTTCCAAATTCTTAAATCCAGGAGTCATCAGTCTTTATAAATTTTCGACACCACAGATTTTAAGCCCCATGCATTTTTGATGACTTTAAAGTGCAGCGCTATGTTTGTGAAAGCTAGATCCCAAAACACACAGCTTGGAGTGTAGAAGGTTTCCACGCGGAGAATTCGTCTATGATTATCGGTCTGGTGTCATTATAGGTAAATACGTCAATAGATCTCCTTTTTTTTGCTTCTGGTATTGTTTTTAAAGCTCCTTTTCAGAAATCAAAATAATTGAGCCGAACTTTAAAAGTTTGCGTCTAATTCGTACGTGATCGTTTGATATTAAAAGAAAAGCTGTGTTCTGCTTAAATTGCTTAAATCAAAGGACGATCAAAATAAATAAGCTGAAATCGTTTCGCCGAAGAATTTTCTCAGATTTTAAAATGAAAGCGTTTAAGTTCATGCTGCAAGAACCGTCAATTTTGGTTACTTAAAAAATATCAGCGATATACTTAGATGACACATCTTATTTGGATTTTTAAATTTTCTTGATTTAAAAAAAATGAATAGGAATATCGGTGGATTTGACCTATATAGACATAGGCCATATTTTTCATTCTTGTTATCCACGCCTTTAAAGTTTTTTGTAGCTTTTAGACAAACACACTTTTCCAAAAAAAAAAAGTCATAATTTCTTTTTTCTTTTACATTCTAGTTATAAAAATTTAAAAACATCTGTGACAAAAAGGAGATTATTAAAGGATTTAATAATAAGTTCTTAAAAAGAAGCTTTAAACTTTCATATATAGATTGAAATATGCATCGACTGAACTGTCATAGAAAATTAAAATTTTTATTTTTATAGCTGTAGATTTATTAAAATTAATTTCTGATCTCATTCCAGCTTTATAATTTTGTGTACTACTTTAAGATGCACAAAACAGTTGCTCTAGTTTTTTCATATAAATCTAAAAAGATTAGATATTTTTGGCAGTTTCGGTCATATAGTGTTCGTTTCGGTTAAATTTACGTGCAAATAAAATCGAAGTAAAGAATAGATAATTTTTTTATAATTTTTTTCCTAAAAATTTTATTGAAGATCATTAATATATTTTGTCATTCACATTTTTTCTTTTTTACATAATTATATTTCTATAATTAAATAATTTTAAGAAAAATTAATTTTAATCTCTCTACGAAGAAGTAATTTTAATTTCTCGATAATTTTAATCTTTCTACATAGAAATAGGAAATATATATCAAAACTAGATTTCATATAAAGCATCTCGATAATTTTAATCTTTCTGCATAAAAATAGGAAATATATATCAAAACTATATTTCATATAAAGCATCTCGATAGTTGGACAGTCGTATGTTCTTTTCAGCTGCTTATTTCTTTAGCCTAATTAATATAACCCCTGATAAAGTAGATAAAAAATTTTATTTCAAGCGATTCAAAGAAATTTTTACTTTTTGTAATAACATTTATTCTAAAAGTTTATGGTATTTTCGGGTAGTTTTAATGTTTTTTTCAGGATATACTGAAACTTCACTGTTTTTATCGATATATTTTTTTATGGAATAAAAATAAATTACTATACTCTGAAGGTATGGCATTTGAATGTTTGGTTAATTTTTTTCTATGCAATTTGCTTCATAATCTTTTTAACTTGTCTCGTAAAGTGGTCTCCTTTTAATAACCCTGGAGTTCTAGAATTTTGCAATTGCAATTTCTACAAACCTCATTATATATTATAAATGTTGACAAATCATGTATAATTTTTATTCAAAGGACAGTAAATTTAAACCCGTGATTGAGGTAAATATGCACCAAAGTTTCAAATTAATTTTTACAGTAGAGTTGAATAATTTTTTTTCTCTGTAAAGCGAGTTTTAAAGTCTAAATATTACAGAACATGTTAAAAAAAAGTAATTTGTAAAAATCAAAATTTGGTTTTAATTCTTTTTACTTTATTTGCATATCTTGCATAACTTTCTGCAAGATAGGGATTACACCATTTGGATTACACCATTTAGGGATTACACCATTTAGGGATTTTCCATTTTTCTGCAAGATTTAGGATTACACCATTTGACTTGCAAAATAATAACACTAATATATATATATATGTGTGTGTGTGTGTATATTACGAATCCAATTTAAAAATATTCACATGTAATAACATGAAAAAAAATATAGGAGCAGCTCAGGATAGCAAAGTTCGTTACATTTAAACGTTCGTTCATTACAGTAGAACTCCGATTTTACGTTGTCCGTTTCGTACGTTATCCCGCTTCTTACGTCATTTTCTGCTGGTCCGTGAAAATTGCCTATACTATGCTTAGATTATGTTTTAACCCCGAATTTACGTTTTCCCGTTTCGTACGTTTATTACCGTTGGTCCCATGAAAAACGTAAAATCGGGGTTCCACTGTATATATATATATATATATATATATATATATATATATATATATATATATATATATATATATATATATATATATATATATATATATATATATATATATATATATATATATATATATATATATATATATATATATATATATTACTGATCCAATTAAAAAATATTCACATGTAAGATTTAATAATACTCAAAAACAAGCAAATTATTTTCTTACATTTCCTAGTTTTTTTTTCTATATTCTATTATAAATCTGATCTCATAGAGTTTAAAGCTTCAAAACAATTTATTTTTAATTTATTGTAAGTTAAAATGTGTAGCTTCTCCCGACAAATAAAATAAATCCGTTTTCACTATTATTTAACACTACAGAAAAAGGGAACTTATGAATAGCTAAACGCCCAAACCATATTTAATTAAAGGAGGAACTTTATCTCAGAAACTAGAACTTACACTTACCAACAAAAATATACCTTAAACTAATGTGTATAATATCCTTTAATGGCAGAAAAGACAGATTTTTTGGCCACTCCATCTGATAAGAATGTCTTACATTAGCATTCGGAAACAAAACTGTTTCTTCTTCACATTCCTTGGAAAGGCACGGAGAAAAAAAAAAGAGTCTTAGCCTACAGAATACTTTGCCATTTCCGACAACACCCTATGTAATCATGAATATAAATTCAGTGGCCTTGTTTGGCGACCGAAATGGACACATATATACATGCTGAGAAGAGGGGTTAGGTACTGAACGAAACTGAAAATATTTCGATAGGTGTTTCAAATTTGGCCTCAAAAAGACTTCAGCATTAGATTTTATTATTATTATTATTGTTAAAATGAGATTCGAAATACAGGCATTTTAGGTAAAAAGCAGAACCGTGGCGATGGACACATAAGGAAAATGCTTCATTCATTTGGTTATTGCAGCCGGTTACCGATACATTAGTATATGAAATTAAAGACCTATGTTTCCTAATGTCTCTCTACTGGAAAATTTGAAAAGGCTAGGTGTCCGCAAAGTAAACTTTCCTTCTGCACGTCACGACTTCAAAGGCGATAGAAAAATAAAACGACTGACTTCATAGCCTTATTATCTCATTCCATTTCAGTTTGGCTTTTATTTATTATTATTACTTTTTTTGCAATATGTGTACGTTTATTATTCCATAGTTAGACTGCTATTATATTTATATGCATATAAATTTATTAATTTTTGGCATTTTCTTTTTTCTTAATTTGTCATAACAAAATGAAATATAACAGTGATAAAAAAGGAGGCTTCACCATGGTTAAGGAAAAAGAATATAAATCGAGGTTGCGTTAATTATATATATATATATATATATATATATATATATATACTATATATATATATATATATATATATACTATATATATATATATATATACATATATATATATATATATATATATATATATATACTATATATATATATAGTCTAATGCAGAAGTACTTGCCGTTAGACATACACCTTTTGATATTCACTGCTATTTCACTGGCTACTTTATTATGGGAGCACCCTATAGGTGAGCGAGCATTGCTCCCTATGAGGGGGACAACACGGAAACGACCAGGCCTTATTAGGGATTTGAACCCAAGCCCACTGTGTGGCAGCTCAGAACGCTAACCACTACCCCATGTGAGCGACAGTATGTATATATATATATATATATATATATATATATATATATATATATATATATATATATATATATATATATATATATATATATATATATATATATATATATATATATATATATATATATATATATATATATATATATATATATATATATATATATATATATATATATATATATATATATATATATATATATATATATATATATATATATATATATAAGAATAAGATGAAAGAGAAGACCAGTAATAGCTCTAAAGCTACTTGCAGCGAGGAACAAACAAGTAAATAAAAGTATGAATAAGGTTTTTGACAGCATTTCTTCATCAGAGGTGTCAATACTGTCTAAAAACCAATGGATTGTTTCTGATGAGTATGATCTATTAAATAAACACACTATATATATATATCTTCAAATATCAACAAATACCTTCATTGAAAATTATGTTTTCAGAAGTTTATCGATTTGAGTGCGTTTACAATGCAATCAATACGTTCAAAAGACAATTTCACCGCATGTTATAACAACAAACAGCAAATATCTTCATTTTAAGAAATGTGAGCAAATTCGTAGTAAAAAACTTTTGGGTGTAAATTACTCCTTTTTATCTTTGATATATATTTATATTACTTTTTTAGAGTCTAGAAAATTTTCGGGCTTTCAGACAGATCAGGGTTCCAAAGCGGCATTTGTATACACCCCCTCCAGAATCACCGACTTGTGATATTTTGCTCTTTTCACGTCGTGTTCTTAACATCAGCCACAAAAGCTCTGAACTTTATCCGCTGCTTTGGCAACCCTGTGGTGAATTCTAATTTGACAGCTGATGAACGCTTACCATTCTGTAAGCTGAATTTTTCCCGTTTTTTTCCGCAATATTTCTTTCTGGAAAGAAGTAAAAGTACTTCCAGATATGGGGAAAAAATAGAATAATTTTTCAAGTGCAACGTCAGCGTATTATCAAGAATAGAAGAAATCTGATAAGGGACAAAACTTTTACTTGGAACTGGCCATTGACAAGTTTTGTCTTCTCACAGATTTCCCCCTTTCTTTTCTTTGAAATTTTTATATTGCTTGTTACAATAGAGAAAAGTATTTTTAATGTTACCTCTTTCGTGTAGTTCAGAGTTCGGGAAAGGGGAATGGTTTATTCTCAAGTAAAATAGAATTATTTTTATGTGTAATCATTTTAAACTCACTTGGCTATGATTACATCAGAAGATTAAAAAACAGTATTATAAGTACTGTGATGGCCTACAATCAAGGTACAAGAAGGGAACTCAGGTTGCCTATCCCCGAAGTCAGTATTCTGCCAACCGAACAGTGCCGGAGCACTGAGGAACACTGAGGAATATTTTAAATATCCTCATGCAATTTACAATGCCCTCAAAAGAAGAACTTTGATTAGAACTTCATAATTTTTCATATTCAAGGATTAAAAAAATGGTGTAAAAAAATAAAACAAATCGTCAATCGGGTATGAAAGCTTGTATTGAGTTTTGTTGAGATGACAAAATTAAGTATAGTTCTGTAAAATTATATATCATTATTAAATTTTTGCTCCTTTTTGGTTTTAATATATATATATATATATATATATATATATATATATATATATATATATATGTATGTGTGTGTGTGTGTGTGTGTGTGTTTGTTTGTTTACATATATATACATATATACATATACTAGCTGAAAACCCGCACTTCGCTACGGAGTACATTCAAATTAAATACAACGGTCAATGTATAAATACGACGATCAATATATACAATTGATGTACAAAAAAAATATATATATATTTATAAAAAAATCGTAAGGGATATTTTTATAGACAAAATAATGTCCAATCGTCTGCCACATTAGCAAGAAAAAAAATATTTTTTTGTCTATTTAGTTGTTATGCACGTGGCGATAAATTTATTTAAAGTACCAGAAAAAGAAATCACGTAATCAGCATTTAATAAATTAAATTCTAAAAATTAATCTTTAAAAATTCACCAAAAATCAGAAAATGGAGGTACAGATTCGAAAAAGATCTCATTTTAAAAGAATTTTTTCGATCTTTCCCGTGAAATAAATTTTATAACCCTCAATGTATTATTTTAAATGCAAACGTAAAAAAAGTTTAAAAAACAGCTTAAAAATTTAATTTTAAAAAAATCTAAGAAGAATTTTTGAAAAATCTTTCTTAGTGCACCCCTACACTATTAGAAGAATAGCCATGCAAAATTTCAGCCCTTTAGGTCCAGCGGTTTGGTCTGTGCGTTGTATGTCAGTCAGTCAGTCAGTCAGTGAATGAATGAGTCAGTTACGGAACTGTTTTATATATATAGATATGTATATTTGTGTGTGTTTGTGCAAATGCATAATTATCCAATTATCCTTTTATTATTTCTTGGCAATACTATACTTTAATTTCTTTATGTTCCAATGTATTTTCTTTTAAATTTCAAAATTTAGAGTCCCTCTAAGTAAATTTTATAGCTTTTTACAACCAAATCTCATTAAATAGTTATTGTTATACTAGAATTCTCTTTTAAAGAAAAAAAAATTGCATTAAAATATACGCACAGACTTGAAGATTGTTGAATTATTCTCCCTTTCCAACATTTTCCACAGAATGAAACGTTAATATATGCGTCTCTCGTTAGTTTAATGCGCGGAGACCCACTCTTTGCCATTATATATCATTCATTCGAGGACAAGCCCCGAAGTCAATCGTCAGCATTTCCGACGAAAACATCCAACATAAACATTCGTTAGCAGCATTGTTTATCCTCTTTTTTTTCACATAAAAGAAAAATGCGTTCAGCAAAAACTTGTCATATCACGGTCTCTTATACTTTTTCTTAATACACCATGACAGTGCGAAAGATAATAAATTCTTTCATACTGCGCTTTAAAAAAAGGGTAACATGGAATATTTATGCTTCAAGACTCATTTACATGTGCACATGTGCGCGGAATGCGTGAGAATTAATTCCGCGAAATCGAGCGTTACAGACCGAGAATTAATACGATTATCGTGGCGTTTTAGATAGAATTATTTCGATATTCTTCTGATGACGATATTCCGATTTCGTTTCCCTGTTAGGCGAAATTTTCATATTTTTTATTTCGTTATTACACTATTTAATAGTCAGCAATATAAACTGTAAAATCCTAATAGCTTCAATTTCTTCTAAAAATCTTTTCCCTTTACCGCCCCTCGTAGAAGTTGTCTCATCCTATTCAAACATACTAGTCCAAAACTGCGATTATAAGGTAGATGGAACACTTATGCCCAGAGCATACTAGTTGTGGCTTCGGTAGTGAGAGTGCTCTATTTGAGACCCGATAAGCGCCACTGAATGATCTCGTGTCTATGCGGGTTTGGGGCACCTTGAATATCTGGACTGAAATGTCCCTCCGTGGAGTTTGTAGGCATGGTAGAAGAGTACTAGGCCCCAAGATGTCGCCCCTAAGGGTGCTAGTGTTTGTTACGGGAACACTGAACCATGGAAAGAGCATTTGTCGATCATTAATGGCAACTGAAGAACAAAGTTCAAACTTAGACCTTCACTTAGCGCATTACAGCCTTACACTTAGGTTTTGGTTTCCCAGTAAATGACGATTGATAACCCCGCCGGAGGCAAAATTTAGGTTCAAGGCTGGGTGTAGATATTTGCATATCGTCAATCGGACAATCGGGACTTTGTTCTTGGTGGGTAACTTTGGCCCAGCAAATGCATTACAATATACCTATATACTTATGTTGTTGTTGTCGCTTATGGTCCTTTGCCGACATCAACATCAGATCAAGTTCTATATAGGCTATTGGGCTGAAAGGGGCGGCTCCGGTTTAAATTAGCTCTACAAGGGTCGGAGTCCGACTTCGCTACGAACCGGTCCCGTAATCTTGAACCGAGTCAAGCTACGAGACCAGTACACTTGACTCCGCACCTCCAGAGGTAAATTTGAGAACTTGGAAGACATTGCAGCCACGACGGATTTTTCGTGCACCAGTCGCCATTAATGTACACGGCGGTGGATTTGTCAGCGACGGACATCGAACCAGTGACGATCAGATCACTGGCTCGCTGCCTTTGCCAACTGGGCCACCGTGCCCCTATATACTTATTATACCTATTATATTTAACCCACCAATTGGCCCTTGCAATAAATAAGTGGTTATCACCCTCCTTTGTCTAGATACAGCACATACAATCTTTTTTCGTTTGTTGGATCAATGTTACCCCCAAAGGACTGAAGTTACCGTAGTTGACGGTACTTCAGAACATTCACAAGAAACTACATAACATATGTTTTCACGATGATTATATTGCGAGATAGCACATTTTTAAGTATTACTATTTACGGAAAAAACGTGGCATATCTGTACTTTAAGTCTATTGATCTTAATTTTCACGATTCGGTTCCTTTGAAAGGATGTATTTACAATTCCTTGCAAGGGGACACCATGAAATTTGTACAAAGTCCTTCTGTTTTATTTTCACTGGTATGCCTTTAAGACTTTTGAGACTGAAGTCTTAAAATATTTTCCCTGGAGCAAAAATTATCTTAATTGATTTCGCATTTAAATTTTTAAAAGTGGTTAAATTTTTTATAAAAATAAAATGCTTGTGAATTCAGCAGACGAATAATTTTAAAATCATTCTAGTGAAGAAAAGTTCACAAAAAATATTCAAAAATGGCAGCTTGTTTTAGCAAATATATTTAAAACTGAGCATGCATCAAGTTTTTAATTTTGAAATTTTTTAAAACCAAACCTCTAACTGTGATCCTTTTACAGGGAAGGATTTTTATATAATGACCAGTTTAAAAAAAATAGAAAATACGTCTAAATAAGAAAAAAGTGTTCTCCTTGAGCCTCATTAGAAGTGTGAAATGGAAACAATTAGTTATGAAAAAAGGTATATCAATACTGCCGAAGAAATTATGTAAAAAAAATGTGGCAACATATAGGAGAAAAAAACTAAACATCATGTTTACTGGTCCCCAAAAAAGTGCGGAAAATTCAAGCTCAAAGACGGAAATTTTCTTTCATCGCCCGGATGGTCCAGTTGTTTGGACGAGAATTCAAAGTATAAAGGTTGTGGATTCCTTCCTGGCTCCCGGTAGGCATTATAGCGATTATTCATCGTTATTTTAAAAATATTTTTCTAAAATATCCACAATCTGTATCAAATACGCAGCCAATTTTAATTTCTTAATCTTTGAAATGCTTTTATAGAATGCAAAAGCCCCTTATTCACCCTGTTCTAAGATTTTAAACTGTTAACACATTAAATCTACAATAAGGCTCAAATGACAACTCCAGTGTTTGAATGAACACATTTTCCATTACAATGTTTAATTACATTTTTTGGTTCAGCATTTCGTATATAGTATAGCATTTATTGTCACAGAAAATCTAATCTTGAACTTATAAATTATCACTATTAGTTCACGAAAGCAGGGTTTTTAAACTGTTTTAAAAAAGGAAATATATAAATATATCAAACATATGAATTATCATTTGAAGTAGAAATGTATCAAAAATATGCAGTTATCAGAGTTTTGAAAAACTCATATCTCTTACCTTGTTTTGTAACCAATATTCACAAATAAACCAATAAAACTTGTAAATACCGAGCGCATTGAAGTTTAATGAGATACTCTTTCAGATAATAATTCTGATAACAAATGTCGTTTTTGTTGCCAGAAAAAAAAATAATATGTGACTTTCATTTCTTGTTCGGACCAAAGTGACCGACGCTTTAAAATTTTGGCAACGTGTACCAACCAGTCATGTGACCAGCATTTCCTGTAGACTTGTTCCCCATTAACATTCGAGAACAATAAGCTTATTCGTCCAGTCCCCAAACAACAAGAAAAAATGACTCACTGTCCGTCAGAGAAATTACCCTCTCATATTCATTTTCTTCTTCAGTGAAAAATGTCCAGCAAGAATATATTCCGTCACGCCATTTTCATAAGAAAAAGGCTTATTTATGCATTCGACCCAGTACAGGAATAGTTCAGTAAATAATAAGTAAGTCTTTGAGTATGATAGCCATTGATCTAGGATTAGATTTTAATAAAAGTTCAAGGTGGACTATTTTAATGGGAGATTTTGCATTCATTTTAATATTAATTTTGATATATGCGGTATAAAATGAAATGAGTTTGGATTTTAGAATGAGCAGATGTTAGGACCGAATTATTTATCTTAGGGCCAATATCCATTCATTAAAAAAAAACATTTGATTTCGTTTTAAGTCCCTTGGTTAATAAAGTATACTTTCACATTTACTTTTTATTAAAATAAAATATATAATTCATGATATACTATCAAAAGTTTATTATTTTTTACAAGTCTGACTTGACCTCAAAGAACATCGGTCCCGTAATTTTGAACCGAGTCAAGTGACGAGACCGGAACACTTGACCCCACACCTCCAGAGGTAAATTTGAGAACTTGGAGGACATTGTAGCCACGACCTATTTTACGTGCCCCGGCCACCATTAGTGAACACGGTGGTGGATTGGAAGAGACGAGCATCGGACCAGGGACGTTCAGATCACTGGCCCCGCTCCTCTTGCCAACTGGGCCACAACACCCCCATACGTTAATATACAATATAGATACACATACACATAGTTATATATATATATATATATATATATATATATATATATATTCATATTTATATATATATATATATATATATATATATATATATATATATATATATATACTATATATATATATATTATATATATATATATATACTAGAGGACCCGACAGACGTTGTCCTGTTCAAACGTTGTAATTCTAGCTGAAGTACCCGGCGATGCCCGGAATTTTAAGAATATTTGTTAACGAAAATCAATTTAAAAACTAAACACAGTATAAGTTACATAGAAAAGATTTACCCTTTATCATTGGAGCAAAAAATTCTGAAAAGTAAAACATAAAATATATAAACTTATAATAAACCTATAAAAATCCATTAAAAAACTAAACGCAGTATAAATAACATAGAAAAAAAAGCATACGAAATGTTATACATATTAATAATATGAAAACCCAATTAAAAATGTATAAATGCATAATAAACTCCTCAGATTTCAGGTATATTCGGTATTTCATCATAAAAAAGCTGAAAAAATAAAAATAAATAAAAATAATAATTTTTAAAATCATAAAATAAAATTAAAATTAAAATTAAAAATAATAAATTAAAATTAAAAAAATAATAAAATAAAATAAAATAATAATTAAAAAATAATAAAATAAAAGCTGAAATAAAAAATCCTTAAAATAAAAAGCTCAAATAACAGGTCTAGCAAAAGGTACACAACTCTGGATTCGAACACGGGTCGAAAGCACGGTACTTTTCTAATGGGCGACCTTCCGAATACGCCACGATTAGACGACGTTCGACTGAGTAAAGTGAAACATATTCGCTATTGGAAAGTTGTTGTGGGCTGGTGATTATAAATGTCAGAGGAGTTTTTACTCAGAAATAAGTTAGCAAGATAGAATCTTAGTCTTTAGCTCTTCAATAGGCACAAAGATATAGGCGAGGGGGACTGCAGTAGCGATTAAAAAAGATCTCGTGTGACTTAGCGTGGTTGATTCGAATTTCCATCGCGTGTCGAGAATATCAATATGCCGTTGGATCTGATCTATTTTAGAGTATAAAATCTGACTTCAAAGATTATTATTTTCATTTATTATTCTGGTTTAATATATCTGACTTGAAACTTTTTGATTTTCTTTATTTTTATCTTTTCGCTCGCTGTTTACTAACTAAACCTAACGTGGACGCCATTATCCAGAGGGGTGATTCCACAAACTGTAACAGTTTCAATTTACCGGACGCACCCCCTTATAAATTGTTGGATTTTTATTAATTAATTAAAAATATAAAAACATTTTCTATCGGATCAAATTGTGAATCTAAACCATTCTCGAATCAACTTAATCGCACACACAAAATTTCATAAAAATCAGTCCAGTCGTTTAGGAGGAGTTCAGTTACATACACACGGACAGAAGAAATATATATATAAGATATATATATATATATATATATATATATATATATGTTTGTGTGTGTGTGTGGGCATATATGATTGTCTGCCATTTATATATGTTTATAAATTCCAGAAGGGTAACTTACAAGTACAGAGGGCATAGAGGAAGATTTGATATCGAAGTTTCTTTTAGAGAAATATTTACTGAAACAAACACAAAAAGAATGTTTTTCGTTTATATTTTTATTTCGACCGAAGCGACCGACTCTTTAAGAATGTGGCGACGCCTGCCAGCAAGTCATATGGTCAGAATATCCGACGTGAAAGTCTCCCATTAGCATTCGGGAATGATATGTTTCAGTTTGCTTTTGCTCTCCCTGCGACAACAGGAAGAAATGTCTTCTTTCGATGGGTGTCCGGTCGGAAATCTAAGGTCCCCGATCTGTATTTTTCAACTCGGTGAAAAGAATCCGCCAGGGAATAGATTTTTTTTTTTCGAGCTGTCATAAGGAGAGAAGACTTTTTACTTCTACGTCAAAAATATCTAGGGGTTGGTTACTGAATAAAAATTCTAGTAGTGTCGTAGTAAAGGGAATCACTCATTAAAAATAAAATATTTAGCATAATTTTCGACTGTGGGATTTATAATGAACGCACTTTGTGAACTTGAAACTTATATATACATATATATATATATATATATATATATATATATATGTGTGTGTGTGTGTGTGTGTGTGTGTGTGTGTGTGTGATAATAACAGCCCACCATTATATATCTAATGCGCATTTAAAACTAGTCTTGTTTCTTCTCAATAAAGTACAGTCCCTTTCTTCTAATTGCGACGTAGGAATTAACGAACTAACCATCCATATTACCCCTTAGTGCAGGCGCGTTAAAGATATTTTTAAAACATGAAACAACACCACGCGATGTTTTCACCACGTTGCGGCTTTCGGAATATCATGCGACCCTTATGTAATCAAGTCAGATGCCCAATTCTAGCCAATTAAAAGATTTCCCCGCGGTCAGCGTCTCTTCACTTTATAACCTTCTGCAAAAGTTTTCGGCGTGCTTTTCTACTGTCTGTCGATGTCTTGTTCTGGTGTCGTCCTAGCTCTGCTTCCTCGCCTCGCTTGTTAACCTTGTTCTATTTTCGCGCTGCTCCGCTACTGCCCGATATAACGATGTAAAATCTGCCTTCTGAATGATTCCCGGCAGGGACCGGTGGCGTTGCTATTGTGTGTGTCCAGGTGTAAAGGTACCTGTGTTTTGCTAAATAGTTTTCGTCTGCAGAATAATCAGGAATAAAATAATATGCGTCGACTCTCTGTTCTGTGCGTCCCTTCAATGCCTCTCCTGTCTGTGAGATTTTCCTCCCCTATGTGCGGATTACAATATGCCTGACGTAGTGTTCCTCAAGTCTCTTCTCGCCCCTCTGTCTCGACTACAAAAGTGTTGAATCGCGCCCGTGAATATTGGGTGTATCATCTTCTCCACCACGTGATGTACAGAGCATGACATATATATATATATATATATCTATATATATATATATATATATATATATATATATATATATATATATATATATATATATATATATATATACAGTCGAACCTCCATATATCGAACTTCCCTATATCGAAATCTTCTATATATCGAACTCTTAGCAAATCTTCATGTTCATTACATAGAAAAAATGTTTCTATATATCGAAATAATCTCTATATATCGAAATAATCTCTATATATCGAAATTTATTTTCAAGACATATTGGGAGATATTATTCCACTTTAGACCGAAAAACAGTAAAAATGTCCCTGTTGAAGTTTTTAGTGGACTGATAAATGTAAAAATTTCTTTGGCTGTTCAAGCAAAACTGGATGGTCAGCAAGATATTCGTAGTTTTTTTAAAAGAATGTAACTGTGATCATTGTAACCACTGTCTGGATTAATGTGTTTTTTAAAGGTATGTAGTACTCAATAAATGTTTCATATTAATTAATTTTTTAATTATTAACTTTTATTTAATGTGATTCGCATATAAATTAGAAATGGAGTTTCGTATACGAAAATTAGCTTCAATTTTAATGATTTAGGAGAAATATGATAAAACAAAGATCAATTCCATATATCGAAATTTCTATGTATCGAATTTTTTTCCAGCAATTTGCTACTTCGATATATGGAGGTTCGACTGTATATATATATATATATGTGTGTGTGTGTGTGTGTGTGTGTGTATATATAAATTTTTAAATGCTTACTCGTTTCGTTTTTTAACAGCTAAGATAATCGAAAACTGGCCAAGTTCGATTTCAAATATCTGACCAATTCTCTCTTCGTATGGTGTTTCCCTTTTACATCTACCCTACGTCTTAGACTCAATAGATTTAGTCAAAATACTGAAGAATAGGATGGAAAAAACCTATGAAATTAATTTGCAACTCATAGTGCCGTTATTTTGAACAGTATTTTTCTCTCCTCCCTATATTCATCTGTTGAATTTTTTAATGTTTTTACTATTGTGTTCAGAGATGACAAGTAGATGGTTATTTTCACATGCATCCACGCCTGATTCAGCGAGTGTGGGAGAGACTATATTTCATACAAAACGAGGACAGGCATTTAAAGATTACAAGTTTCAATTTCTTTCAAATAAACTGCAATGTAACTGAGCATGATAGAGGAATAAGCGTCTCCCATTTTTGTCGATGCCAAAATAACAGAACTTTTTATAGCAGGCTATATGGTCAGTAATCCCGATGAAAGACTTCCTCATTAGCATTCCAGAACAATAAGTTTCAGCCAATCCATCCACAACCCCCTGTTCCCTCTACTCCGAAAAGAGGAAACGTCGCCTTTACAATGTCCGTGTCCGGTCGGAAATCTAAGGTCTTGGTTTTCACTTTATTGAAAAAGTATCCAGCTGACAATAAATTCTTTCACGCTGCCATTTTATTTATATGTCACAACTTTTATAACCAGACGATGAATAAAAACTGATGAGGGGATAATATGAAGAGTTGTTTATTAAAATATGGATTTATTTTCTTAATTTTAGGAAGAAATTGTTTTTGAAGAGTTGGTGAAAATATATTTCATTGCAGGAACCACATTTAAAAAATAAAAAAACTTTATTCAAGTATCCGCGGCCGGTAAGAAATTTGAGGTCTTGGTTTTCACTTTATTGAAAAAGTATCCAGCTGACAATAAATTCTTTCACGCTGCCATTTTATTTATATGTCACAACTTTTATAACCAGACGATGAATAAAAACTGATGAGGGGATAATATGAAGAGTTGTTTATTAAAATATGGATTTATTTTCTTAATTTTAGGAAGAAATTGTTTTTGAAGAGTTGGTGAAAATATATTTCATTGCAGGAACCACATTTAAAAAATAAAAAAACTTTATTCAAGTATCCGCGGCCGGTAAGAAATTTGAGGTCTTGGTTTTCACTTTATTGAAAAAGTATCCAGCTGACAATAAATTCTTTCACGCTGCCATTTTATTTATATGTCACAACTTTTATAACCAGACGATGAATAAAAACTGATGAGGGGATAATATGAAGAGTTGTTTATTAAAATATGGATTTATTTTCTTAATTTTAGGAAGAAATTGTTTTTGAAGAGCTGGTGAAAATATATTTCATTGCAGGAACCTCATTTAAAAAATAAAAAAAACTTTATTCAAGTATCCACGGCCAGTAAGAAATTTGAGGTCTTGGTTTTCACTTTATTGAAAAAGTATCCAGCTGACAATAAATTCTTTCACGCTGCCATTTTATTTATATGTCACAACTTTTATAACCAGACGATGAATAAAAACTGATGAGGGGATAATATGAAGAGTTGTTTATTAAAATATGGATTTATTTTCTTAATTTTAGGAATAAATTGTTTTTGAAGAGTTGGTGAAAATATATTTCATTGGAGGAACCTCATTTTAAAAAAAACTTTATTCAAGTATCCGCGTCCGGTAAGAAATTTGAGGTCTTGGTTTTCACTTTATTGAAAAAGTATCCAGCATACAATAAAGTCTTTCACGCAGCCATTACATTTATATGTTACAACTTTTAGATCAAAACGATGAATAAAAATTGATGAGGTTATAATAAAAGTTGTTAATAAATAACTGGACTTATTTTCTTCAGTTTCGGAAGAAATGGTTTTTGAAGAGTTGGTGAAAAAGTATTTCATTGGATAAACCCCAGTATTTTTTAAAATTATTGAACTGTAATTTCCTTCAAAACAGTCATAACAGGTCAAACTGAAGAAGAAATGTCTTATGGCCTAAGTTCTTATTTGAAAAGGATTTCAGGCCTCTGCACCGTTTAAAACGGCGTTAATACGATGACATATGTAATTCAGTAAAAGTACCGTTTTTGTATCTTTTTAACGTTTGAGTATGATACTTTTCAAATTGTACACAGACTGCTTTGAAGATGTTTGTTGATAACTAGGTTATTACAATATCAAATTTACATTTTGTAACTGTCAATCAATAGGCCAGTAATATCGTAAAAATGGCATGAAATAAAAAGGCAAACAAACAGTTTGATATATATATATATATATATATATATATATATATATATATGTGTGTGTGTGTGTCTATGTGTGTGTGCACACAATCTTTTTTCAAATAACCCTTATTAAAGTAGAGGTGCGAATGCATAGATAAACTTTCTCAAACATGAAAAACTATTTTAAAATCAAACAGTTTAGGAATAAAAATTTCTCGCAGAAATTCTGATGTTAAAATTAAAATATCTTTAGAGACGACAGATTGGGCTGAATTTATTTTTAGCCATGTCGTGCCCATCTATTTCTATCTCCTAAAAGCCTGGACGATGGATCAGAATTCTACGATTTTTCATTGAGATCTGAATAGGAAAGTATAAAAGTATGCGTTTTATTCGCAGTGATATAAGCAAAGGCTTATGCAAATCAGGATTGATGCTTGAGTAATGGATAGGGAGAGTTCGGGTGAAAAATGAAAAGAAACCGTCAACTTCTTCTCTCTTGCTTATTTTTTTGCCAGATTTTTCACGTTAGGAGATGTTTCTTTACTCTCTCAATGTGTTTCTAGTGATAATAATAACAAAATCAGATAATGAGCAAACAGACTCTGTATGTATATATGTATGTATATATAGACATGTATTTGTATATATATATATATATATATATATATATATATATATATATATATATATATATATATATATATATATATATATATATATATATATATATATACATACAGGTGGTTATCAAAATAATGGAAACACTAAGAAACATCATGAAAACCTTTATTAATACGGGGCAGGATCACCTTTGTTAGTAATACCACCTGATTCACCTTCTAATTGGATTATGCAAGTCATAAATAGTGGTTAAGAATATATTGTACCATTCATCAGGGAAAAATCATGAAAGTTCCTGTAGAGATGCTGTGGTGGATAACCATACCTGGATCAATCCGTTTATGCAGATCACGGTGGTTGGGTGATATATAGTCGGGGGCATTGTACAGTGTAAGATAAGATATTTGACTTCAATTCGTGCTCTTCAAACCAATACTTGATAGATTTAGCTATATGTATAGGGGGATTATCATCCTGGAGAACGCCATGTCCTGCAAGAAACAGTGTTTGCACCATAGGATGGACTAGTGAGCTAAAATTTCGACATAGTCCTTCCCATTCAGTCTCTCTGTTAGGGTTACAATAGGGCCTGAAGAAAACCATGAGATGCCATCTCAAATCCTGATAGATCTACCTCCATGATTGACAGTTGAGATGATATAGCCAGAATATTACGTTTATGTAGGTGTTCTCCAGACATACGTACGTCCTGTTGCGAGGAACAATGTGAAAAATGATTCGTCGGACCAAATTCCTTTTTTCGACATATTACTCGACCAGGATTTTCACTCGTGGCACCATTTTGGCCGATATTTTCTATTGACATCTATTGCAAGTGGCTTGGGAATAACTACTCTTCCGGAAAGTCTTGGTTCATGAAGCTCCCTTCTACCTCTCATGGTTGATACTAGAACATGCAGATGCCGATTGAGCTTTTCGTATCATTTTGGTTTCAGTTTTTTTCTTTCTTCGTGTCACAATCCGCTTCAATACCTCATCCGTCTCTTTCACTCAGCTCTCCTATTCGCCCACTATTCTGTTTGCGAAAGGATGTTTTTCAGTGCACTCTTTATGCTATCATGACTTTCAATACCATCGAAAAAAATCGATTAGCCTGGGGGTTGCAGTAACAGATACTCCAATTTAAACGCGCTCCAACAATTTGCCCTTTTCATATGGTCTGCAAGGTTTGACATTTTACGCTGACCCCCCCCCCCCCCCCCCCCCAAAAAAAAAAAATAAATAAATAAATAAATAAAAAAATAAATAAATAAATAAAAAAATAAATAAAAAAAGCCCGACGCCCTTAGCTTCATTACTCCTACCTGACAGTAGAATAATACATACGATATATTACATAAAAAATACCGGTGCCCAGACTTGTTTTTTAATGAATACGAAGCACATTCCTAATCACCACTAATATTGATAATTAGTGGTATTCGGAATTTGTGGTATTAGGAATTAATAATAGGGTATTAGTAGTATTAGGAAGTAGATTAAAAATAGTAAACGTGTTTTCATTATTTTGATAACTACCTGTATATATATATATATATATATATATATATATATGTGTGTGTGTGTGTGTGTGTGTGTGTTACCCTGCCTTTTACCCGGCAAGCTTAACATCAGACGAAAACTACATTTTAGAATCTTTAGTTCTAAAGCTAAGCATTCATGTTAAAATGCACTGAAAGAGAGGAAATATTTTCCTCTGTGAACGTGTTGAGAACACCGAAAATAGTAAATTAATTGTGCAAAATAGGAAAAATAAATACATTTCTATCATTTATATACTAACAAAGCGAATTTAGTTAAGTGAAAGTACTGTTTTAATATGCCTCATATACGGTTTTAATTTGATTTTAAAATATACAGATTTAATATTAGAGAATTATAATAATTAGTCATATTATAGTAGCCTAATAATTATAATAGCCTCATTATAAAAACTAGGCTTATTTTAATAGCCTAAATAGGCCATTATAATAATTAGGCATATTATAATAATAACTAGGTAATTATAATAATTAGGCATATCATTATACGGTTTTAAAATGCCTAATATATGGTTTAATATTCAGTATAGCTCAGGACAAGCCAGCCGTTTGAGGATCTGGCTGGTATTCCGTGTAGGAGCCATTACTGAAGGGTGCCCTTTCTTTTCAAATTTACTTGGCATTGTCATTTAAGACCGTTTCTGCTGCTGTCTTGCTTTCTGTAAAGTTTTTAATCCCAGCATTTAGAATGGAAAAAAAATTGAATATCATGGCGCAACATTAGGGATGAGACATTCGAGAGAAATACTATCCATAGCAACCTTATTAGATTCCAAAATAGGCTTTGCCCGAAGCCTATTTTCGCCGAAATCATTAAAAAGATGTATGCAGCGGTACTTTACCAACCGGTTCAATGTAACCAGCCACCAAGGTCACTTTGAAATCTCTTTGAAAAGTATTTTTCTTACAACTTTGATCATAAGCTTAAAAATGAAAGCATTTGTATATTTTTGCGATTAAACAATAAGTTCATTGAATACCTTATACTTCAGTATCAAATAATTTCGGTGTCTAACTTGATTCAAAATAAATATTTAAAATCTAAAATATTTGAGGCATAAATAACACAATTGTTTAGCAACATTTTATCTGAGATATAAAATACTTCTTATTTAATAACAACGCATGTGAAACACTGTAATAAAGCGTCGTATCTGTAATACAGTGTCACTTTTTTCTGAGTCACATTTAATAAAAATAAATGTTTAAAATCTAATATATTTACGGCAAACAAATATAGTTGTTTGGCAGCATTTTAACTGAAGTGTAAAACAATTTTTAATTTGTAACAACGTATATGAAACACTGTGAAAAAGCGCCATAGCTCTAATACAGTGTCACATTTTACTGAGTCATATTAAATCAAAATAAATGTGTAAAATCTAAAATATTTACGGCATATCTAATACAGTTATTTGGCAACATTTTAACTGCAATTTAAAACACTTCTTATTTAATAACAACATATATGAAACACTGTGATAAAGCGTCATAGCTGTAACACAGACTCCCATTTTACTGAGACATATTTTATCAAAAGAAATGTTTTAAATCTAAAATATTTACGGCATAACTAATACAGTTGTTTGAGCACATTTTAATTGTGATATAAAACATTCCTTATTTAATAACAACATGTATAAAACACTGTGATAAAGCGTTATAGCTGTAAGACAGAGTCACATTTTACTGAGTCACATTTAATCTAAATAAATTATTAAAATTTAAAATATTTACGGCATAACTAATACAGTTGTTTAGCAACATTTTAAATAAGATATAAAACATTCATTATTTAATAACAACATATACAAAACACTGTGATAAAGCGTCATAGCTATAACCTCAACGAAGAGTCCGTTGCAGCAATAAGTTTTCGGGTGATTTTCGAGGTCATAACAGGTCGAGTGAGACCATGTTTCCACAAACAGGAACTAGGTATTTCAATTACTTGTAAGGTACAATAACTCGTAACTTGTAAGGTACAATAATATCCTTGCTGCAATAGCATACGAGTTACGATCTGAATTAGATATGTAAAGCGAAAATGAAAATACAGATATATAACTGAATAATTAAGTTACTGACTGTAAATGACAGATTTAAGAGCGGAATCCTGACATCTAAATTTCTATTAACTATAAGAGGTTAAAAAAAATCGTTGAATTTTAGGCTCCACAAATAATTTTCCCCCTTTTTAAAAGAGGATAAAATTAAATGATTATGATAAAATCATATCTCACCAGATCATTGCGAGGTTTGAATTCATACACAGAGAATTCCACATACCGCAAAGATAGTTCAGTTGGAAGAGTACCGGCTCGAAGTTGAGAGATTCGAGTTCGAATCCCATCCTTTCTATCTGTCCCTACACCGAACTTAGGTAAACATGTAATCAAAATAAATGTTTAAAATCTAAAATTTTTACAGGCATAACTTACACAGTTGTTTGGCAACATTTTAACAGAGATTTTACTGCACAATTATTATAATAAGCCCATAATTCACAATTTATTTTACTCAATATGTCTTTCGCCGATGATTCCATTTACTGGTATCTGAAGCAGATTCTTACTGTGTACATGAAAGTATAACTTACACAGTTGTTTGGCAACATTTTAACTGATATTTCAGTGCACCATTATTATAAAAAGCCTGTAATTCCCAATTTATTTCAATCAATATGTCTTTCGCCGATGAGTCCATTTGCTGGTATCTGAAACAGATTATGAATATATATACATTAAAGTATAACTTACACAGTTGTTTGGCAACATTTTAACAGAGATTATACTGCACCATTATTATAATAAGCCCATAATTCACAATTTATTTTACTTAATATGTCTTTCGCCGATGATTCCATTTGCTGGTATCTGAAGCAGATTCTTACTGTATACATGAAAGTATAACTTACACAGTTGTTTGGCAACATTTTAACAGAGATTTTACTGCACAATTATTATAATAAGCCCATAATTCACAATTTATTTTACTCAACATGTCTTTCGCCGATGATTCCATTTACTGGTATCTGAAGCAGATTCTTACTGTGTACATGAAAGTATAACTTACACAGTTGTTTGGCAACATTTTAACTGATATTTCAGTGCACCATTATTATAAAAAGCCTGTAATTCCCAATTTATTTCAATCAATATGTCTTTCGCCGATGAGTCCATTTGCTGGTATCTGAAACAGATTATGAATATATATACATTAAAGTATAACTTACACAGTTGTTTGGCAACATTTTAACAGAGATTTTACTGCACAATTATTATAATAAGCCCATAATTCACAATTTATTTTACTCAATATGTCTTTCGCCGATGATTCCATTTACTGGTATCTGAAGCAGATTCTTACTGTGTACCTGAAAGTATAACTTACACAGTTGTTTGGCAACATTTTAACTGATATTTCAGTGCACCATTATTATAAAAAGCCTGTAATTCCCAATTTATTTCAATCAATATGTCTTTCGCCGATGAGTCCATTTGCTGGTATCTGAAACAGATTCTGAATATATATAAATGAAAGTATAACTTACACAGTTGTTTGGCAACATTTTAACTGAGATTTTAGAGCACCGTTATTACAATAAGCCTGTAATTCACAATTTATTTTACTTAATATGTCTTTCGCCGATGATTCCATTTGATGATATCTAAAGCAGATTCTTACTGTATACATGAAAGTATAACTTCCACAGTTGTTTGGCAACATTTTAACTGAGATTTTAGAGCACCGTTATTATAATAAGCCTGTAATTCACAATTTATTTTACTCAATATGTCTTTTGCCGATGAATTAATTTGCTGGAATCTGAAGGAGATTCCAATTATGTACCTGAAAGTTAATTTCTGTTCTTGTATTTATATATTACGTATTCGTGCGTTCCATAAAATCATCTTAGGTAGTACATTTTCTCTAAATTACGAAAGCTAAGTAGATCTACCCGGATTTATCTTGCTAAAAGGAATCTGCATTACAATAATTTGCTTGCGAAACAATGTGCGATGATTCTTATGTATTAAAACCACATAGATCGTACAATATGGGCGCTCTATCGTACTTTCATGAAATGAGACTTAGAAAGTAACTTAGTCTAACATTTCAAATCTTCCGTTTCCCATTTCTCTTGCGGAATAGAAAACTAGCATATACACATTAATCTGAGAAATTCGATAGTGTTACATGTTCTTTTTCAAATAAAACAAAAAAAAAGAAAGAAAGAGAGAGGCGCGTCTATCCAAGAATAAAAGCCGAAAAGAGAAATACAATATCTTTCTACGTATTTTCTTCTCTAAACCGCAAAACAAATCCATCAGAATATTTCGACACAAAAATGCCTCATTTTTCAAAGCAAATCTTTTAAACCACAAATACGGGAAAACTGGAAACATGGAAGAAAATAACTGCTGTCAGCTGATACGAAAACCTCTGCAGCGGGGGCGAAGCAAAGAGAAAAGTACTAAGGAAAAAATATCAAAATAGAACAGTGAGACGAGTGCCACTGTTTTTCTGAGTAAGAGGAGGTAAAAATGCTTAGAAATCTCAAAAATGCCTTTTTTTCCGTGGACGTTATCACTGAATTGGAGTATAAAATTCTTTTGTCTAAAAATTTGGATTTACTTTTTCCGTTCAATTTGAAAACGTATCGAGGTGAAATGTTTATGAGAACGTAAGTAACTTCGATATAATAAATGTTTTGATGGAACGAAGACGGAACTACGTCAACCATAACTTACAAAAATTATATGAAATCAGGAATATAAAGCTATAAATTAGAGGTATATGTTTGTAGATTTTAAATAACTTCCTGGGTAAGTTTATTTTAACTTCGTAAATGCATTGTTAGAATATTATACAGAGTAACAACTAAAGCTTTTACACTAAGCCCAGAATCTGTATCGTCCAATAACTGAATTTTTTCCCTAATGATAAGGGTTATCAAAGAAATGGAAACGCTGGCCGTTTCTGTAGAACTTTTTATTAATAAATTGTAGGCCCACCTTTGGCTTAAAAAACAGTTTGAGTTCAAAGTGGGATGGAGTGGTGTAAATCCTGTACATAGGGTATCGGAAATCATTACCATTCCATTCTGCAACGTATGTCCCTGCTGTTCCACTGATGTTAGAAGGAGAAAACATGATCGATTCTTCCCTTCCAATTACTCCGTCAAATGTTCGGTAGCGTTAAGACCAGGCGATTGGGGTGGCCAAGATAGATGTTGTTCCTCATCTTCATGCTCTTTAAACCTCAGGTTGACACGTTTCACATGATGCAGGGGTGCGTTCTCTTATTGGAAACCCGAATAGTGATTTGGGAATGACACCTGCACCATAGAATAGAATGTATTGACTTCCTTCGAAGAGAAGATGCCCGAGAAACAGGTGACTCAATCGGTGCCAGGTCTCTTCTAGCGTGAGGTGGACTATACAGTATGCCCACTAAAGTCCCTTCCCACCCTCTTAACTTCGGAACGGCTGCTGCTATATTCATGAAAGTGGTGTCTAGGTATAGTAAAGTAGCCATGCGCTACTCAATAAAACCACCTACGGCGCCACCTGGTGGAAAACTGCGGAGTTAGCAATCCTATCTCGAAAACGGAACGAGATAGGAGAAAATAGTGATTTACAAAGTTGTAGAAAATCATCAATTTAGTACAAATAGATACCTTGGGGACATTAATGCAAAAAATAGAACGGTTAAAACGCGCATTTGTTTTTTTGTGATTTCCTACATTGTGACGTGACAAAACGATCTGAGAAAGAAAAAAGCAACTAGTTTTAACAATATACCTTTATTTGAGATGTTCAAACTTCTCACCGTCATTGCGGTGTCGTGTTTTGCCCGAAAGATAATCATTTCTCTTTCCGTTCAAGTTTCGTGACATCACAGTGTAGGAAATCACGAAAAAACAAATGCGCTTTTTAACCATTCTATTCTTCGCATTAATGTCCACAAGGTGTCTTTTCTTACTAAATCGATAATGCTCTACAACTTTGTGAATCACTTTTTTTCTCTATCTCATTCCGTTTTCGAGATAGGAAGGCTAACTTCGCTGTTTTCCACCAAGTGGCGCGGTAGGTGGTTTTATTCAGTAGCGCATGGCTACTTTACTATACCTAGACACCACTTTTATGAATATAGCAACAGCCGTTCCGAAGTTAAGAGGGTGGGAAGGGACTTTAGTGGGCATACTGTATGTGGTCGACCAAAATGATTTCGTAGAATTGCGTCGTCACAGGACTCCGACGAACAATCAAGGGTCCTTTGGAATGTCAAGGTATAGCAACCCGAAGCATCAGAGAGCCACCTGCATGCCTGACAATGGACATCAAGCAGTCAAGACGGTATGCTTTGGATGGTGTTCGTTAAATGTATATGCTACCAATGGTAAGAAACATTGGGAAGTTCAAGTCATCCGAGCAGATGTCACGATGTCAAATATTTAAATAACTATATTTAAGCATTGGCCCCATCTGGCATGTTTTCTGCTGTTTCTGAGAAACATGCATTCCTGCTATATTATCAAACCTATGGGAATTGTGCAACTTCGAGGACAACGAATACTTCCTCTACCTCTGGCGCTCGTTTTTGCAACAACATTTATGTCAACTGCATATAGTACTTATTAAACTTTTATAATTTTGATTCCATTCTGTTTTCACACCTGAAATAAATTTTGCTTTAATGATTTTTCTTCATGAACGACATTTTTTGTGAAACTATGAGACTTCGTTGAACAGAGAGTCATCAATATCTATCCTGTATTTGAAGGTAGTTTAGGAGAGAATATTCAGGCCTGATGAAGAAATATGTATTTTGACATTTTAAATTGCTTCGATCAAGTCTGCTAGAAATATAATAAAGCATTTTTTTTAAAATTCTGTTAGAAAATAGAATTCAAAAATTCATTTGGAGCTATTAACAGTGTTAGATTTTATTCCCTCCATCGTTTATAGCACGTTTATAGCATCGTATTATCGCCTTAGCACAAATATTTTGTGCTAAGGAACCAATAATAAGAAAAATGCCTAGGTCCACGACTACCAGAAGTTAACTTTCTTTACTTAAGTAGGTCATCTTACTGTGTTTATTTCGTCGTAATTAATTTTATCGTCTTCAAATGATATATATTTCAAAAGTAGGGTAAGAACGATCTTTAGTCTGTGCATTTCCAGCTGAATTGACTGCATTATGTGAACTGTCAGTAAAAGTTTAAACGATTTCCGCTTTTGATATTTTCCCTCTAAAGCGTTTTTGTCGGCTATGCTATTCTAGGGAGCCCATAATATGAGCTAAGTATTCGTTCATGCTAACTGGCTATACTGGATAACTTATTAGTTAGTGTCCTTATAGAAGTAAAGAGAAAATTCCTATGCGGCCTTAAGAAATCATTATTGTCAGTTTATGATTTAGAGGTTGTTAAATGCTTAAAATAAATTTTTGTGTAACCATATGATCTTTGAAGTTCGATATTTTCTCGTTCAGATTCTCGAAATAAATACACATGCATTTGCACAAGGAGTGTGTTCTGTATAAATTTCTCTCTTTCCATTTTAACGCGTACTCTTGTACCCCTTTTCTATCACAAGCAAATTACTACGGATGTTCTATATACTGTATTTTGTACGCTTTGTTGATAATACATACATAAAAAAAAACTCGTTCATAAAATGTCTAGTCAAATAATTTTATAGGTGAATGATAAATTATTTTCTCCTCCGTAGAAATTTCATTATCACTATCGCTCTATGAGGATTTTTTAAATATTTGGCGTCTCCTTGATCTTCATGCAAAATCTCACTAACTGTTATTTCCTAAAGCTGGGAACTATGAACTCCCTTGGCCTTTGAAAGTAAGTGGATACCTTACCATGGTAGCCACTTCTAAAGACCATACAGTGATGCAAATTTATTTTTTATAAATATTTAAAAACCTTTAATGTAAAGAGGGAAAATAAAGAATCCAAAAGAATCATAAGAATTTTCATTCATCGTCCTTAAGCACTGATACTAATGGGTTTTTTAGCATATCTAAGCCACATGGCAGGTTTGTATATTTTAAAATACCATCTGGGGTATCTGAGAACGGAGAAATGTGGACATTATAAGTTAAGGGGTCAGGTACCTTTTGGAAGCTAAGAGACTCGACAAACATATCAATATTTTCAATCAGCAGCAGTTATAAAAATCATTTATTCAGAAATATGAAAATTTTACTGTGAGTTAAACACTTTCTTCTTTATAAATGTGGCTCTCAATTTTTTTTCGTTTAAAGAAAATCTTTTAAATTTTTTAAAAATCTCAACCATTGTTATTTTTGCAATGTTCATTGTCTGCATCATTGAGTGCAGACTTACTTCTGTATATTAATGAATATACACTTTTTTAGATTTAAAATCAAATTATATAATATATCTTTCAGATGCAAACTTTGAAATCCAAATTCTTAGTTCATCATGAAAAAAGAATATTTATTTAAAAAAATTAAAAATTTGAAATGTTTTAAAAGTTTTAGTGTAATTACAATTTTTATAATAGGAATGACATAATACTGGTAATTTTAATTGTAAATGTTTATATTGCATGTATACAAAATTTCATGGTATTCTAGCCAACTGTTCTGGTGATATGATGTGCGCAATGACATAACAATAAAAAAATTCTTGAAATCTTAAAAAATTAAAATATTTCTCTTCAAGCCAACAAAAATTGAGAGCAATATTTATAAAGAAGAAAAAGTGCTTAATTCACAGAACAATTTTCATATTTCTGAATAAATGGTCTTCATAACTTCTGGTCATTGAAAAAAGGGATGTTTGTCGAGTTATTTGGCGTTTAAAAGGTACCTGACCCCTTAATAATCGATTGAATGACGCAAATTTTTGTACAAAAAAATTCAGAATCTACATAAATCTTACGAATAATATAAAGCAAGTCTTTATAGAGTTTCTAAGCTCACTTATACCCAGACTTGGGTGTATATAATTTGAAGTGGCACTCTATTTGAATTTGAAACAAACACAGTTTATACATGAAACAATGTTTATTGAATTCGTTGCACATATATAATTTTCTTTTACAGCAATAAGCATACGTACTACTTCTACGGAATATATATATTATCATTCAATAGAAATACACATTTCGAATACTCACAACCCAGCAGAGAGTCAAACCAGCAGTACTGCCACGTAAACTTTGGGCCTGCTAAGCACTAGCGCAGGATAACACCTTTTCAACCTTAACAACAACTTTTTTTTATTATTAATGACGCTGCATGGTATTTATACTAAGCGCGTATGCCGAAATTAGCATATTTCAAGCAGCTTCTTTAATTCATTCACTCAAAAGTTCGATTCTTGTGAATCGAATCTTGTGTATACCTTACATCTTTATACATTTTAATAATTTTATCAATATGTAATAATTAAACTGCAAATTAGAGGAATAATACAAAAATTAAATAATCTGAATAATTCTTTGTCGTAAACATTTTGAGTCAAACTAATCTTGTCTAAAAATTTTAAATTCCTTCTCTAGAGCGTAATCACCATTTTAAAAGGCTTTCAGCACAGCCTCGATATCAAATAATTAGAGTTAATGAAAATGCGCTTATATGTATCGACCGTCATGCGACTAAAAAATATTTGTGTCGCAGTAACGGCTTTTTACCATAACTCACGCCACATTCCTCCTTTCCATTTGCGCCAGCATCTATCTTTATCTTCAAAATCCCCGCTTATATCGCCGTGTCGGTGAAAAAAAAGAAGCAAAAAAAAAAAAAAATATTCATCTTCCTTCCGAAATCGGAACACCCAATGAAATCCTAAAATCCACTTTTCCTGTATTGCTTTTAAAGGTGTATATATATATATACACACATATATTTTTCTTTCAATTTTGATGTCATCAGTCTTTATAAATTCTCAACACCGCAGATTTTAAGGTCCATACATTTTTGATGATTTTAAAGTGCCTCCCCGTGTTTGTAAGAGATGGTGTTTAGAAAATGGAGTTTTGGGTGACAAAGGTTTTTGCAACATGGCTCAAAGAAAAATCATAGAACGAAATTTATTTGAGTTATTCTCGAGGTATCAAAGCATATGTTCTACTTTTTATATTTTCTGCATGGAGAAACTTTATAACACTTAGACTGCTATAATCATAATATATAAAATAAATTTTTATTATTGTGAATTTGAGAATAACTTTTAATGTGCTTTTTCTCTAAGCAGTTTATATTATGTTTGAGTAATTCATGAATAGAAATTTAAGTTTTTATAATTCCATCCGCACGCTTAAATAAATGGAAAGTTAAAACTATAAGTGAATGAATGATATCAAGACGTTGTTTTTAAGGTAGTTTTTATAGAAACTATAATAGTAAAAATGGTCTTTCTTTAGTATTGAATTTAACATGTAATTTATAAATAGGTATATTAAAGTGCTATAATCGGTATATTAAATAATAGGTATATTAAAGTGCTAGGTATATTAGACTGCTATAATCATAATATATAAAATAAATTTTTATTATTGTGAATTTGAGAATAACTTTTAAATAGGTATATTAAAGTGCTATAATCGGTATATTAAATAATAGGTATATTAAAGTGCTAGGTATATTAGACTGCTATAATCATAATATATAAAATAAATTTTTATCATTGTGAATTTGAGAATAACTTTTAATGTGCTTTTTCTCTAAGCAGTTTATATTATGTTTGAGTAATTCATGAATAGAAATTTAAGTTTTTATGATTCCATCCGCACGCTTAAATAAATGGAAAGTTAAAACTATAAGTGAATGAATGACATCAAGACGTTGTTTTTAAGGTAGTTTTTATAGAAACTATAATAGTAAAAATGGTCTTTCTTTAGTATTGAATTTAACATGTAATTTATAAATAGGTATATTAAAGTGCACTCTTAAAATGTATTATATCGATTAAAAATGATGATCATTAATATGGTATATCTTTCAAATTATGAATAAATGAAGGAATAAATGGCACCTCTAGTGCTACTTGTTATAGTCCACTTCTAGTGAGAAGGGTCCTGGAACCGGCTTTATGGTTACTGTGTAGAGTAATCTCACTTTTACCCGCACTTGGGTGTATATAATTTGAAGTGGCACTCTAAATGAATTTGATACAAACACAGTTTATACATGAAACAATGTTTATTGAATTCGTTGCACATATAGAATTTGCTTTTACAGCAATAAGCATACGTACTACTTGTACGGAATATATATTAGCATTCAATAAAAATACACTTTGCCATACTCACAAACCAGCAGAGAGTCAAACCAGCAGTTCTGCCACGTAAACTTTGGGCCCCCCAAGCACTTGCGCAGGATAGCACCTGGAGCTGCCTAACTCGTAGCTCCCTCTCGCTTATCTATCAACTTTAACAACCTCTTTTCAAACCCCTTTTATTAAAGAAGCTGCATGGTATTTATACCAAGCGCGTATGCCGAAATTAGCATATCTCAAGCAGCTTCTTTAATTCATTCACTCAAAAGTTCGATTCTTGTGAATCGAATCTTATGTATACCTTACATGGTTACTGCCTAGTGGAGGTAGAGTCTCGAAATGAGGAGTCGGAGATAATCACGAGCATTACCCACGAGAAATATTTATCGCTCTTCATCAAGAAAATTATGAAATTTTTCATTATTTAGGCTTTAAGAAAACCATCGCATGTTTTGATTTTTATTCTCGTGCAATCAACGTATTTTAGGACTTTTAACTCTTAATCATACTATTTTCCGAAGCAATGGGAGGGAGTTTCAGAAATACCCGATGAAATTTAGAGTCAAATTTACTTTTATAAATACTTGATCCTACAAAAATTTATTATTTTATATGCAGGTTTCTTTGTATTTCGGTCTTTGCAATTGTTAGTTCTTTTTTCTTTCGCCAGAGGAGACACGATCTTTTTCGGTAATTTTGTTTTCATTTAAAATAATATGTGTGGTCAGTTATATTAATAAATAATGGAAACATAAAACTGTGGGCATTCATAAATCGATGACAGCACGATTAAATAATTAAAAGTACACTACTGAAGTAGTGTATTCAATTATAGATTTTTTTTCATACCATGTAATGTCATTATTAGAGTTTCAGAAGTTCAGTTTTTGAATTTCTGCAAAGCATTTCATACATGTCCAATTTCTTGACGAATTTTGTTTTTATTTGTGATATAAGCAGGCTTTCGTAGAGAGAAATTGTAGAATTTTTATGGGTTTCAGAAACAGGAAGATGGAAAATTATGTTTTAAAGCTTGCATTTCTTCATTCTACATCTGCGTGTTTTACACACTTCGTTTGGTCGTCATTCTGGATATTTTTAACATCTGTAAAGGCGATTTCCATTTATACATATTTTTAATTTTCCTTATCTGATAGGTCCAATCGACTTAAGGCCTGCCCTCTCCTTTAAAGTGTTATGATTATTACACTAATGACCTCTTCTAATGAAAAATCACATGCAACTAATCTTTTTAACACTTTACAAAATTTTCCCCTTTTCCGCAATTTGAAAACGGAAAAATCTAGTCAAACTCAAATTTCATCCTCTGTGAAATATCTTCTCATAACTTGTTTTTATTTAGCCATATTTCTGGATATTTAAAAGTTAAATAAAAAAGTGAAAGATGTTTAGTTTAGTTGCAAATTTATAAATTGAAAAACAGACATAAGAAATCAGCCAGTGATGTACCAGGAAGAATAAAAGCCTCCTATCAGTCCCTATAGAAAGTTATTGGGGAGAAAAAAACAGCTTTTTCTTCAGGAGTGGGAAATTTTTCAACGTTGTATAAAACGTAAAATGTGTGAGGCCTGTGTTGCTGCAAGCCCTCTGTTAATACAGAAGGTCGTTCGCACTTTATGGAAACGATTTTGATAGTCCAGATATGTTTTATCACCCATCATTGCACTCTCTTGTTTCTCTTGATTTGACTCAATATACATGTCCGAACGTTTAAAACTTGTGTTACAATATATATATATATATATATATATATATATATATATATATATATATATATATATGTGTGTATGTATACAGAAGATCGTTCGCACTTTAAAACTATTTTGCTAGTTACGTTTATGTATAAATGCTGTATTTTTTGCGGCGATTTGCTTCTATCTGGAAGTCATGGTTGTTGACAATAGCTCTAGCTCAAATTTTCCATGAAAGTAAACTTTTTCTTAGTACCGTCATGTCAGTTTTACCTCATTCCTTTTGGACCGTTTTCCAAAGTCCGTTCAGTGTTCTTGGGTGCTGTATTCCTAAGGCTCGTTTTAATAAACTGAAAGAGCAATTGTCCATTGGAGAAACGTTAGGTGATTTTACAGGTGTTTCATTAAATGGGACACACATTATTCCTGTTTTTGAC
>OU015493.1:193666056-193683556 GCA_907164885.2 Dolomedes plantarius
TTGGCGTTTATGCAAAAAATCTATAGTTATTTAATCATCAGATATTAAAATACAAATAAACATTAAATTTTGTTGTTATTTATTTTTTTTTGTCTGGGGCCGACCAGAGCGTGAGAAACACGTAGGATCGTCCCGGAAGCTCCGTGTTTCTTCGATCGCTAGTGGAAAAATCGGTAATTTCGATAATCTGACGTCACAGCTTTCACGGTTAATACGGCATCGGCCTCGACGCTATATTTGGATACAAATATAGCGTCTATATATATATATATATATATATATATATATATATATATATATATATATATATATATATATATATATATATATATATATATATATATATATATATATATATATATGTATTTATGTATATATATATATATATATATATATATATATATATATATATATATATATACATATATATATATATATATATGTATATATATATATATATATATATATCTATATATATATATATATGTATTTATGTATATATATATATATATACATATATATATATATATATATACATATATATATATATATATATGTATATATATATATATATATATATATATATATATATATATATATGTGTGTGTGTGTGTGTGTGTATATATATATACATATATATATATATATATATATATATATATATATATATATATATATATATATATATATATATATATATATATATGTATATATGTATATATATTTTATCCCCCTCCTGGGCAGAAATCTTTTGGAGTAATAGACCTTTAAAGTGAATTAATTACGTCTCTAGTGCTACTTATTACCAGTTAGGTGCCGAAAATACGATAAATCCGTTCGGCGGTGTCCGTGACGTCATCTCTAATTTATTAACGTATCAATTAACATTACACATATTTATCACGAACACAGCTGGCTCTTCTAAAAAAGACTTATCCTAGAATGACATATGTTTGGAATCCCAACATATTGTACACTTAGGGCCGAAGCATTCTGGCAGTCAGTATTCGGGAATTTGCCAGTGGTAAAGCTCGGATCGAATCCTGACAAGTGCCATTCAATGCTATCGTGTCTACGCCAGTTATGGGCACGTCAAATCTGCAAGCTGGAAAATTTCCTTTTGGAATTTGAGAAGTGGTAAGAGGTCACGTGTCTCCCGAGAATGGAATCAAGGAAAACATTAGAGAGAACATAATAATAACATGGAAAAACTAGGGATGGGTAAAAGTCTAGCATTTTCATATTGTTACAATGTTTGTTAGGTTGTATTTCCTAAAAGTTTGACGAAAAATACATAAATTTAGTGTCTACAAGGGATTTTTGCTTACGTTCGGAGCACTTTTTTTTCCCAAAATATACAGTACTGATTAAAAACATATATTTTTAGTTCAAATGTGATATAAAATCATGAAAACAAATATAATCAAATATAATTTTGGTAAAAATTTCATAACATTTTAAAATAAAGGGAATTTTTTATAAGTTTTTAGTACAATTGGGTGCTTACGCTAGAGACTTTAGACTCAGTTCAACTTAATGTATTTTAATTTCCTTTATACTATATAATACTGTGACACTTACCTGTGTTCTGAAGTAAAAATTTTACAATATTTCCAAAAATCCCTGAAATATACCCAAAAAGGGAAAAAATATCAGGTAGTCTCTTCTACAAAACTACCGCGGGATATTAACGTAGGATTACTTATCGTTGCTTACCTCTTTTGTATGTATATATGTATGTATGTGTTATGTATATATGTATCTATATATATGAACGTATGTATATATATACATATATGTATGTCAAAATTTTAACGAATTTTGGTACTTTTCTGTTTAACTGTTTACTGCTTGTCCAAACGATACAGGCTGGGTTTGGTGCGCTACCAAAATTATAATTCGCGAGGTACGGACTGACGGTTTTACTCTGAAATTTTGCTTTCCAGAGGACCGTTATGGAGTAACGTAATCCTACTTTAAGAAGCACTAATTTTTTTAAAAAATTATTTTTTATAAGTACTTGTAGACTTTAAATAAACACATGTAGCTTAGATTTTAGGTCAAAACATAGTTAGTAATATATAAACACTATTGCAAAATTTCATTAAAATATGTTGAAAACTTTTTAAATGATTAGCTTTCTCGTTTACAAAAGTAACTGAAAAGTAGTTTTCTTGAAAATACTATTAAAGAGGCTACTTCCAGGCATTAAATATCACTTTCGGTTTAATAATTACAAGATAAAAAGAACTTTTTGTATACCATGTTTTTAAATTTTCTGTTGAATCATATAAACTTGACAATTCTATGTATTAATAAATACTTTTTCAAAATTTTTTGATGAATTATCCCATCAACTTGAAAGAAAATGAAGTTAACTGGAAGTTAACTTGCGTTTAACTTTTCTTTTCCGTCCCGGCCGATAGATGGCTGCACCAGTCTACAAAACAAAATTAACAGAAAATAACTGAAAATTAATTTAATTCTGCTTAAATATGGCTAAATGTATTTAAAAATGAATTGTCATCGTGTTCTGAGCTATTCTAAAAGTTTCAAATGTCTAGCTAGTCGGGAAGTTAGTTAAAAATCGATTTCAAGATTTGTACTTGACAAACACACACACAAACACACAAGAAAGCAAGTTAATAAAAACATGGTAATAAATGGTACATAAGTTCTCATCGAATTATCGTACGCATAAAATTAAAGCAGTTTTAGAATACTGAAAGATTGGCCTTTAAAACAGAGCAATAATAACAATTTCGAAATTTTCCACCAAAGCAGTCATTTCAACGTAGACCTTAAGGTATAAATTTAATTGGGGTAAACTCAACTTGAATGAATATAGGCATTTTATCTCCAGAAAATCGCGTTTCCTTTCATCTCAGTCCTAAACATGATCTTGTCCCTTTCACTGGCACTACACAACAAGGTAACACATTCATATTTCAATGAAAAATATTTCAGTTCAATTATCCGAAATGCATCATTATATAACCTTATAAATACTTCATTACTACAAAACCCACTCGGGTTATGAATGAACCCTGATTACACTGCAACCACCATGACTGACCATTAAAATGATTTATATAAAACGGCTCCCCCCATTTTCGAACAGAACTTCTCCTTTCTGCGATGTCTCTTTTCACTAAAATATGATGGATTGCAAGATTTTCAAAAAGTTTCATAGATTAATATGCCGTGCCTTTTTTTTCCCTATAAGAGGCACAAAGGAACTTTTCTTAAAAATGCCAAGACTTTATTTTCAGCCTTCATGCTACATTACGTGTTCTTCATATTCCTTTTATATATATACGGGGGTAAAAAAAATCACGACTCAAAAGATATCACGAGGCATAAAAGGACGAAAAAAAATTCTTAGCTGACCATTACGTTCGTATATTTATGGCATGAAGGGACAGAGGCATTCTCGAACAACAACAACAAAAAATCGTCAATAAAAGAATGCATTCAAGCAGAGGAAATCATGAGAAGTAGCAGCACAGTATGGCTCATCACTAAAAAGGGCTCAGTGACCACTCTATTTGAAGTCTCCATCCGGTTCGCTCTGGGTGAAATTATTCCAGAGAAATATATTTTAACGTTCTTATATAAGTTCAAATTTTATATATCTACGGTCATAGAGGACAACCAAATACATATGCACTTATATATCTAGAGGATAACGATAATTTATAAATCATAGCAACGAACTATTGCAGTAACAGAAAAAAAGGCACATAGTCATAAACATTTATTTAATTAGAAACTTTCCTAGTAAGGATCTACCCTTGTTTTTTTATCAAATAAGCAAATTAAACATGAAAAACTGAAATTACGTCTAAAGCTGACTCCTAATAAGCAAATTTTAATGACACTGCGAACATTTTCTAGACTTTTTAGATTGGTCTTACATTACCACTGAAAATCTTGATAAGGGTAAAAAAAAAGATTCAAACTAATTTATTAAAAGATTTTATTTTTAAAACCTGAAATATTTTTTCAATACTAATATATTAAAAAAATTTTTACTAATATATAAAAAGATTTTATTATTTTAACCCTTCAGCGAGGGCGCCCGTGTACACAGTGCAACATTTTCTTAATTTTGAATGGTTTGTTTTTACATGTAAGGTTTGAATGTTCTAAGCAGTTTCTATTTATAGCTACACCCTTTCTAACGCAGGTCTGATTTTCTGACCCTTGTATTTGTTTCCATTCATTGTTAATCGTGATTTAACCGTGGTAAACCAGCGATTATACTGGATTACAATACGGCAAAATCAGGAGTTGATGTACTCGATCAAATGTGCAGATATTACACGGTATCCCGCATATCACGAAGATGGACTCTCTCATTGTTTTTTAGGTTTTTGCACATAATAGTAATCAATCCGCAAGTTGCCCTTAGATACAATAAACCGGACAGTTTTGAAATAAGGCTATTGTATCTGCATTCTTTGGCCTTTAATTATGAATATATCTCAATATTATCAACATTTTATATCTTGTCATGAAACGCAGAATTATTATTTTCAATTTGAAAAAAAAGATATACGAATTATCATCAAAAATATTAATTTTACAGATAACTCATCCAATCTCTACAGGCTCAATAAAGAAAAACATCTACAACCCAATCTCTTTAAAACTTAAGACAGAGCAGAACTTGCTATCTAAAGGGAAACGTTGGGAAGAGATCCAGGACAGCTGGAAAGACTATAGTCATAAATCCCGTGCAGAAGCAGTGGCACATTTCAGACTGAAAACAGGCCACGACTGTCTAGCAGAACATTTAAACCGAATTGGTATCCTAACCAAAAGTGAATGCCAGGTCTGCAGGGCTGGCAATATATATGCAGATCATTTACTTAAATGCCCAGGACTTGATCCGGAAGCCCAAAAAAGTGAGAACTTTACCAAATTATACTGTGACGCTAGAGATATGATGAACTTTCTATGAACTTTTAACACCTTTTATCTGACTTTGTTCACTGTTGTGCTATATGCATCTGTTCAATGCTTAGTTCTTTGCTGTTTGTGTTGCCTGTAAATATGGATTAATTCTCCAAATAAAGCCATAGGTTAAAAAAAAAAATTTGAAAAAAAATATTGCAAAAGGAATAATCAAGGTTGAAAGAGACGTTGCACTTTGTGCCACGCGCGCCTGTTGGTGTTCCAAAAATTGGCTCGCCCGCTGAAGGGTTAAGGGAACGGTGGACATTAAAATTTACTTTTTTTACTTTTCATCATAGAGATACGACATTTTGTACATATACACATTTCAGTATAAATAAATAGAATACCTTAAACGAAATTTCCAATCTTATTATAATTTTAAGATTTTAAAAAAAAAATTGAAATTTATAAACAAAATTTTAAAGTGCTCCTTGCTACTTAATTTTTGAGATATTTCCTCGATTGAGATATTTTAATCTCTTTAAACTGCATAACAAACAAATCTGGGTATCAATTATTTAATCCCTCGAATAGTTAATTTTTGAGAGATTTTTTTCTGAATTCCATCCCGATTTTCATCAAATTTTTGCCTTTTGAAGAGATATAAATCAAGTTTAATTACCTTAATGAAGTCGAATTGTAAAATGCGTACCCGGTTTTTTTGTAAGCAGCATCAGGATTCTTAATCATCAATTTCATGAATTTTGAAGAAAAATTAAGTAGCATGGAGCATTTAAAAAATCTAAAAACCTTGAAAAATCTGTTTTGAGAAAAGCAGATTTAAAATTTATTACTACACTTAACCATTATAAATTACTTTGTAGAAGCTTCATAAATGATTTTTTACTTGAAAAAAATTATTTTCGTACTAATAATCTACAGAAATATATATACAGTATGCCCACTAAAGTCTCTTCCCACCCTCTTAACTTCGGAACGGCTGCTGCTATATTCATAAAAGTGGTGTCCAGGTATAGTAAAGTAGCCATGCGCTACTGAATGAAACCACCTACCGCGCCACCTGGTGGAAAACTGCGGAGTTAGCATTCCTATCTCGAAAACGGAACGAGATAGGGAAAAAAAGCGATTTATAAAGTTGTAGAAAATTATCAATTTAGTACGAAGAGATACCTTGTGGACATTAATGCAAAGAATAGAACGGTTAAAACGCGCATTTGTTTTTTCATGATTTCCTACACTGTGAGGTCCCGAAACTTGAACGAAAGGAGAAATGATTATCTTTCGGGCAAAACACGAGACCACAATGTGCACAGTGGTATATCGCTTTTGATCCCCAATCAAAAGGACCGCGGTTCAAACCTCGAGGGTTTCATCCTTGTACTGATTGTCTTTATAATCAGATTAGACAATACGTAGATCGTGTAAAACAATGTCTCATCAACTCAACGCAACTTGCGCTTGGTGTTCGAAATTTTTGCAGTATGCAAATACGTAAGAAACGTCACGCCTGTTCACCTGAGACAGCTATAAAACAGACATCTTCTTGGGGTTGTAGTATGTTGATACTCGTGGTCATGGCTGAGTATTCCAAAACTGAGATCTCCAGTGAAGCAGTACCTCGTCAAGAAATTCGGGGACCAAATAATTGGGTATGGCGGTTTCGAAGAGTGGCCTCCACGTTCGCCTGATCTGACTCTACTGGCCTTTTTCCTGTGGGGATACCTGAAACAGAAGGGTTATGCGACCCCTCCACAAACATTGCAGGACCTTAAACGACGCATTACGGACGCTTGTGCCAACGTGTCACGCTCTATGCTCCAACGTGTTCAACGTGAGATGATTCAAATGAGGATCCAAATGTGTGTTGCAGCTGACGGTGAGAAGTTTGAACATCTCAAATAAAGGTATATTGTTAAAATTGGTTTTTTTTCTTTATCAGATCCTTTTGTCACGTCACAGTGTAGGAAACCACGAAAAAACAAAAGCGCGTTTTAACCATTGTAGTCTTCTCATTAATATCCACAAGGTATCTTTTCGTACTAAATCGATGATTTTCTACAACTTTGTAAATCACTTTTTTTCCCTATCTCGTTCCGTTTTCGAGATAGGAATGCTAACTCCGCAGTTTTCTACCAGGTGGCGTGGTAGGGGGTTTCATTCAGTAGCGCATGGCTACTTTACTATACCTAGACACCACTTTTATGAATATAGCAGCAGCCGTTCCGAAGTTAAGAGGGTGGGAAGGGACTTTAGTGGGCATACTGTATATTTTACAATAGCACAATCAGTATTACAATGACGAGATTTGCTATAATAGAGGTCCACCGTTCCCTTAAGAAAACAGAATCTTCGAACAATCGTCTCGTAGCTGGGCTTCCCATACTGCTGAAGATAGGTCCTGGAGTGTGCTTTGTGGATCTCACTGTGTTCCGGATTCACCCAGTGCAGCTGCAGTGGCCGAGTTTAGACTTTTGACCGGACACGATTGTCTTAGTGTCCATTTGTTTCGTTTTAATTTGACTAATTCACCTGATTGTGTCTTGTGTAACTCTAGACAAGACATGACATCATGGACAAGACATGGCTGCTCATCTGGACAAGTATTCTGCACTAAATGATTTGGACTGTACTGTCAAAAAATATTGGAGAGCTCGTTGGCTGATGTCCTGATGGTCAATGGCCTGGAATTTGTTTAATAATAATAAATAATAATAATTATTATTATTTTAAAAGCACTGAACATGCGATCTGTTCTATATATTGAACTAGCTGAAAACCCGCACTTCGCTACGGAGTACATTCAAATTAAATACAACGGTAAACGTATGCAATTAATGCCAAAATATATATATATATATATTTATAATAAATACGACGATCAATATATACAATTGATGTAGAAAAAAATATATATATATTTATAAAAAAATCGTAAGGGATATTTTTATAGACAAAATAATGTCCAATCGTCTGCCGCATTAGCAAGAAAAAAATATTTTTTGTCTATTTAGTTGTTATGCACGTGACGATAAATTTATTTAAAGTACCAGAAAAAGAAATCACGTGATCGGCATTTAATAAATTAAATTCTAAAAATTAATCTTTAAAAATTCACAAAGAATCAGAAAATGGAGGTAAAGATTCGAAAAAGATTTCATTAAAAAAAATATAATCTTTCTCGTGATATAAATTTTATAACCCTCAAATTATTATTTTAAATGCAAACTTTAAAAATGTTACTAAAACAGCTTAAAAATTTAATTTAAAAAATCTAAGAAGAATTTTTCAATAATCTCTCTTGGTGCACCCCTACACTATAACAAGAATCGCCATGCAAAATTTCAGCCCTTTAGGTCCAGCGGTTTGGTCTGTGTGTTGTATGTCAGTCAGTGAGTCAGTTACGGAACTGTTTTATATAGTATATAGATAGTCACCCTGTTCACAGTTTGACACCACGTTATACCAATAAATAATTTGTACAGGTCATTTAAACATACGTTGTGTCAAATAAACTGTAATTCAGGGTCAGTAAGCGTGCACTTAACACTTATGCCCGTATAAATTCAACCGGCCATTTGAGAGTCCGAACGTAATTGAGTCTTTAGTAGTGGGGTTCTTAGGTCTTGACCACTTTATCGCCTGTATTAAGGCATATATTTCAAGGTACATGTGCTCAGGAATTAAAATTTTAAGTAAAGGAAAAGTTAAAAAATTTAAGTAATTAAAAAAATTTTAAGTAAAAGGAAAAGTTAACTCAATAAACGCTTGAATACGTTTAGGCTCAATAAACGCTTGAATACGTTTAGGCTCAAGAAACGTTTGAATACGTTTAGGCTCAATAAACCCTTGAGTACGTTTAGGCTCAATAAACGCTTGAATACGTTTAGGTTCAATAAACGCTTGAATACGTTTAGGCTCAATAAACGATTGAGTACGTTTAGGTTCAATAAACGCTTGAGTTCGTTTAGGCTCAATAAACGCTTGAATACGTTTAGACTCAATAACCGCTTGATTAAATTTATGCTTTGAGTATTATATTTTACATAAGTATATTATGAGGTATAGTGTACCTCATAATATACTTATGTAAAATGTGAAATTAAATTTTTTTAAATTTTTAAATTTTAAATTTTAAATTTTTTAAAATTTAAATTTAAAAAAATGTTAAGTAGAAAATGTGAAATTAAATTTTTTTTTTTTAATTTAAAAAGTCAAAACGGGAAGAAATTAACTGAGAGAATAAGAGAATTACTGCCTCAGTTAATCTTTTATAATGAATGACCTTTTACTACAATGACAGATCGCTCCGCAAGGGGGAAACTAATTTACTCTGTCGGGACATACAGGATTGTGGAAAGAGACAAGTCAGATAGCGCAATTTGTGCAGTTGACCCTGACACTCAGTCTACTGTAGACGCTACATAAATTCATAACATCCGTATAACTTTGCCCCTCTTATTCAGTCTCACATTTCCGGTTCAGTGGCTTTTTGACTGACTTAGACAGCAGTCGAATGTCCTATAAAAGGGTTAACAAAACCACAGAAATTGTTGCACTAAAAAATGGCTACAAGGACAAAAAAAATTATATGGAAATTATTATAAATGCAATAAATACAAAAAAATATACTCACGAATCTATATATATAAAACAGTTCCGTAACTGACTCATTCACTGACTGATTGACTGACTGACATACAACGCACAGATCAAACCGCTGGACCTAAAGAGCTGAAATTTTGCATGCCGATTCTTCTAATAGTGTAGGGGTGCACTAAGAAAGATTTTTCAAAAATTCATCTTAGATTTTTTTAAATTAAATTTTTAAGCTGTTTTTTAAACTTCTTTTACGTTTGCATTTAAAATAATAATTTGAGGGTTATAAAATTTATATCACAAGAAAGATCATAAACATTTTTTAAAAATGAAATTATTTTCGAATTTTTACCTCCATTTCCTGATTTTTGGTGAATTTTTAAAGATTAATTTTTAGAATTTAATTTATTAAATGCTGATCACGTGATTTCTTTTTCTGGTACTTTCTTTTTCTGGTCAATAAATTTATGTTCACGTGCGTAACAACTAAATATACAAAAAAATATTTTTTTCTCTTTCTAATGCAGCAGACGATTGGATATTATCCAAAAAAAATGCATATCCCTTACGATTTTTTTATAAATATATATATATAGATAGATATATATTTTACATCAATTGTATACATTGATCATCGCATTTATTATAAATATATATATTTATTTTTTGGCATAAATTGCATACGTTGACCGTTGTATTTAATTTGAATGTACTCCGTAGCGAAGCGCGGGTTTTCAGCTAGTAATATATATTATTATTCGTTGGTTGGTCTTCTCAATTTTATATAATTGTGCCTTATATTATTATATTACTAAACCTCCTATCACAAATACGAATATAAAAATTTAATCATTTGATTGTTAAATTCAAATTCAATGTAGTAAAAACAATTTTTATTTCTTTTTGTCTGATTTTTTGCATATATTAATTTTAGTAATGATGTTTCTTTATTTATCTGAAATAGAATTCGCCCTAATCACTTTCACTTTTTTTCGCTTATCCAAAGTATTATGTGCGGTTAACCCTTTAAACTAAACCGCGTTATTATTTAAGATAGATTATTCATTGATAGATAAGGGGTAAATCTCTTTATAAATATTGGTGAGGTATAACTCTTGATTAACATATAATTATAATATATATCAGTTTCAGGTCAGTGTAAAAGTAATAATGCCTCCTATGGCATAAAAAATGATAAAGAATTTATAATTTACAAGTAAATTGTATGCAAATAGTTGTTATGCTATAAAACCTACTCAAAATAAATTATCATACAAATTAAATAAAGTTTCTCTTCTTCTATGCAATGGAAAATCGACTAGTAAGTTGTAAGTTTTTATTCACTTTTCCAATGCAATGAGATCTTTTATGTCGTTATTTTGGGAATATATAAGAGTTTATAAAATACATCTGGCATTAGTAATTATAACAAAATAATTTTAATGAAAAAAATTACATCACTTTAAAAATAAATTTTATCCTAACATTGTGGTAAAAATAGATGCCTTTAAATCGCAGAATGTCTCTCTAGATGTGCTGAAACGAGAAAGTGGATTTATTTTTTTTACTATCAAAGCTTAGAGAGGTAAATTTGAGCTTTCTGAATACGAAATTCTGTCTACTTGGCTTGTTTGCCAACATAGCCAGAAACCACCCGAACGTTTACTTTAAATTTCTACCATTTCGTTCTTTTCAAATGGCAAGGAAGAAATTTTCAGCATTCTTTCTAAAGCCAATAATTGCAATGAATGTGTGTGAGTATGTATGCATAAAAAAACCGAAAATATACATGCACAAAGATACTTTGCAAAGCTGTAAAACATTAATATAAATGAAACAGTTTTTAAAATCAACTAGGTTTCTAAAAGTCATACTTTTATGGGAGGGTCATATTTTTTAAGGATTTCTGTGATGAAGGAGCTTTGGTTTTTTTAGTATTAATTTTTAATATACAGCGTTTTTCAATAATTAATAGAGTTATGATACTGAGAGAGGTTTAAAATACGGAAATGAAGAAAATTGTTTCGCTTTTTTTATGTCTCTTTCTATTTTTGAATTCGCTTTTTATATTTTAAGTATAAAACTTAATATGCACATATTATGCAGAATCCTTATATACAACCATACAAAATCACAAGACAATAAAAAAATGTACGAATGCAAAAGAAACTTAAAAAGAGTTTAAAATAACTAAAACTAGTATATTGCTTAGAGCAGTAGTTTCTCAGTCGTTTCATTTTCATGTTTTGTCGTAAATCGGCTATTTTTAGCTCTTGATAATTCTCAGCATTATTAAACTTAGATGTTTTAAAATGAAAAAAACCTTCATACCCTTTGTGATAAGGGTCACCAATATGGTCCCACTTTTTCTTAAATAAAAGGAAGGTGAGTTTCAACTTCAAAAATGAACAGTTGCGAAATTAAATATGCGGTGGAGACCGATAAACAATACAGAAAAGAAGTGAATATACAAAATTGGTTATTCAAGCGTTGAAGATGTATGGACACCTGCTTACTAAAATATTATGTAAACTCATGCACAGTGGTTGTAGAGTATCTGACGAATAATTCTATATTAAAGTTTCAATGAGGTTTTTACCAATATGGTTTGGACATATGATTAATTTTTAACTTTCACGCTAATAATCAAAAAAAGATATATTTAACGATAGTCAGATGAAATTGAGATTTTGAAATCAGGGAGATTTTTTTCACTATATTGCCTAGTTAGAGCCTAGAGGTGAATTCGCCAGTAACAACTGTAAACTTTCATGACTCGACTGTTTGGGCTACTTTTCAAATGATGCGAGAAGGCTGCACTAACTTGGGTCAAAGCACTACTTTCTTTGGTTATGAAGCTATACCTGTAATAATTTGCTTCAGTAAAGCACTAGAATGTGATAAAAGTGATGCTTAACCCTACACTGCATGATTCTTTAAAATCAAACAAAACTTTTTTTGGTGATAGACTTCTAATCAAATAGATTGGAAAAAATATTGAAAAAAATAATGTTTTTCAAATTTTTATTTTATGGAAAAAAATCCGTTTGATTCATATATGAATCAGCATGCATTAAGGTATCCGTACACCTTCGGAGGTGATTTTTTGAAATTTTTTTAATTTTGTCTTTTTATTTTTTTTTTATAATGACATTTAATATTCTTCTAGAGAAAGTAAGCAGAAAAAGGAGTTTCGTATAACGGTACCCCGAGGCCTCTATCCTACCATATAGTTTATGATACAGGTATTAAGCGAAGAAAATATGTAAGGAAAATTATATGCCTCTTGTTTCATTGACACATTTTTGATTAATATTATATTAGTTGTAATGATTTTTAAAATATATAGTTATGTCATTTTATTAAGAAGAGCACATTTTAAAATCAAATGTACGTTGAAGTAATGTATCAGATATTCATCCTCTAGAAATATCTGATTGGCTCAGTTTCCTTTACATAAATTTTATATTTAATTCTAATACATAGTCTTTTTTATTTCAATAATCTTCTTCTTATATAATTTCAAAGTTTATTTTAATTTTTATTTCCTTCATCCCAGTTTATGAAAAAAGAAAAATACGATTCTTAAGAGGGGCATTAGGGGACTGAAATTAGAATATTTTTTGAATGAAATCGTCAAAGATCTCGGAAATGTTGTAACAAGAAAATTTCTTTCATTTCTAGGGAAAATTAATTTTAATTTGTGTTTTGTATGGGCTAGGAAATCTTCTCTTTAAGTAAACAAATAAGTTATTCAAAGAAGTTATTCTCAATTTTTTAAGGCTGTATAAATGTATGTGATGAAATAAACTTGAAAAGCTTTTTGTGTAGACAAAACTAGCACACCCTTTTCAACTGTTTAATAAATTGAGCTCTATGTATCATAATAAATTTCATTTTTATTATTTTATATATTTCATTGCTTAAAGGAAGCCATACATATCAAAAAGTTGGAACATAAATATTTTTGAAATAATATCGATTACTTACAACACATCATCGATTTCTTACCACACTTACAACATATCATCACTTATTTTTCATACAGTCCTCTGAATAGCAGTTCTTATATTGGAAGAGCTCTCGATTCTTAATTTGGAAACGGAAGAATACGTTACTGGGCAGCTCAGAATATCAAAAACACTGCAAATAAAAAATTTCATTAATATCAGATTAAAGTATTGCTTAATATGGAAAAACTTCTTAAGGAGTCCGTAATAGTTGCTATAAACATTTCTAGCCTTTTATTTTTAAACTACTAGCGAAAAGTTTATATCGCACTTCTCGTCAAAAATAATTTAAAGTCTTTTAATTATTCTTGCTTTTAACTGAGTAGTAGTATTCTTAAATCTGTTCATTTATTTATTCTCCCAGTTTTTCTAATGTATAAATATAACTAGCTCAATTTTTGGTTTCATTATTTCTATATCAATTAATGATATGAAATAAAAAATTAGCAATAACAGGAAAAATTTATAAAGGAAAATTAAACTCTAAACACGTTCTTTTTTATTAAAAAATTCTTACTTGGGAAGGGGGTCTTTATAATGCTTGAACATAATGAACAAATTTTTTTACCATATGAGTACGTAACATGCAATGTACCATAGAAACTTGGTATTTAACATTTATAAGAGCGAACCATGTCTTGATGATCTTAGAAATATTTTGTCACTTTATTATATTTTTGTGACGTCTGTTCCACCTTTTGCAAATTCAAGCATAAAAAATTAAATTTTATGAAAAAGTACTCATATATTATTGCATTTTGAACCTTAACCCAGCAATTATTTTCAATTTTGTCAAAACTCTATATGCTTTTATCTAAGCTATGTAAATACTATATCATAATCAAACATTGAAATACATTATTGATCTAACTATTGTCGTTTTACTTCATGCTGTGACTAAGCAAAAATCAATTGATGTTGAGCATTTTTAATCTATTTTATATCGTGGCATGTAGTCTTTGTCTTGTAAGTTCGTACCTAAAAATTAAATTTATTGAAAAACTAAATTATATTATCATATTTTTTTACCTCAATTCAGCAACTATTTTCATTACTGTTGAAATACTACGCACATTTATCTAAGCAATCTATGTATTATATTATAATCAAACCATACAGTATACTATTTATCTAACTATTGTCTTTTTATATCATGTTGCAAAATATCGAACAATCAGTTAATGTCGAGCATATTTAATAAATTTGTAATAAATTTGATATTGTGACATTCATTCGTTCTGTTGTATGTTCAAAACTAAAATTTAAATTTTACGAAATAGAAACTACTCTTAAATATTGTCGCATTTTGGACATTAGATCAGTATCATTTTTGTTGAAATGCTACGCACATTTTTCTGAACTATCTAATTATTGTATTATTATCAAACCATGAAATTCATTATTGATCTAACTTTTGTCGTTTTACACCATACTGCGAAACACCCAGCAATCGATAGATGTTGAGCATCTTTAATAAATTTTGCATTGTCACATCTCTGCGTTCCTTTATATAACTATCCTAATTAAGTATTCCAGTATTTATATAATACAGTACTTATATAGTACTTACTTGAATCTAATAGATTTTCTACTTTTTTTAATCTGTTAATCGATTTGCATGAAGTGTTCAACATGAATCGATTGTTTCATGTTTCATAGCATGATGTAAAAAGACAGTGTTTAGATCAATAATGCATTTCTTGGTTTGATAATAATGTAATACTTAAGATATAAAGTAATACTTAGTTAATGATGCATTTATTGGTTTGATAATTATGTAATACTTATTATACAAAGTAATACTTAGTTATAACAAGTATTTAGTTATACTGTAGTAAGTATTTAGATATATAAGATATTAGTTATACTGCAATAAGTTATATTGTAGTAAGTACTAACTAAGTACTTATATAACTAAGTACTTATTACAGTACAACTAATTACTTATATAACTAAATACTTATTACAGTATAACTAAGATCTTATATAACTAAGTACTTACTACAGTATAACTAAATACTTGTCCTAACTAAATATTACTTTATATCCTAAGTATTACATAATTATCAAACCAAGGAATGCATCATTAACTAAGTATTACTTTATAGCCTAAGTACTACACTATTACGAAACCTAGAAATGCATTATTGATCTAAACACTGACTTTTTACATCATGCTTTGAAATATGAAACAATCGATTGATGTTGAGCACTTCGTGCAAATCGATTAACCGATTTTTAAAAAAAATAGAAAATCTATTACATTCAGCATCTTATGCGCACTGAACAAGACGCTTCAGAATTAAGTGAGTGCAGCACGATCACTTGAGAATTCCATGAATCGCTTATTCTTTTCAACCGAAACATCATCTTTATTTCCTGACTATTATACCCTTTCAGATATTTAACCTCAAGATTGGCCCTCTGTAATGCTCGTCCGCCCTGGAGGATCTCAGTTTTCAGCCATTAGCATTTCTCCCTCTGCGATGGTTAATTAAGCCGGAATAAAATTAAAGAGAAAGGCGCGTTCATTAAGGAAGGACTTCAGGGTGTAAGAAATGTGTCATAGGGGGAAAGCTGGAAATTACTCAGCGGGTGGTGCGACGAAATATTACCAACATTTTTGAAGCAGGATCATAAGGGCGGGAAAAATCACGAAGAGCGGAACATTTTATCGATATATTGTTATTTATATTTGAGTAAAATTATGTGTATATATATATATATATATATATATATATATATATATCATAAGGGTGGTTGTATGGTATTATACGGGGTATAACAGAGATTGTAAGCAGTTGCATCAAATTTAAAAATGAATTGATTTTTAATAAAATTTATTATTAAACTATAATAATTAATGTTTAAGGTATTATTGATATTTATCATTTATAAATTTATCAATTGTACATATAGACTAATATTTACCTCAACTATGTATTTAATGATAAAATAGTACTAAGTTATGATATAAATGTCCCCAATAAATATCTGAAACTGAAAGTAACCAATTAAAGTTCCTAAAATTTTTAGGGTAGAAGTTGAAATCAGAGACTTTTGTATCTTTGATACAAATTATTACTTATGTCTACAAATAGGTATAAGAAAATAATATTTACAATCCTTTTTGTACCCTTGTATGATGTAAAGTAACGATAACTTGTAAGGTATACATAAGATTCGATTCACAAGAATCGAACTTTTGAGTGAATAAATTAAAGAAGCTGCTTGAGATATGCTAATTTCGGCATACGCGCTTGGTATAAATACCATGCAGCTTGATTAATAGAGAGGTTGAAGAAGGTTTTGTTAAGTTTGATAGATAAGCGAGTTAAGGGAGCTACGAGGTAAGCAGCTCCAGGTGTTAATCAGCGCTTGTGCTTAACAGGCCCAAAGTTTACGTAGCAGAACTGCTGGTTTGACTCTCTAGGTTGTGAGTATTGCAAAGTGTATTTTTATTGAATGCTAATACTTATTCCGTACAAGTAGTACGTAGGCTTATTGCTGTAAAAGCAAATTCTATATATGCAATGAATTCAATAAACATTGTTTCATGTATAAACTGTGTTTGTATCAAATTCATTTAGAGTGCCACTTCAAATTATATACACCCAAGTCTGGGTAGACGTGAGCTATTCTCTATAAACTTATAATAACATGAAGAATTTATAAGCATTAGAAAGCCTTAAATAATTTTATCACAAAAAAGTTAATTAATGGGAATAAAAGTCAATATGCATAAATATTTAAGTTGAATTTAAATTTTTATTTAAACATGCATAATTAATTTTAATATTTTTATTTTTAAAGTAGATTTTAATAGTGTGAAAAAATAACAAAACCTGATTTAAAATAATACATACCAAATTAATTTTTGACGATTAAACATTCCTGACATTGAAGTAATGTAAAATACACCAAGATAGTCTTTTCTGCATGGCATTAATCTATAGATATAAAACAGTTCC
>OU015493.1:193688556-193791056 GCA_907164885.2 Dolomedes plantarius
ATCTATATATAGATCTATATATATATATCATATATATATATATATATATATCCGTAATTCTTGACTATAATACGCATGCTTGATTTTCAGCGAAATTTTACTGTAAATTTACTGTAAATTTTACTTTTTTAAATTCGACTGTAATACACACCCCATAACTTTTCAATATTTATTTAAAAATTGCACAAATATTTATTAACATAAATAAAATTTGTAATAAAATAAACGACAACGTCAAATTAGGTAGAAAAAAAACTTAAATTTTTATTTCAAAGCAACAATACTGTGAAATTTTCAGACTAAATCACTTTCACTAGAATACAGCTCATCAATTGTTAGTCGTTTATTCAATGTTTAAAACTACGTTTTTCTCTACACTATTATAATTCGGAACCCTCATTATTAAGCACTAAAATGTGAAAAAAAAGTGTGTATTATACTCAAAATTTTACGGTATATATATATATATATATATATATATATATATATATAATTTAATGTTACTATTAATTTTTATAAATTTCTACAAAAGTGATCACAAAATGCAAAACCGAAAATGTCAATATAATAACTGCTTGATAACATTGAATTTTTAAAATTATTTGTTTCTCATACTATTAAAATCTCATACTATAATACTTAAAATACCATACTATTAAACGATTTATATACTCCTATAAATGAACTTACAAAAAGCATGTAGGTTCATTTAATCACAATATTTTATTTTTTTCCCTTAATTTCATTCATAATTCTATGCATTCCTCCCAAGATAGTCTCCTTAATTTAGGCTCATCTGTATTTAATTGATACAGTTCTGTAATTAACCAGAAAAATGCAAATAACTGAAGGACGAAATCTGAGTCTCCATTTTCTAGAGATAGAGCTAACACAGAGATAAGTGAGACCGCTCTGAAGTTCGACTTCCAAAAATAGTTTCTGAATATGAGAAATAAAAGCATATTATTGTTTAGATACGTTTGTTTTATCCCATTCGTCATTTATATGGGAGGAAAAGAATGAATCCCTAATAATCGAATTTTTGCATTAAATTAACATTTCCCTTACGGGGTGGGATAGCATGTATACCAAGAATACGGGCCCAAGAATGAATTTATATATATATATATATATATATATATATATATATATATATATATATATATATATAGATATATATATATATATATAACCCCCATAATGGCCGTTCTTACAAAGGGCGTATGAAATTTTCCGTTCTAAAGGAGGAATAAAAAAAAATGGGCCCCGTAAGCTAAAGGTTAAATATATCTCGAAAAGTATTTTTTATAGATAGGTATTTTTTGAAGTTTTGATCATGAGCACCAGTACCATACTTTTTTCACCCTCTTTGAATCTCTTCATGAACACTAGAAAGACGTCTGCCGTCATTTTGGCGGTTTCGGACATACTATTGAGCGCTATGTCCTGAATTTATGTCCTCAGGCTTCTGAAATATTATGAATTCTTCTAATTTTGAACGAAATATGCACACACATTTACAAATCACATTCGATAGTAAAGAGGGGGAGAAAATGTGTTGTAAACCTACTAAGACTGAAAGCCGTCCATTTGATGGCAGTCAAGAAAACAGGCAGAAACCTTTAAAATAATACCCGAAAAATGTTAGTTACTTTTCTTCTCTTCCCCCTTTTGCAAATAACAGAAATATTGGCTGTTCGTAAATATTAGTGTGGAAAAATAAGGACTGCACAAAACATGCGTATATTTTTACGGATAAACCATACTAGGTTGTCAGCTCGGCCTACCTGCATAGAAATCTATATAAATATATACTAATTTATTTATATTGGTATGAAATAGTTCAAAATTTAAAGTATTTAAATATTTTTAAAAAAAAAATTAATATTTTAAATTCTTTATTTTATTTTTAACCGTCAAAATGACGGCGTTCAGTCTTTTTAGTACGAAAAATTCCGTCTTTCTAGTGTTAAAGCAAATCTTTATTTCTCCTCCTAGACAAATCGATGTTGTTATGCTACCTACGTCTTCGAAAATAAAACAACCTATGTCAAACTGTAAAACTTCACAATTCATATTCAGAGTTGATAAATGAAAGGACATAAAATATCTCCTTCTTTTATGAACGCTTAGATTACATGTAATTTACATGTATTGTAGCACATAAACGACAAAACAAGGCTAAAAAAGAGGTTCTCTAAATAGCGAATATAATTTAAAAACTCTTTAAAAGTGCTAAAATAATTGATGTCCATTTATTTAATTCGCTAACTTCTGCATCAATCAATATTTTATAATTCTCTAATTACTCAAAAGAATTGTTAAATCTATTCTCCTTAATATAAATTATTGTTGTTCTTTATTTTTCCCTCGAAGAAAGTGAAGAAAGAGAAGAAAGAAGAAAGTTTCCCTCGAAGAAGACCCATGTCAAACTGTAAAACTTCACATTTCACATTCAGAGTTGAATAAATGAAAGGACATAAAATTATCTCATTCTTTTATGAACGCTTAGATTGCATGTAATTTACATGTATTGTAGTACATAAACGACAAAACAAGGCTAAAAGAGATTCTCAAATATAAAATTCAATTCAAAAACTCTTTAGAAGTACTAAAAAATTAATGTCCATTAATTAAATTCAGTAACTCCTGCATCAAACAATATTTCATAATTCTCTAATTACTTAAAAGAATTGTTTTAAATCTATTCTCTCTAATATAAATTATTGTTATTCTTTATTTTTCCCTCAAAGAAAGTGAAGAAAGAAAGAAGAAAGAAGAAAGTTTCCCTCGAAGAAAACCCATGTCAAACTGTAAAACTTCACAATTCACATTCAGAGTTGAATAATGAAAGGACATAAAATTATCTCATTCTTTATCACGCTTAGATTGCATGTAATTTACATGTATTGTAGCACATAAATGATAAAACAAGGCTAAAATAGAGGTTCTGTAAATAGCAAATATAATTTAAAAACTTTTTAAAAGTACTAAAAAATTAATGTCCATTAATTAAATTCGGTAACTCCTGCATCAAACAATATTTCATAATTCTCTAATTACTTAAAAGAATTGTTTTAAATCTATTCTGTCTAATATAAATTATTGTTATTCTTTATTTATCCCTCAAAGAAAGTGAAGAAAGAAGAAGGAAGAAAGTTTCCCCCGAAGAAGACCCATGTCAAACTGTAAAACTTCACAATTCTCCTTCAGAGATGAATAAATAAAAGAAAATAAAATTCTCTCATTCTTTTATCAACGCTTATATTTCATGTAATTTACATGAATTGTAGTGCAAAAACAACAAAAAAAGGCTAAAAGAGATTCTCAAATATAAAATTCAATTAAAAAACTCTTTAGAAGTACTAGAAAATTAATGTCCATTAATTAAATTCAGCAAACTCTTACATCAAGCAATATTTTATAAATCTCTAATTACCTCAAAAGAATTGTTAAATCTATTCTCCCTAATATAAATTATTAATGTTCTTTATTTTTCCCTCGAAGAAAGAGAAAGTGCGAATCATTCCGGGTAGTTTTTAACATCCAATATCGACTACCTGTATATTCCTATAAATGCATTTATGTGCATCTCCAGTGGAGACACTCATTTTATCAAGATATGTTCTTCCTTAGCTTCTCTCCTTTTCTACCTATCCAAAGAAGATCTCCTTAATTGATGAGCCTTTCTACTTAATCACCACTCGTCCTCAATTTTCCTCCGAACAACAGAAATATGCAAATGTGAGAAAGAGGAGAACTTAGTCTCCAGCTTTGCGAGAGAAAGAGACAACCGAAAAGCGTTAGTCACGGTTCAAGTTAAACTTCTCGTACTGTTTGATCGTGGGAATAGAAAGGACGTTAAATGTAAGAATATGATTTTTTTTTATCAAACACTTGACCTAAAGTTTTATAGATCAGGAGTTGATGTTATAGTTGATTATTATAGTTAAAGTTCTCAGATAAGTAATCTGTTTTTAGTGATTTTAGAAAATATTATTTCGTTATTCCATTTAAATTAATCTTATCCTTTTTCTATCTAGCAAAGTATTACACGGTTAGTGATTTTTAGACTTGAACGTTTATGTACACACACACACACACACACATATACTATATAATATATATATATATATATATATATATATATATATATATATATATATATATATATATATATATAATATTAAAAAACTAATAATTTCTTAATTCACAATCTTAACATTTAAAAACTGTTAATTCCTCACTTTACTATTCAAATTACATACCCCTTTTTAATCTTCTTAAGTACTTAATTTTCCCTTGGGCATTCGTGTTAAATTCCATTGTTACAGCCTTGGGCAAAATCATTCAAGATGGCTGACTTTTTAACGAAATTAGACGCGACGCAGCGTCCATAAAAATTAATTAGATCAGAGCATCAACAAATAACTTTATCCAATCAAAAAGTAAGTCACACCTATGTGTCCCCTGAGGGATGACTTATAAAACTATGTGATGACTAAATTTAGACGGACCCTGTAACTTTTCCCCTGCCACATTCATCCCGCCAGAAGCGCCAGTCGATGTAATAAACATGAAGTTCCCGTAGGCTGGTGTCGTCTTCATTTCGGCCATGATGTCTTTTTATTTCCACGCTCTAACTAACGTTTTTCACCGTAGATGGGAGATTAGACGTCTTCTGAGCAACAACCTGCGGTCTTTCTCCCATGTACATATATATATATATATATATATATATATATATATATAATATATATATATAATATATATATATATATATATATATGCCCGGAGGGCAATGCATGTTGCCATGGGCTTTCTCCCTACTAGTGTACATTCCAGCAGTATAGTCCTCTATAGAATAAAACGTTTAGTTTCTTTGTTTCTTTAATATCTGTTAATACACTCACACTAGTCTTATATCTGTGGGCGTTATAGAAGATGTTGATATGTCATTTTTTTCGAGTTTTTGGCGAATTGAAAAAGAAACTTTTGCTGTGAAATATAAAATCGCTCAATTAAGTTTTTCAATCCAAATATTCTTTAGTTAATTCTCATATTCAACCTCAAGCATATGGCTGGTCTTCAATGAAAATATTTTTTTCAATTAGGGACTAAAATTTTGGGGTGGGTTGAGAAAAAAAGAAAACATCAACTTTTGCGAATTACGAAAAACTTAGTATTTTTCATAAGTCCACTACCAGCTTTTTCCACATTAAAGAGCAAATTTTTAGAGTGCCATTCAACTTATAAACTATGATTGGAATGAGAAAAGATCTCATGCCCAATCATATTTTAAGTTGATAGGACACAGTAAAAATTATGATATTTCCCTGCATTATATTTGGATTATGATGTATAATTCATAATCCAAATATTATGCCGGAAAATATAAAATGAAAATGTTACAAAGAATAAATGTACAATTACTGTGTCAGTTCGTACACTGAGAAAAGATTTGAAGCCTCCCATATATAGGTCTGTATATTAGATATATATATATATATATATATATATATAATAGATATATAATATCTATTTATATATATATATATATATATATGATAATATTACTAACAACCTAATAATCGACAACATATATATAATATGTCTATATTTATTTGTTTGTCTGCATGTTTATTAATTCAACAATAACAATAATATATGTTAACAGTTATAAGTATTAAACACCAAACTGAGTAACACTATGAAAAAAATTTAAATTAATTTCATGCAAAAAAAAAATGTTGAAAATTGTATAAATTCACTGATATCATAGACGTGAACAAAAGAAAAAACATAATTTTGATAAAAATTAATTTTTTTATTTATAAGATCAAATTGTTTGGAAATATATCTTTTTTATTTATAGAAGGTTTCAGATTTTGGTTATGCTGACTGCGAAAAATAGCATTTAAGTCAATGGTGTTGGAGGCTTTCTGTAATCCACAACCATGAAAAATGTGTATAAAGATCCAATATAATATCCAAGACAAAATTTAGTCTCTGCTTTAATGAATTACAATCATTCAATATATGAAAATTGAATGAATGGCATTTATATTACTGAACTTACATAAATTTGGCCTACATTATTACGTCTTAAAGAACAATTTTTCAGAAATATAGGAAAGCTGCAAAAAAAAACACAGCAAATACTATGAAAATGCATGCAGATATGTCGAAAAAATTTTTAAAGAACGTAAGGAGAAATTTGGTGGTATCTCGGCAATTCGCTTTAAATCAGGCAAAATTTCAAGTAAACCCTCCGAACCTAGACGAAACAAAGTATTTGATGTCGATAAGAACTGTTGCCGCCGATGTGCCATTTCCATGCACAAGATAATATTTTATCTGGTTGAGTATACACTGATGGAAATTATTTTCCTGATCATGCTCTGTCCAATACTGTGAGAACTTTCTCCAAAAGTGCATGGACAGTAATGCCTACGAATCATTATTTGTGCTTTTTAATATACAAATTATTTATAATTAATATTTTAAATAAAACAGTAATATATATTATATATATATATCTATATATAGATATATATATTATATATATATATATTATATATATATATATATATATATATATATATAATATATATATATATATATATATATATATCATATATATACATATAATATATATCTATTATATATATTATATATATATATACATATATATATATATATATCTATATATATATATATATAATATATATATATATATATATTATATGTATGTATGTATATATATATATGTATGTATATATATGGAATAAATTTCAAACCTTTCCGTTATCATTAAAACGCTAATCCAAAATTCTTATATCCTATTGCAATAAAGCATTACCCCTCAAATCCAACAAAGTAATCTATTAGTTTTACCCCTAAAGCCACGCGTGGACCATTATATAACAGTTTATAAGATCGAACGTTCAAGAAACATCACACTATATGACGCCTCATAATCAGGTGATGAGTTAGACCAATCAGAAAGTTCCGCGCGCCTGAAAATCCGCGCTTTTCTCAATAATTCCATAGCTTTTGTGTGCCTGCCTCAACCAGGAAGGATGTAAAGTTTTCGTTCCTGTCAAATTGGCGCGGGCGGGGGCTCCCCGTCCCCTCTAGTGCGCGCGATGTGCCTTTTGCGTCAGGCTCTATTACGTAGCGTTGCACTGTCGAGAATTTTCCCGAAAAAAGTGATCTATAAAAATGTCTGATTTACGGATGTCCAGCGAGAGACTATCCTGCAAATAAAAACCTTTAGGATTATAGGTGAGTCCTCCGTCATTCTGGAAGTGTTCATTACTCCTCAGCGTACCTGCATCCATATGCCAGCCTCTCGTTCTACAAAATCACGACTACTTACCCTCCTTAGACTCTTTGAATTCCTCTACCTACTGAACTGAACGACTACACCCCGAGCTTACTCCACTTATTATTTCACACACACACACACACACACATATATATATATATATATTATATATATATATATATATATATATATGTCTGTGTGTGTGTGTGAAACGATAAACGTTTTCCTTCATTAACTTTGTCTTACCGCAACAGAACATTATCTCTCAATTTGATTTTGATCTAGATATACCAAATTAAGCTATTAGTTTTCCCCCTAAAAGCCACGTGCGGACAACAGTTATATAAGGTCGAATGTCGTGGAACATTCGATAACCATCACCCCATATGACGCGTTAAAGTCAGGTGTCAATTTTTAACCAATTAAAAGTTCAGCGAGTCCGTACTCAGGGCGTGAACCTAGGGTTTTGGCGGGTCTTTTGCGTTCAGCTCGAGTAGGACAAATGTGCACAAATTTTATCTCTACGTTCTTTTGTTTTATGGTGTGCTGTTCCGATGAGGTTCTAAATGAGGTATCCTGTTAAAAGATGTCCAGCAACATTTCCAAGAATAAAAACTGTACTATGACCAAACTGCCTCTTCTTTTCCTGGGCGTCGGATCTTAATTTCTCGCCATAGTGACTACCGCCACTTCTTCGACCACTTCTACTTTTTAATGCTCCGGTAACGACTAAGCCTGGTTCGACTTCACCGATCAGTTCTCAGTCTTACAAGGATTTAGTTATCATAATCATATTAGATAGTTACACTCATATATATATATATATATTATATATATATATATATATATATATATATATATTATATAATATATTTATATATATAAGAAATATATGATAGAGAAAACCAGTAATAGCCCTAAAGCTACTTGCAGCCAGGAACAAATAACATGAAAAGAAAAGTATGAAAGAGGTTTTAGACAGCATTTCTTCATCAGCGGTGTCAATGCTGTCTAAAAACCAATGGATTGTTTCCGATGAGTATGATCTATACAATAAACACACTCAGACACCGTACAATCCATGAAAAACAGAAGAATTTATTAAAAATTGAATAATAGTACTTAACCAAAGAACACCAAGCCTGGCGCTAGATGACTGACGTCACAAAACTTGCAACCATGGAGATATTGCAAGTTTTATATATATATATATATATATATGAGTGTGTGTGTGCTTAAATATACATATCTATTTACATTCTATACTGCACTATACATATCAGTAGACAATTATCAAGTAATTTTTATTTAATTACATATATGTTATCTTTAATTAATATTTTTTAATTGCTCTATAAAATTGGAAGACTAAATTTAGTCCTCTTTAAAGAAACATAGGTTTCCACTCACTAAATTCAAAAAATTTTGGAAATGCATCCATAAACTTTCAAAAGATAATTTGTTTTCATTATTATCAATATTATACCTTTTAAATCGTAACATTGCATAAATATCTGCAGTTTATTGAATGTTAATAATAAAAAGCTTAATTATATCTAAAAAAAATTGGAAATAAAATAAATTATCATTTTTCCATAGATACTGACAAATGCATAAATAGTGATTTTATTTATTCATTACATCTCTTATAACGTCTTTCGAAAAGTAAGTTCTAGAAAAATAAGTGAACGCAATTTTAAGATTCATAAATTTTTGTATTATTTCCCCTTATGAAACAACGTTTTAAATTAATATTAAATATTTCAGACCTGAAACTGAGCCTAAAAAATACAAGATATTTCCCCATTTCTTAGAGGAAAGAAAACAGTCCCAGATTTTTGAAATTACCGCTCCTTACATCATCATATTTATTCATGCGTATATATAAACAGACTCGCTAAAACATATAACTAAAGCATTCATCACGATACCTTTTTCCTTTTCCTTAGCTTCATTCATTTCCCCGCCCGTCCCAAGAGGGTTTCCTTAATTGATGCGCCTCTCTACTTAATTACTACTCGTCCTTAATTTACCACCAACACAGAAATATGCAAATGTCCGAAATACGAGAACTTTGTCTCCCATTTCAAGGAGAGAGTTTTGGGCCCGGCGAAAAGTGAGTCTGTGTTGAGGTTAAACTTTTCGAAATATTTTCTGAACTTGGGAATAAAACGGATGTTAAGGGTGAGGCAGCGGTTATTTTATCGTACATTTGATCTATAGTTTGGGAAGACACAGCAGAGAGGTTGGGTTTAAATAAAATTTTATTTGTTCCAAGTCGGGAAGTGTCTGATGTTGTTTGGAAAGGTATTTTGGCCGTTATAGAATTTCCTGCTTTGAAACAATTTCTTGGCGAATAAAAATTATTTCTTTTCTCCCTTGTTTTCTATACGCGTAAATCAAAGGAATGTGCTTTTAATCTCTTTTTTAATTATTTAATGTATAAAGTGGGAAAAGTCCTCTTGGTTATACATAAATTGAGTTATAATAAAGAGTATGTGGCATTCATTTCCTTGAATTTTATATTATACTTTAAAGATATGGTGTGGGGGAAGAGCTGGTACATACCCTGACACTTGCATTTTATATTTATCGACCGATATCTTTATTTAACTTTACAAAATTACTCTTATTTACATACATACACAAACAAACACACACACACACACACACACATATATATATATATATATATATGTATATATATATATATGTATTGGGACACGATGTTGTTTAGATACGTGGATGATTTAATTTGGATATCACGGAATAAAATTCATAGTATTGACTTCAGTTTTTATCATAGTGGACTATCTTTAATTAAAAATCAGACACGTAATGATGGAAGCATTGACTTCCTTGATTTAAATCTTAAGTTAGTTAATGGAGGCATTTTACACTATTTACACGACAAACGCGATGAATTTGGTTTCCAAACGCACAAGATGACGAATTGGGACTCATGTGTACACGTTTCTATATTTCGAAATATAATAATAAATCAATTAAATCGATTTATATACCTTTACTCAAGGGAAGTAGATTTAAGGGAACAGTTGTCTAGATTTATAACACTGGCTAATTCCTACGGATACCCAATGAATTTTATAAAACGGATAACTCGAGGGTACTTCGATATGACATCATCGAATTTAACAGACTTAGAGTTACTGAGATTTAACATCTATCGTAGATTACTAACATCAGGGAGGAGGATGTATCGTTTTTGGCAATGTGATTGGTGTCTATTGTGAACTGTAAAAGATATTTGTAATAGTGTATGTTTTAGTTTGTTTTGTTTAATATTTTTAAAAACCAGATTATTATATTATATTTCCAGTGTTCTTTCTCTATTTTGTTTCATTTGTATTCCAATTGAGTAGTATGTATGATTGTGCGATGTCCTGGATACCGGGAGTGTTGCCTAGCATTTGAAACTAGTTCAACCGGGATAAGACAGGTCGCAACCCCTGTCTGGCCATTTTTGGATATCGCTCCACATTTTTTCTTGTTTTTCTTTATTATTTTTTCATTAACATATTTTGATCATTTGTAATTTTTTTTATTTATATATATATATATATATATATATATATATATATATATATATATATATATATATATATATATATATTACATCTTGCGTGTAATCACCGCTGTGAGCCTTTGATAGCTTCATCACAATGCGTTTTTATTTCCCTTGAAAAACTCTAAATAGGGCTCTTAGCGTTATCATGGGAGCTATAGAAACTACTGTCATTGGAGCTATCACAATTTGTACAAATAATATGCCTATTAGGTTAACAGTTGAGGAAAGGATCTTTCTCCTTTGGAAAAAAATAATCAGGATGCCGGACCACTCCTTCCGATATGGCGAAGTATCTTATTCATGTAAACGGAATCTTGAAACTTAGATAGGTTTCGTGCAAAACGTTCTCAATCTGCAGAAAGAATCTGGCCTGGACTTTCGACTAGAAAAATTGATGATACCTGAAGTCCAGGTATTATTAAGGCATTTATGGTTTCGGCAGAAGTTTTTTACAGTGTTTAACAAGGTAACTATTGAAATTGCCTCAAGATCATTGGGTTATGAGACCATCAATAATTTGCACGCGGAGTTGGATTGGTTTAGAATTTATATGGATGGCTTCCAGCTAGATAACTATGTCAACGCAGGTATCTTCTGATAACTACTTTCATTTTCCGTCTAGGCAAATGATAACGGAACTGCATTCAGTGAAGAGGTAGAGGCAATTACTTTTGCCCTTACTCATTTGTTATGCTGTACTGATATTTTTTCAAAAGAAACTTTGAATATTTTTTACTGATAATTTTTCATTTCTAATGCAGCTTTACAAGCTATTAATTCTGCCTCCACCCCTCAAACAGCTGACTGCTATAAAGACCAATCCCCTTCGATTAATCTCCACATCGAAAACAAAGAGGTCTTTTGCAGTGAACCCCCGTTCATTGCGGAATCCAATGGAACTATAAAGCCGATTTTCTAAGCAAGAGAAATGCTATAATTTAACAAAAATCTAACACAGAGATGCCTTTTAGTACCATAAAATTTCTAGTGAAAAGTTTTTTTAATCAGTTCTTACAGAATTTTTGCATAAAATGAGGTGGAACCATGTTTCTAAGCCAAGTTTAGGCCAAAAAGTAGAGCAGTTGCCGAAGTTTTCGTTTCTATTGAGCATGGTTGCCTTTTGAAGCATCTTTGTCGTTTTCAACTGGCCTCCAGCCACCTCTGTAAGCTATTTTGCCTTAGGGGTTATATGGATAGAAATCACCTACAGAACAGTCCTGCCCTCTCCTTCTCTTCTGTATGGGATTGTTACAGGGAAGCAATGTTTCGACTGGGTTTATAGATTTTCTTCTTTTCTATTTTATGTCCTTTTCTATTTTGTTTTATGTCATCTTATTCGTATTTAAAATCTACAGTTGGAAATATTAAATAATAATCTTGTTTTCTTGTTTAATTTATATTCTGCTTCAAACGTCATGTAACTCTACAGGTTATATACTGTAATGATGAATTTCGTGTAATATACAGTCGAACTCCGTTATAACGAACTTCAAAGGACCAAAGGTTTTGTTCGCATTATCAGGTGGTTCGATATATCCGAACCGTTAAGGAAAATGCTAGAGTTCAAAAAATGTATAACTCGTTAGTTGTAATGTGTATTTAATAATGATGTATTAAAAAATTAGAAACACTATTAAAAATTATCATTAATGAGTTAAATCGACTAAAATCGATTACAGTAAACTGACACAATACTAATTAAATTACGTACAATAGGAAAATGACGGGACTAAAATTTTCGTTCGTTATAGCCGTGAGTTCGTTATATACCAGGTTCGCTAGAACGGGGTTCGACTGTATAAGTAAATTCTGAAGCCCCTCTCATTTTTGTATTTGTATAAATAAGCTGACGTTTTGATTTCCGTGTTTCACATTAGAATAGTTCATAAAAGTTAAGTATGGAGTTTAACCGTGTATATAATACCTGTAAATAGTCACCAACAGTCTGTAAATAATCTTCATTATACATATTTTAATGTATCTGGAAGATTAAAGTCTATAGAAGATATCATTGAGCTCATGTTTTGATTCCGGTGTCATACATATGCATAGTTCAGAAAAGTTCAATCTAGAGTCAAATCATGTATATATTATTTGTAAATAATCACCAATAGTCTTTAAATAATCTTCTACATACATAATTCAATGTATATGGATGATTATTTTCAGATGTTTATTAAAATTTTATCAATGCTCCTTAAATTAGTATATATGTTAATACCGAAGCATTAAACCTTCATAGCTAGGAAATTGAATTCTCTTAAACCTGCCTCTAAGTAGTTAACAGAAATTGGAGAAAGAAGCCTCTATTGTCTTCAGATATTTCATTATAATTGAGTCGGACAGTTTCGGAGGATTGCTACTTAAAAATGGCCACATTTCATTTTCACTGACACAGAAGTCGGGGAGAATTAAGACTTCCTTATCATTTAGATTAAGAATTAATTCTGAGTCCGACCGTTAATTGAAGCTTATATCCATCGATATCCATTTTAATAAAATTGAAAAATTTTAATATAAATATTTTAACTTGTTTCTGTAACTCAGTTTTTGTCATTCCATAAATGTTGTGTATGCATTTATATTGATATGTTTTAGCGCATATACACATCGTATATTTATATATGTATTATAGTTTCTGCAGTGGTCTGCTTCTAACATTTACAGTATTTCAAGACTTTACTTGGTCTCCCTTCAGTATTTTACTGCATTGTTATAATCCTGTGATAACTTCACAGGAAGTACTATTGAATAACTAACAGAAATATCTGACTATAAAAATTACCAGTTCACTAATGAGGAACTTCGGAATGTAGGTTATATATATATATATATATATATATATATTATGTTTTGATTGTTTTAATATTGCATATTCTATGATTTAGATGAAATAATAAATGAATTCATCTAAACTAGACAATCTTCTCTAAAACGACAAATGCCAATTTATTATGACCACCTGCACAATACACTATTGGGCCACCTTTTTTTCTCAATACTGCTATTATTCTCTTTTGTTTAGACTCGATGAGATGTTGGTAGGTTGAGGAATCTGAAACCCTATCCGATGAACTGCACTTTCCAGTCCTCGAATAAGATTTAGTGGTTCTGGATCCAGCTGTCTGATGACCCTTTCGACACCATCCCTCAAATCTTCAACTGTTTTGAAATATGGAGATTGTTAAGGCTAACTAAGCAAGGTGAAAGCTCGGTCATGCTCTTCAAACCATCTGAGAACAGTGTGAGCTTTATGACATGGAACACTGTTCTGCTACAAGTAACCATCTCTAGTGAGGTAAACCATTAACATTACTTTATGTACTTGATCAGCGACAATTTATAAATACCTTTTGACATCTAGATGTTCTACCATACGTATGAAATGGCCCAAACAATGCTAGAAAACCATCCTCCCAACCCTAATTTTGTCACTGCCGACTTGAAGTTCTGTGACAATGGACTTAGTGTTCATGCCGTTTTTGCAATATTTGCACTCTACCATTTGCGTGATGTAGTTAAAAACGTAATCCATCTGATTATATTACCGTCTTCTATTCATTTGTTGTATAATTCTTGTGATCCTGTGCGAACTGATGACATTTGATCTTGTTAGATGCAGAGAGATAAGGTTTTTGAACAGGCCATCAGCTTCCATACCTGATACAGTATAATTTATCGGTGAATAGAACGTTGAGAGTCTATCAGATTTGGTCCCTAATTAAGATTAGCTATTATTTGACGTACAGTTGCCCTTTAGATCAAATATACAGTACCTATTGAAGCACCCGTTTAGTAGCCCACTCTTAATAAACTTGAACAACAGCTGCTCTCAAATACTTCACAAGCGAAACAGTTTCACTGATACTAGCTCCCTTACTTTTTGCTCTCACAATAATTCCACGTTCAAAATCAATTAAATCGCGATTTTTATCAATCCCTTTAAATACCAATCTCATCCTTTAGAAACGTGATGTCATAGTTTATTTGCGTAAAATTCTGTGTTGGTCATAAAACATTGGCCACTCAGTGTTTGCATGTATACACTTGAACATTTGTGCATGGCATGACAGCTTCCAAATTAATCCTACTGAAATTCTTAAACAGACTACATCCCAAAAATGTAAGTTGCCCCTGATAAAATGATATTCTTAAATTTTCTTTAATTCAGTACAATGTCTTAAGATCTACGATGTCAATTAATGTACCGCTTTAATCAACATCTTTTACCTTCAAAATATGTTATTGTTACGAAATCCAAATAATGCGTCTAAAAGGGCGCACGTGTGTGCATGTAAATGTGTATTCGTATTATTAAACCCTATGACACCCTATTCACGTTTTGATTTATTTTGATTGTTTTTTGGAGAATAATGCAAATGCCTCCAATCCATACTTCAGGGACATATAAAAAGATATGAAATGAGTAAACCATAGTAACAGATTCCGTTAGAACTTTAGAGCAGGCAGAAGAAGCAACATATTGGGGTATAATGGTCAACATCTCGAATTCGCAGATTTGTCCTGAATGGCCTTCTCGCATTTGGTACGATTGTATTTTCAGTCAATAAATTATCCACCTGATCAGTAAGTATATTAAACATTACTGTTTTTTACTTGTTTCATTCATTAAAGTTACTCATAATTACAAAAATCATTTCGTATTTAATTTCTTATCTACTAGTTTCATGCTGCGAGAAATATTTATTCTGTACATAGCATGTGGGAAATAATAAACTAATGATATTTTGCATTTTTATTGCATAACAACTAAGTCACTCTCTCTGGAAGTTGTATTGTATTTCTTAAATTGTTCCATTAAAGTTACTCTTAGTTTCAAAAATCATTTCATCATTTACCTCTTATCTAGTTTCTACTCCGAGTATTACGTAATTTGAACATAACATGTGTGAAACAATAAAGCAGTGACATTTTCCATTTGTATTGCGTAACGACGGAATCACTCTCCCTAGAAGATTTATTAGTTTTTAAACATTGATTCACTCATTAAAGTTACTCGTAATTTCAAGAACGAATTCATCATGAATCTTTTATTTAGTTTCATGCTCCAGGAAATATTTTGTCTGTACATAGCATGTGGATAACAATAAACCAACAACATTTACCATTTGTATTGCGTAACGACTAAGTCCCTCTCCCAAGCAGATATATGAAATTTTTAAAATTATTTCATTCATTAAAGTTACTAGTAAGTTCAGGAAGGATTTCATCATTAATTTTTTATTTAGTTTCACCCTCCTAAGATGTATTTTGTCTGTACATAGCATGTGTGAAACAATAAGCCAACATTTAGCATTCGTATTGCATAACAACTGAGTCACTCTCCCTGGAAGTTGTATTGTATTTTTTTAATTATTTCATTCATTAAAGTTGCTCGTAATTTGAAGAATAATTTCATCTTTAATAGCTTATCTAGTTTCATGCTCTGAGTAATATTTAATCTGAACATAGTACGTTTAATACTATAAACCAATGATATTTTCCATTTGTATTTCATAACGACTGAATTCTTCTCTCTAGAGGATAAATTATATTTTTAAGATTGTTCCACTCAATTACAGTTACTCGTAATTTCAAGAATTAATTCAGGATTAATCTTTTATTTAGTTTCACACTCCAAGAAATATTTTTTGTGGACATAGCATGTGTGAAACAATAAACCAACGACATTTAGCATTTACTTTGCGTAACGACTAAGTCATTCTCCCAAGCATACATATGATATTTTAAAATTATTTCACTTATTTAAGTTACTCGTAATACTAGGGAGGATTTCATCATTAATCTTTTATTTATTTTCACACTCCAAGAAATATTTTATGCGTACATAGCATGTGTGAAATAATAAACCAACGGAATTTTGCATTTGTATTGCACAACGACTGCGTCACTCTCCCTGGAAGTTGTATTGTATTTTTTAAATTGTTCCATTCACTAAAGTTACTCGTAATTTGAATAATCATGGCATCTTTAATCTCTTATCTAGTTTCATGCTCCGAGTAATATTTAATCTGAACATAGCTTGTGTAAAACTATAAACCAATGACGTTTTCCATTTGTATTTCATAATGACTGAATCCCTCTCTCTAGAAGATATATTATATTTTTTAAATGGTTTCAACTCAATTATAGTTACTCGTAATTTCAAGAATGATTTCATCATTAATCTTTTATTTAGTTTCCCACTCCAAGAAATATTTTGTCTGTACGTAGCATGTGAGAAACAATATACCAACGACATTTAGCATTTCTATTGCGTAGCGACTAGGTCACTCTCCCAAGCATACATATGATATTTTAAAATTGTTTCACTCATTAAAGTTACTCGTCATTTCAAGAATGATTTCATCATTAATCTTTTATTTAGTTTCACACTCCTAAGATATATTTTGTCTGTACATAGCATGCGCAAAACAATAAACCACAGACATTTATCATTTGTATTGCATAACGACTGCGTCACTCTCCCTGGAAATTGTATTGTATTTTTTAAACTGTTTCATTCATTAAAGTTCCCCGTAATTCGGAGAATCATTTCATGTTTAATCTCTTATTTAGTTTCGAGCTCCGAGAAATACTTAATCTGAACTAAGCATGTATAAAACAATAAACCAATGACATTTTGCATTTGTATTGCGTAACGACTAAGTCACTCTCCCAAGTAGATATACATGATATTTTAAAAATTGTTTCACTCATTTAAGTTACTCGTAATATCAGGAATTATTTCATCATTAATATTTTATTTAGTTTCACACTCCAAGAAATATTTTATGTGTACATAGCATGTTTGAAACAATAAACCAACGACATTTTGCATTTGTATTGAATAACGACTGCGTCACACCCCCTGGAAGTTGTGTTGTATTTTTAAAATTATTTCATTCATTAAAGGTACTCGTAATTTGAAGAATCACTTCATCATTAATCTCTTATCTAACTTCATTCTCCGAGTAATATTTAATCTGAACATAGCTTGTGTAAAACTATAAGCCAATGACATTTTCCATTTGTATTTCATAACGACTTAATCCCTCTCTCTAGAAGATATATTATATTTTTTTAATTGTTTCACTCATTAAAGTTACTCTTAATTTCAGGAATGATTTCATTAATCTTTTATTTAGTTTCAACCTCCGAGAAATACTTAATCTGAACATAGCATGTATAAAACAATAAACCAATGACATTTTGCATTTGTATTGCGTAACGAATAAGTCACTCTCCAAAGCAGATATACATGACATTTTAAAAATTGTTTCACTCATTTAAGTGACTCGTAATATCAGGAATGATTTCATCATTAATATTTTATTCAGTTTCACACTTCAAAAAATATTTTATGCGTACATACCATGTGTGAAACAATAAACCAATGGCATTTTGTATTTGTATTGCATAACGACTAAGTCACTCTCCCTGGAAGTTGTATTGTATTTTTTAAACTGTTTCATTCATTAAAATTACTCGTAATTTGAAGAATCATTTCATCATTAATCTCTTATTTAGTTTCATGGTCCGCTTAATATTTAATCTGAACTTAATATTTAATCTGAAAAATATCATATATCTGCTTGGGAGACTGACTTAGTCGTTACGCAATACAAATGCAAAATGTTATTGGTTTATTGTTGGCATGTGTAAAACTATAAACCAATAACATTTTACATTTGTATTTCATAACGACTGACTCCTTCTCTCTAGAGGATATATTATATTTTTATGATTGTTACACTCAATTAAAGTTACTCGTAATTTCAAGAATTCTTTCACCATTTTTATTTAGTTTCACACTCCAATAAAAATTTTGTGTGTACATAGCATGTGTGAGACAATAAACCAACGACATTTTGCATTAGCACTTCATAACGACTGAGTCACTCTGGCACTTTGCTACACCAAAAATTCAGACATGTGAGGGTCAAAAAGAATCATAATTTTTTTTCAAGCAACCTCTTTTTCTTTTCTGCATTTTCAAATGCATTCGAATGACAACTAACAAGATAATTTTTCTCCATGTTAGATTAAATAAACATATAACGCTATTCTTTTAGCATAAGTAGGTTATATAATTACTCGAGGTATTATATGCAAACTCATAACATATACATTAAAATATTATACATGCATATATCAATATTAAAACTACACAGAGCATTATAAAAATTCTCTCCCAGAAAATATATTTCATTACAGTTTCCTTTCCTTAACAAATCTGAATGAGAGCCAAGTTATCAATCTTTTCCACTTAGCAAAGCAGAAAACTCTTAACTTTCTGCAATTTGCATATTTCCTCTGAGGCTAGTCAGCGGTTTATCATGGAAAGGGGAAATAAAGACTTAGATTGTGTTAATTAAACAAAGCCAACCGAAATGTGGAAAGGATGGGAATGCTAGAAACATATATCTCTGAATGTCTTAAAATTAGTTTAAATAGAATCTGTGGATTGAGAACGTTATATATGTACTACATCATTATAAAATCATCAGATAGGCTACACAGGTTTTTATATTCTTATTTCCTCTTTTTCGAATTTATACGTACAAAAAATCCTAATGAAGCAATCATAGAAACTTTACCCATTTTTTCGTATCTAAAACGCAAAAGCAAGTATCATAATACTTCATTTAGTACATATTAATATACTAGCTGAGTACATTTTAGGGTCATTACAATGAAAAGAATAATGAAATTGAATTTTAGAGGATTTCCTTATAAACAATTTTTTTGTTTCTTCATTGGATGGAATTAATATTTCCAGGCTCGTTCGTGAACTTATGCGTGAGCAAGCTACGTAAAACTGACCGTGGGAGAAACAATTTTCTCTTACATCTACGCCAGCGAAATTTAAAATTCAGCGTTGAGACTTATTAATCGTTATAGTGAAGCATACTTTGAGGGGAAATAGCAGTTTTATATATTGGTTTAATTTAATATCCATAAAACATACTAATTTGAATTAAATTCTTAAATAACATCCATCTCAATTAATCTAGAAGTTAAGTTTTACCTTTTACTGTATTTTAACTGTTTTTGTCAGTTTAGTTCGTTGTTATGCACGTGACGCAAAATTAATTTAAAGTAGAATCGCCATGCAAAATTTCAGCCCTTTAGGTCCAGCGGTTTGGTCTGTGCGATATCAGTCAGTCAGTCAGTCAATCAGTCACGGAACTGTTTTATATACTACTAGCTGAAAACCCGTACTTCGCTACGGAGTACATTCAAATTAAATACAACGGTCAATGTACGCTATTAATGGCAAAAATATGTATAAATATATTTATAATAAATACAACGATCAATGTATGCAATTCATGCAAAAAAACAAAAAAATATTTATAAAAATATCGTAACGTATATTTTTATGAACAAAGAAATGTAGAAGAAAATATTCAAATTGAATCTAATAGAGCATACTAAAGAATATAGTACAGTTAATATTGTACAGTTTGAGGAACATATCTTTTCTTGTATTTTAATATTTTTTTTTAATAATATCCAATCGTCTGCTGTATTAGAAAGAATTTTTTTTTGTTTATTTCGCTGTATTCACGTGACGATAAATTAATTTAAAGAACTAGAAAAAAAATCGCGTAATCAGCATTTTATAAATTAAATTCTAAAAATTAATCTTTAAAAATTCAACAAAAATCAGAAATTGGAGGTAAAGATTCGAAAATGATTTCATTTTGAAGGAATTTTTATGATCTTTCTCGTGATATAAAATTTTTAACCCTCAAATTATTATTTTAAATGCAAACTTTAAAAAAGTTACTAAATCAGCTTAAAAATGTAATTTTTAAAAATCCAAGAAAAATTTTTAAAAAATCTTTCTTAGTGCATCCCTACACTATAAGAAGAATCGCCATGCAAAATTTCAGCCCTTTAGGTCCAGCAGTTTGGTCTGTACGTTGTACGTCAGTCAGTGAGTCAGTCAGTTAGGGAACTGTTTTATATAATAGATATAGACAAAAATCTAAGTAAATGAATTCACTAAAATTTTCATATTGGGCTTTTAGATGTGTGGGCTTTAAAATTGGTGATTTATGCTAAGAAACCCAATAAATTTCGTAAAGTTATTGCATTTTTTAAGTCATAATGTAGCAATATCACAATAACGAATTTTTTTTATTGAAAATATTCATAAGCATAAATGAGTTTTTAATTACAGTCTCTTTTCAGCATCTGGATAATAACTTGTACCACCGTTGATATAATCTCTTCAATGCATGTTTCACAATGTCAGGCAATATCCTCAAGCTCAGTGCTTGAAATGTTGATATTTAAATCGTATTTTATTCAAGGATGTTTGTAGTTCATTTATTACTCTAAGCAACATGGAAATAAACCGTTTATAATGATAAGTCATACAAAGGGTAATAAACAGTGGAGGATTTTATATGATAATCAAGAGTAATTTTTTTTCACTGATATTCAAAAGTCAAGAAAACTGTTTTCCTCTGACATGACTCTTAACTGTCACGTGAAATTTAAAGTTTTTATTTTTATTATTTATTTCATTATCTCATATTTTTAAATAATTTTATATCATATTTGTCACTCATTTAAATATTTTTATGTTATGTTAAGGGGATGGTGGACTTCAAAAAGTGATTTTTGAAATTTTTACCTCAGAGATATGAAATTTTGCTAACATATTCATTAAATTATATCAAACACCTTATAAAATTTTATAAATATTTTTTTAAAATTATATATTAAAAATTGAAATTTTTATTATTTTCTTTTAAATTGCTCCTTGCGAACCAATTTTTAACTTCACCCCTTAATTTTTCATTTATGTTGCTTATAAATATATTTTGAACAGAGTTATGTATTACTTTGTGCTTCGTTGAATAGTTGATTTTTAGGAAATATTTTTATGTTTGTACTCTGAATTTTCGTGAAATTTTTGTACTTTTCTACACTGAATTTAAACTTTATTAATCTCAGTGATGTCGAAACCTGAAATGGATACATAACTTTATTTTAATGTATTAGAGGAGTCTTTATCATAAATTTTATAAAATTACGCCAAAAATTGTGACGCAAGGAGCATTTCAAAAACTTGCAAATCCGGAAATTACTTATTTTGAGAAAACGCCATATAAAAGATGTTTTTTCTCCTGCCTTTAATACATACTTTTCTAAACATACCAAGTTTTAATTTTACTTTTCCCTACACATTTTAAATGCATTTTATTCCAATATTTATATATTTATGAAGCCCGGTGGCGTAGTGGTTTAAAGCGTCAAGCTGCCATCCCACAGGTCGAGGGTTCGACCCTGCGACTGGGCAAGGTCGACTCAGCCTTTCATCCCTTCAGTGGGTTGATAAAATTAGGACCAAGCATGCTTGGGAACTAAATTCTGGGGGTCCCATGTCAGGTTAACTATCTGTCTGAGACATATGTTGTATGGCACACCACGGTCAAGGAAGCGGAGATGGGTACCGCCGGCCCTGATCCACATGGGACTGTACCGCCCTGAGTTTTTATGAATTAAAAAATTCCTAATTTTTGTTCTTTTTGGGGTAGTTTGAAAGTCCCCCCCCCCCTCACGTTAATTATTTTTTTTAAATTGTTCTCAGTTATAGAGTTTTCACTACATATTGCAAATGTATTTTATTCTAATACTTACATATTTTTTAAATATTAATGCACCAAAAAACAAATTCCAATTTTTGTTCGATTTTTCGTAATTTGAAAGTTCATTATCCCCTTAACTTTCTTATGAATCAAATTTGGAAAAATGATTGTTGTTCAGCGTATAATTCTCATCCTCAATTTTTATTTATTATACCAAATAGTTAGCTTTTGTATTAAATATGCTTGTGATTTTCATATCCATAGATGTTACACAAATCTCACACATTAGTCATACACAATTAGATCATTGATTAATGCCCGAGATTAAAGCACTTGTAAGGTATACACAAGATTCGATTCACAAGAATCGAACATTTGAGTGAATGAATTAAAGAAGCTGCTTGAGATATGCTAATTTCGGCATACGCGCTTGGTATAAATACCAAGCAGCTTGATTATACAGAGGTTGAAGAAGAAGGTTTTGCTTAAGGTTGATAGATAAGCGAGTTGAAGGGAGCTACGATGTAAGCAGCTCCAGGTGCTTATCCTGCGCTAGTGCTTAGGGGGCCCAAAGTTTACGTGGCAGTACTGCTGGTTTGACTCTCTGCTGGTTTGTGAGTATTTGCAAAAAGTATTTCTATTGAATGTTAATATATATTCCGTACAAGTAATACGTATGCTTAATGCTGTAAAAGCAAATTCTATATGTGCAACGAATTCAATAAACATTATTTCATGTATAAATTGTGCTTGTATCAAATTCAATTAGAGTGCCCCTTAGTATACTCTATACACTATATAAAGTTGAGATATGCTTTGAAAACAGGTGAGGAAACGTAATTTAAATCTTCCAGTAATTCAGTTTTATGATAGCAAAACTCATGGCTGTTTTATCTATACACGTTGAATATTTGTCAAAAGTATCTGGATGATCCGAAATATTTATTAAACGAGGGCTTTCCCCCAGAAATATTTCTGGTGATTCCCTCTTTCCAAACTTTTTTTTTCCTCCATCGCAAACTAAATAAAACTTAAAGTTCCGCTTCGGGGAATGTCAAATTTTCTACAAACAAACAATTAAAACTAATCTTGAAGTGGTCCAGAGGCGATTGAACTGCTGTGGGTACGTGACAAATTGGGGGAGAAACCGGGACCGGAATTTCTTCTGGATCCCAACGATCCTCAACCCAGCATTTCCGAACAAGCTAAATTGAGCCGTACATGCGCTTTTAACGTTTTTAATGTCTTCCAGGCTAAATGACTTGGAAGGCTTTAGGGCTCCTTCCACCATTTCATAATGGCCCTAAAATTAAAGCGTTTCTGCAATTTTCTTTTAAGTTTCATAACCACTCCCCTGGCAGTAACGCACTGGACAACAGGCTCCCTCTCCGCCGTTCGAAATCATTTAAGAAAAATCTCGACTTTTAAAATATCAATAGGATTTTCGGTGCAGCACCTATACTCCAGGGCAGAGGGTGGGGGAAGCGTGGATTGTTATAGGTTTTCTTTGTTCCTAAGAAGCGACCAAGTTGAGAAGTTTCACAGTTCATTGTGTTTTTCTCTTTTGATCTAGCCGAATGTTGGAATGCTTTAGATTTCGAAAACCCCCTCTAATGTGCCGCCATTAGCGCATCAAACGCTGTTCCCCCTGAATTACTCAGTACCCTCCCCCCTTCTCTATTCGAAATTAATGGCAACAAAGCTAGCTCGCTGTAGTAATTCTTAAGTATAGGCAATGTCTTAATACCGTATGGCGTTTACTTTTAATGTTTACAAATGAAAAACTGCTCGCTCTGCGAACACAAGCCGTCAAACTTTATGGGCGTTTTGGGGCTCCATTTCAAGATATTATGAATGACAGAGAAACCTTAGGGGCTAATGGCTCAGTGTTAAGCGCAAAAATTGAACAGGAGTATTTTCAGCTAAATGTTTTGTAAGATTGCAGTTTCCGTCGCTATAGTATGTCTATAGGTTTTGCTTTTGATGAATAAACAAATGGATGAAGAAGTCATTACAAAAGTTCAGGACATTTCAAAGCAAAGTAAGCGTGTGCCATTTTTCTGAAAAATTGGATTTAAATTGGGTGCAGTTCAAACGCACTTCCCTGCGTAGCTCCAAGAGTAGAAAATAAAAGAAAATGCATTTGAGATCAGTAAGCTCTTCTATGATCTTTCTTACTGTACAATTAATTTTTCAAAGATGCAGAAGAGTTGCCAACTTTCTGTTTCAAATACTTTTTCGATGGCGTTATTTGTCTTTTCACTTCACTTACGGAGATTTCTATCAGAAGAATTTTTAAATCTCTAGCTGAAATTTAATGGCGATAGGCTGTAGTTTTATTAGAAGCGTTTCCATTACACAATAGAAAACTTTAAGAGTAATATTTGGAATATATTTTTGAACAATAAGCAAAAGGTCCAAGGGTGTGCTGAAATATGTTTTAAATAATAAACCCTTCTTATCCGTTACATAGTAACTCGGCAATTACTTACACGAGCGTCATGTGCATTCTCTTTGGCGCTGGCAGTATTTTACGTATTTATGCTACGCTTCAAATATTTTTGGAACTCAAAAAGGATACGCCCATATTTATGCTGTATTTATGATGTTTTTCAAACTTTACAAGATTATTTATAGTTGCTAAGCATAATGCTGAAATTTTGTAGTGGAAGGACTGGAATGGGGAGGACTTTGTATATTCTTATAAATATTTTTCAGTAATTTTGCGATAAATCTAGGAGGTAAACTATATCTAACATTAAAAAACAATCATAAAAATTATTGGCTAAACGAATTTCCCCTATTCTTGAAACACATAAAAAAACTTACCTTAAAAAGGCAATCTGGGTTAATTATATTTTATTATAGCCATCTAATTCATATATCATTGAAACTTAATTATTTCAATTTAGGAATAGAAAAATAAACGAATTAAGTTTACAGTATTCACAAGTAAACAAATTGGTTGAAATTTGTGAATTATGAAGTGTAAAACATTCAGATAAATTAATGACAAAACTCCGAAAGGCTTAAAATGTTTCAGATTAAGTGTATTGTCTTCCAAATATAGTGATGTATAATGAGACAATCTTTTAAAATGCAGCAATATTTTTTATCACATTTTTTCGTTTTAAGAACTAAATTCATTTAATTCAAAAAGCATGCGTGAGAAATTAAAATAAAGAAATTCTTTTCACTGAAAATCAGTTTTTTGATGTCATGTTTGAAAATAATCAATTAGTTAAACAAATATTTTTCTTTTTTTTCGTGGAGGGGATACTAAAAAGCTTGTTTATTTCGCATAGGGCAAAGGATTTTTATCAATCTCATTTACGAATATAAGTTTACAAACAGCAAAATTGGCGTCTTAACGCTTTACTGAGTATCAAAATATGGCATAAACAAACAAACTACAAAATAAAAAGCTGTCAACAATAGCCATATATGGTTCTGTTTCTTATGTACCCTGTGAATCCTCTAACGATCCAGGCACACTATAAAGTAATGGCATAAATATAAATAATTCCTTTATTTTCTACGTAGAGGTAGACTAACATAGACCGACTTGGGGCTTCAAATAATAACACAACAGTACCGCAACTTGCGGTACTAAGAAACTGAACCTTAAAGTCGTAATGAACCGTTTCAGGCAGAATATACGTTCACTAACAATACCCGTAACCATCGGACTCTGAACTAACTATGGAAATCGTGCAGCCACCTAGGCTAAATACTAATACGTGCTCTATCAGTTAAATACCGCTATCACCTTCAATCTAACTTTTCTCGACTCTTTCGTATCTCTACTAATAGCTTAACGTACTACCGTACAAATCTCCACTCCCTTCTTGGGCCCTTGCCAACTCAGCGTGTGTCACTTAAATAGACCAGACACCTGCTCCGAACTCACTTCGACTGGCCAGCACTGCGCAGCTACCAGAAATTTGCATCTGAGCAACACGCGAACCCTACAGCCACTAATAACAAAATTCTATACTCAGTCACAATCTAAGCTGTTTTTGTTGAAAGAATATAATAGAGTTGAGTCTGAAGTCCAAAATATGATGATAAGCCATATGAAGTCCTATTTTAAGAAATATGATCTTTTCAAGAGAGACGACATGACCATGGAACAGATCATCGAGCTAAACACAATTAAAAAAACAATTCCACCAAGTATCTTCTGAGTAAATTAATAAATTTTCACTAAAAGATTACAGAAGTTTAAAATATAGTATTTTAGATGATTACACAAAAACTATTCATTCAAAAGCAGTTTAGGTTAATTTTGATTCATAATTTTTATGATAGAAATTGTGCTATCATTGATGTCAAATTACTAAGTCTAAATGAACAATTGACAACTTAAGTAGAGTATATACAAAATAGAGATAAAATAGTAATTAATACAATCAAGAGTTTTAATCATACATGCCACTATTAATGTTTACAAAATTTGTCACAGGTATTCAGACACAATATTTGTCAATAGTGTAAAGATAGTGCTAAAAAGTACACTCTCTTCAACTCTGGTACAGTAGAAAAATTTGAGATATATTTTATATAAGATTTTTACACTTTATAACATATCCTTTTTGAGAGTATTTTATTCGCAGTTAAGTCTGCCCCTTTTATATATATATATATATATATATATATATATATATATATATATATATATATATATATTCATCTATCAACTAAGGTTCAAAACATATGTTGATCAATGTAAACATGGGAAAAATCCTAGTGTTTCCTGCTTTCGCACTCTAATTTTGGAATTTAAAAATAAAATTATTTTAACATCTTCATTAATGTACTAATAATTTAGGACTTATATGCTAAAAAAAACTACGCTGTGACAAGTATAGCTGCTTAATTTTTTTTTTCTCCTAGGCTCAAAATATGGAATCAAAATTTGAATATCAAAATATGAAAAACACTAGTAAGCAAGAATAAATTTAAGTGCCTAATACCATTCTTGGATGCAACAAGATGGAAACCTTATGATTTACAATATTCTTATCCCTTTTTTTTACTTTCAAATGATTGTCTTGTGACTCTTAACGATCACAAGGTTAGATAAATAGAATAAAAATCATATAAAATTGAAGTTATTTGTCATTTTTACCTTTAGAAAGAACATAACTGTTGATTCCCTAAATTTCGTTACTATTAGCTTTGCAATAATATTTATACTTAAATGCCAAATAGGTTTATCCGTCGTAAAATAAACCACAAATGCAATAGAATTGCTTATGCCACCATAAAACAGAATATTTAATTTAGTTCATTGGTGAATATGTTATTTAATTTATGTTTGATGTCTTAATTTTATATAGTAGATACGTATGAATGAGAAGATAGGTGATTCAGTAAGTCTCCTGAATTAAAAGTTAAGACATTTCAAAAGTTAATCTCATTCCTTTTTAATGATATTGAAATAGAAATTAATTTTTAATTTAAACCGTTAATTGACTTTTAAAGGATAAAAGTCAGTAACCTTTTTAAAATTAAACTCTAAATTTAATTATTACGATTCTGCGGTACATATTAGGGAGTTAACTATATTGATACAACTTGTGCTTTATAAAGCCTTCTATGCTTTCTGTTCTTAAAATTATAACAGGATTAAACTTATTTTACTAAGTTACAAATTCCAAAAGGAAATACCCTTTAACTCTTTAGTGATATGTTTATAGTACCTATGATGTTGAAGAATGATTTCAGCAATCTTGCACGCTGATTGCTTTACGTATATGATAAAACATACCTTTAGTTTTCATTAAACATATTGCAATATATTGGCACTTACTTCTTATGCCTTATTTATTTGTCGAATCTAGGCCAATCATAATCATCACTTCCTAAATAAAGGAAATTCGCCAGTTACATTAGAGAGAATAGAGCAAGACTCCGAGGAGTAATAATTATCCCACTTGCAGATAAGCAAAAAGAATAATATCAATGCCCGAGTGACTGTAGTAGTTTTTAAGGTGAGATATAGTGTAAGTCGACTCTGTGGGGGAGATCATGGGTTTATAATATAATCAAACGGAACAAAATAGACTTTTTGACCCGGTGTATAGGCTCTTAGTTGGAGAAGAATGCGAGATTAGTGAAAAGATTTCCTTACTGATTTCATAGGCATTAATTACACTTATCGGCAAGCTGTAGGGGCGGTTTCTACTTCTTTTAAAAGTGAAATAAAAAGTATTAAAATGTGATAAAAGATCATGGTGTCAAAAATTCATCCACTGAGCATTCAAACATCTGGCATGCTAATTACGTTAGTTTATAAAAAATAATTTACAAGTATGGATCAGTAATTATCCGGTCAGCTTTTTTTTCTGATGGTGGTACTCCCTGTTGGCACCAAAAGAGAATAATGTTTACTGATCCGATTTTGGTGACATTAAGTCATTTTTAGTGCGTTGTGGGAAAAAGGTTGTGCCGCAACAGGGTGATTACGAGAGGGTTGAAAAGTTTTTTGGCATGATAAATCCTGCTATCTATACTAATAAAGGGACAAGTGGATGTCAAGAGATCACGTGACCGTAATTTATCCGGGCGGGCCACTCCTCGAAAAAAAATGGCCGACAAATACACAGGAAAATCGGTGTATTTTTTTTCTCATGAAAGTACATAAATGTTACATATTTGGAAAGAGCTTCGAAAACTGATAACTTTTTCTGCGTACACTTATTCTGTTAATTCAATAGTTTTAGAGATATTTTCATTCTAAAATTATTCACTGCTGAGAAACCAAATCATCTGGAACAGTGGTGCTGCCATCTGTCGGCAGCGACGGGATCGAAAATTGAAAGGAATTAATTCACTTGAATTTAATACATTTGTAGGCTTTTTTTTCTTTTGTGGGGCCCGAAGTACATAAATATGTTACACGGATGGCTTGAGCGTAGCTAGGCGAAGTCCGGCTAGTTTTAACTAAACGTCAATGACTGCTCTAAAAGGGAGGTGTAGAGGGGACGGGTGTGTTGTTGAACGACGCTTCTCCTACTCATACTGACGCCCTAGCAGTTTCAACCTAGCAATATTTCAAGTTTGAGATATTAAATCATAAATATAGTCCTGATCTGCCGTTGTCAGACCAGGAACGAAAGACTGGTTTTCAACCTGGAAGGCACCCAGGCGTGAGTAATAATCGGGGGGGGGGGGGGGGGGGGGGGGGGGGGGGCTAGACATAAAGAGGTTGAGAATCACTGCCATCAACTGTATGAAAGAGCTCTTACTGTGCTTGCCTGTAAGAGGGAAGTAATTTTACTTGGAAGGCATAAAGAAGACTGTAGAAGATGGATCAAGTGCATAAAATTGTAAAACTACGATGAAAGTCTGATGTTATTTTGAGTTGTCTATTGTTACTGTCATGAATTTTATAACTGCATGGTGATAACTATCACACCCCCCCCCTTGCATTGTAATGCAGGGGTGCAGCGGAAGGTAAAAAGTTAAAGTAAACACAATAGCCAGAAAAATGCTACTTTTATAAAATAGGATTTATCTGCTGAGATAGAATAAAATAATATCATTTACCATCACTCCTTAAAATACACAAAAATGTGTTCCCTGAATGTAAAGAATTCTTTTATTTTTTTTTTAAATGCGGAGGCACTTGTCACGAAGACATTCGCCTATAATTCACCGCAGTTTTCGCAGGCCATTTTATTACGAGGGCGCCATATAGGCGGGCCAGCCTTGCCCCCTATGAAGGGACGACACAAACGGAGACATTTTAGTGGCGCTTCGCCAGGATTCGATCTGAGCACCCTCAGCACCGAAAACCAGCGCGCTGTACCACAAGGCCGCCACGGCCCTGCAAAGAATTCTAAAATCTGAGCAAATAATTTAATGAACCAGTCCAGAATAAATTAATGATTATATTTGCGTTTAAATAATATTGCAAATGGTAAATTGTAGAAGGGAAAGGCTTATTCAAATAAATAATAAACGAAAATCAAAAGTCTTCCTAAACTTATTACTACCTGAATTTTCATGACTAAAAATTTAGTTTCATTTCAAACTAGGTTTTGATATCCCGTTTAACTTTCTCTGTGAAATTTTCGTACCTATTTTATGCAAAGTTTGAAATTTTTAAAAATTCAGTTATATATTTGAGAAATTATGAAAGGGGGAAAAAACACTATTTCTATTAAAATTAAGCATTTATTAGTCCAGAAAAAAACTAACGTTTGCTAACAATTTTTCAGTACGTGTTCAAGCTGTTTCCCCTGCATTAAAGCTGCATTTCTCTGCTCCTACACTAAAACGCTCTACCGCATTTTACTTTTATTTCAAACTAGGTTTTGATATCCCGTATAACTTTCTCTGTGAAATTTTCATATCTATTTTATGCAAAATTTTGAAATTTTAAAAAATTCAGTTATATATTTGAGAAATTATGAAAGGGTGAAAAAAACACTATTTCTATTAAAATTAAGCATTTATTAGTCCAGAAAAAAACTCACGTTTGCTGACAATTTTTCAGTACGTGTTCCCAGCTGTTTCCCCTGCATTAAAGCTGCATTTCTCTGCTCCTACACAAAAATGCTCTACCGCATCTTCCTCAAAATCAAACTTTATGAATATGGACAAACAAGAGAGGCCGAAGTAGGGCCTTCTCACAGACAGACAGTTTCCCCATTACATTCGATATGGTCTCTGCGGAATCTTGCCGGACAAGTCATCTCTGACTCGGGGCTTTCAAGCAGACCCTCCAGAGAGACTTCCGGGGAGGAGAAAAAAAAATACAAATGCACTCAGAGTGTTCCCTTTTATTTCTTCTTCCAGTGAATAAAGGGATGCAAAAGCATGAGATGGATCTGGTTAAATTTTTACTACATTTTCATAAACATGAAGAGATTGCACTTGTATCGCTCGTTGTTTATATAAGTACTAGCTGAAAACCCGCGCTTCGCTACGGAGTACATTCAAATTAAATACAACAGTCAATGTATGAAATTAATGCCCCCCCCCCAAAAAAAATAAATATATATATACACTGCTGGCCACTGTAAATGCAACACCCTCAAGGAAACATGCAAATAACATGAAATTTACAACATGCATTAGCGGAGGTGAGATATGCAAATGATTAGCATTTCAGCGCAGACGCACATCACGCGCGCCTGTGGCGCCACTTCAAAGTGCTATTTAAGGCTTGGAGATTTCAACGATTTCAAGTTCGGCAATTGTGTTTTTCTTGTGGTTTTTTCAAAAAAACGATCAATTATGCCTCGTCGAAAACAGCGATCATCTTTTGATCAAGTATCCGAGTTCGACAGAGGAAGGATAGTGGCCTACTGAGATTGTGGATTATCTTTCAGGGAAATCGGTAGTCGTGTTGGACGAAACCAAACAACTGTAATGCGGATATGTGATCGTTGGATGCAGGAGGGTACGACGGACCGGCGTGTTCCATCGCATCCACCTCAGCGCACCACTTCACGTGATGACAGGGAAATTGTGCGCATGGCAGTGACGGATCGCTCAGTCACATCACGAACCATAGCAGAGCACATGCAGTCTGTAACGCATCATCCAGTGTCTGCGCGTACCATTCGACGCCGTTTACAGCAGAGTGGTCTGTACGCAAGACGTCCATTGCTTTGTCCACCCTTGACGCAGAACCACAGACGTCTCCGTCGCCAATGGTGCGATGACAGAAGGATGTGGACGGCAGAATGGAATGAAATTGTCTTTACTGACGAGTCACGCTTCTGTCTGCAACACCACGATGGTCGCATTCGAGTCTGGAGACACCGTGAAGAGAGGATGCTGAACAGCTCCGTTATGCACGGCCACACTGGTCCTGCACCGGGTATTATGGTATGGGGCGGTATTGGATATCACTCTCGCACACCTCTAGTACGCATTGCCGGTACTTTAAACAGCCAGCGCTACATCTCCGAGGTGTTGGAGCCATTTGTCCTTCCTTACCTTCAGGGCTTGCCCACAGCCATATTTCAACAAGATAATGCGCGACCACACGTGACACGCATTGTCCAAAGGTTCTTCGTCAATCGCCAGATTGAATTGCTTCCCTGTCCGCCTCGCTCTCCGGATCTTTCGCCGATAGAAAACATGTGGTCCATGGTTGCTCTACGATTGACCCAGATTCCATCCCTAGCTGCCACAGCAGATCAACTTTGGCAACGTGTTGAAGCTGATTGGTCTGCTGTACCCCAAGAACTCATCCAAAGTCTCTTTGAATCAATGCCGAGGCGTGTGGCAGCGGTGATCTACAACAATGGCGGCTACACTGGCTACTGATTTTGGCAGGAACCACACTTCACAGAAGTCTATAAATTTAATCATTTGATACTTGGTCAACATGTTATCTACAAAATAAATTTTGTTGTGATATCTCTTGTCTTTCTTGGTGTTGCAATTTGGGTGGCCAGCAGTGTATATATATATATATATATATATATAATAAATACGATGATCAATGTATACAAGTGATGTAAAAAAAAACAAAAAAAAATATATTTATAAAAAAATCGTAAGAGACATTTTTATAGACAAAATAATGTAGAAGAAAATATTCAAATTGAATCTAATAAGACATACTAAAGAATATAGTACAGTTAATATAGTACAGTTTGAAGAACATATCTTTTACTGTATTTTAATATTATTTTGGATAATGTCCAATTGTCTGTCGCATTAGCAAGGGAAAAAATACTTTTTTGTCTATTTTATTGTTATGGACGTGACTATAAGTTTATTTAAAGGACCAGAAAAGAAACCACGTGATCAGCATTTAATAAATTAAATTCTAAAATTTAATCTTCAAAAATTCACTAAAAATCAGAAAATGGAGGTAAAGATTCGAAAAAGATTTAATTTTAAAGCAATTTTTATGATCTTTCTCGTGATATAAATTTCATAATCCTCAAATTATTCTTTTAAATGTAAACTTAAAAAAAGTTACTAAAACCGCTTAAAAATTTAATTTTAAAAAATCTAAGAAGAATTTTTCAAAAATCTTTCTTAATGCACCCCTACACTTTAAGAAGAATCGTCATGCAAAATTTCAGTCCTTTAGGTCCAGTGGTTTGGTCTGTGCGTTGTATGTCAGTCAGTCAGTCAGTCAGTTACGGAACTGTTTTATATATATAGATTAGAGCATGTAACCGGAATCATCGTAAAGTGAACATTAGCATTTTATTATAAAATTGTTTTCAATGAATAGGGCTTTACTTTTAATTTAAAAAATACAACATTTTACTTTTTACTTACAGCACGTCATAAAGATATCAGCTATTTGGCATACAGAAATACAAATATATAAGAGGACCATCGTATACTTGTGTATAAAGAGACACAAAAGCATAAGATGGATCTGGTTAAATTTTTACTACAATTTCATGAACATGAAGAGATTGCACTTGTAAAGCTCGTTGTTTATATTAACATTAAAGCATGTAACCTGAATCTTAGTAAAGTGAAAGTAACATTTTTTTTATAAAATTGTTTTCAATGAATTGAGCTTTACTTTTAATTAAAAAATACAGCATTTTACTTTTTACTTACAGCACATCACATAAATAAAGATATCAGCTATTTGGTATACCGAAATCCAAAGATATAGCAGGACCATTGTACACTTTTGTGTAAAGAGACACAAAAATATAAGATGGATGTGTTTAAATTTTTACTACATTTCCATGAACATGAAGATATTGCACTTGTAAAGCTCGTTGTTTATAGTAACATTAGAGAATGTAACCTGAATCTTAGTAAAGGGAAAGTAACATATTTTTTATAAAATTGTTTTCAATAAATTGGGGTTTACTTTTAATTAAAAAATATAACATTTTACTATTTACTTACAGCACATCACATAAAAAAAAATATCAGCCATTTGGCATAGAGGAATCCAAAGATATAGCAGGACCATTGTACACTTTTGTGTAAAGAGCCACAAAAATATAAGATGGATCTGGTTAAATTTTTACTATATTTTCATGAACATGAATAGATTGCACTTGTATTGCTCGTTGTTTATATTAATATTAGAGCTTGTAATCAGAATCTTCGTAAAGTGAACATTAACATTTTTTTTATAAAATTGTTTTCAATGAATAAGGCTTTACTTTTAATTTAAAAAATACAGCATTTTACTTTTTACTTACAGCACATCACCTAAATAAAGATATCAGCTATTTGACATACAGGAGGCCAAAGATATAGGAGGACCATCGTATTCCTTTGTATAAAGAGCCACAAAAGTATAAGATGGATCTGGTTAAATTTTTACTATATTTTCATGAACATGAATAGATTGCACTTGTATTGCTCGTTGTTTATATTAATATTAGAGCTTGTAATCAGAATCTTCGTAAAGTGAACATTAACATTTTTTTATAAAATTGTTTTCAATGAATATGGCTTTACTTTTAATTTAAAAAATACAGCATTTTACTTTTACTTACAGCACATCACCTAAATAAAGATATCAGCTATTTGACATACAGGAGGCCAAAGATATAGGAGGACCATCGTATTCCTTTGTATAAAGAGCCACAAAAGTATAAGATGGATCTGGTTAAATTTTTACTATATTTTCATGAACATGAATAGATTGCACTTGTATTGCTCGTTGTTTATATTAATATTAGAGCTTGTAATCAGAATCTTCGTAAAGTGAACATTAACATTTTTTTTATAAAATTGTTTTCAATGAATATGGCTTTACTTTTAATTTAAAAAATACAGCATTTTACTTTTTACTTACAGCACATCACCTAAATAAAGATATCAGCTATTTGACATACAGGAGGCCAAAGATATAGGAGGACCATCGTATTCCTTTGTATAAAGAGCCACAAAAGTATAAGATGGATCTGGTTAAATTTTTACTATATTTTCATGAACATGAAGAGATTGCACTTGTATTGCTCGTTGTTTATATTAATATTAGAGCTTGTAATCAGAATCTTCGTAAAGTGAACATTAACATTTTTTTATAAAATTGTTTTCAATGAATATGGCTTTACTTTTAATTTAAAAAATACAGCATTTTACTTTTTACTTACAGCACATCACCTAAATAAAGATATCAGCTATTTGACATACAGGAGGCCAAAGATATAGGAGGACCATCGTATTCCTTTGTATAAAGAGCCACAAAAGTATAAGATGGATCTGGTTAAATTTTTACTATATTTTCATGAACATGAAGAGATTGCACTTGTATTGCTCGTTGTTTATATTAATATTAGAGCTTGTAATCAGAATCTTCGTAAAGTGAACATTAACATTTTTTTTATAAAATTGTTTTCAATGAATATGGCTTTACTTTTAATTTAAAAAATACAGCATTTTACTTTTTACTTACAGCACATCACCTAAATAAGATATCAGCTATTTGACATACAGGAGGCCAAAGATATAGGAGGACCATCGTATTCCTTTGTATAAAGAGCCACAAAAGTATAAGATGGATCTGGTTAAATTTTTACTATATTTTCATGAACATGAATAGATTGCACTTGTATTGCTCGTTGTTTATATTAATATTAGAGCTTGTAATCAGAATCTTCGTAAAGTGAACATTAACATTTTATTATAAAATTGTTTTCAATGAATATGGCTTTATTTTTAATTTAAAAAATACAGCATTTTACTTTTTACTTACAGCACATCACCTAAATAAAGATATCAGCTATTTGACATACAGGAGGCCAAAGATATTGGAGGACCATCGTATTCCTTTGTATAAAGAGCCACAAAAGTATAAGATGGATCTGGTTAAATTTTTACTATATTTTCATGAACATGAAGAGATTGCACTTGTATTGCTCGTTGTTTATATTAATATTAGAGCTTGTAATCAGAATCTTCGTAAAGTGAACATTAACATTTTTTTTATAAAATTGTTTTCAATGAATATGGCTTTACTTTTAATTTAAAAAATACAGCATTTTACTTTTTACTTACAGCACATCACCTAAATAAAGATATCAGCTATTTGACATACAGGAGGCCAAAGATATAGGAGGACCATCGTATTCCTTTGTATAAAGAGCCACAAAAGTATAAGATGGATCTGGTTAAATTTTTACTATATTTTCATGAACATGAATAGATTGCACTTGTATTGCTCGTTGTTTATATTAATATTAGAGCTTGTAATCAGAATCTTCGTAAAGTGAACATTAACATTTTTTTTATAAAATTGTTTTCAATGAATATGGCTTTACTTTTAATTTAAAAAATACAGCATTTTACTTTTTACTTACAGCACATCACCTAAATAAAGATATCAGCTATTTGACATACAGGAGGCCAAAGATATAGGAGGACCATCGTATTCCTTTGTATAAAGAGCCACAAAAGTATAAGATGGATCTGGTTAAATTTTTACTATATTTTCATGAACATGAATAGATTGCACTTGTATTGCTCGTTGTTTATATTAATATTAGAGCTTGTAATCAGAATCTTCGTAAAGTGAACATTAACATTTTTTTTATAAAATTGTTTTCAATGAATATGGCTTTACTTTTAATTTAAAAATACAGCATTTTACTTTTTACTTACAGCACATCACCTAAATAAAGATATCAGCTATTTGACATACAGGAGGCCAAAGATATAGGAGGACCATCGTATTCCTTTGTATAAAGAGCCACAAAAGTATAAGATGGATCTGGTTAAATTTTTACTATATTTTCATGAACATGAATAGATTGCACTTGTATTGCTCGTTGTTTATATTAATATTAGAGCTTGTAATCAGAATCTTCGTAAAGTGAACATTAACATTTTATTATAAAATTGTTTTCAATGAATATGGCTTTATTTTTAATTTAAAAAATACAGCATTTTACTTTTTACTTACAGCACATCACCTAAATAAAGATATCAGCTATTTGACATACAGGAGGCCAAAGATATTGGAGGACCATCGTATTCCTTTGTATAAAGAGCCACAAAAGTATAAGATGGATCTGGTTAAATTTTTACTATATTTTCATGAACATGAAGAGATTGCACTTGTATTGCTCGTTGTTTATATTAATATTTGAGCATGTAACCAGAATTTTCGTAAAGTGAACACTAAAATTTTATTATAAAATTGTTTTCAATGAACAGGGCTTTACTTTTGATAAAAAAAATACAGAATTTTACTTTTTATTTACAGAACATCACATAATAAAGATATCAGCGATTTGACGTACATGAATCAAAATATACATATGTTCAAAAATACAGGAGGACCCTGTTATACTTTTGTATAAGGACATACAAAGATATAAGATGAATTTCCTTAAATTTCTACTACATTTTTATAAACATGGAGAGAGTGTATCGCTCGGTGTTTGCACTTATATTAGGGAATGAAACCAGATTCTTAGTACAGTTTACATAAGCATTTTTCCTACGATTGTTTTCAATAAAGAGGGCTTTACTTTTAATTAAATAACACAGCATTTTAGTCTTTACATAATAACGATATTAGTTATTTGACATACTAAATATTTACAACATATACACATATGTTGTAAATATTTAGTATGCATACTTATCGAACGTTCCCACACAACAATCCTAAGTCTGCTAATAGTACATATATACACTTGTGTATGCAGGAGGAAAATTTTAACTTCCTTTTTCACTGCTCAATTTTTCTTCTGTCCTGAGAACTGATCATTTAATCTATACATATAAAACATTTCCGTAACTGACTGACTGACAGATAACGCACAGACCAAACCACTGGACCTAAAGGGCTGAAATTTTGCATTGCGATTCTTTTTATAGTGTAGGGGTGCACTATAAATGAACGGTTTTTGAAAAATTCTTCTTAGACATTTTCAAATTAAATTTTTAAGCTGTTTTTGTAACATTCTTTAAAGATTGAATTTAAAATAATATTTTGGGGGTTATAAAATTCATATCACGAGAAAGATCCTAAAAGTTCCTTTAAAATGAAATTTTTTCGAATCTTTACCCCCCCCCCCCATTTTCTGATTTTGGTGAATTTTTAAAGATTAATTTTTAGAATTTAAATTTTGAAATGCTCATCACGTGGTTTCCTTTCTTTTTGTGATACTTTTAAAGTAATTTTGCGTCATGTGCATAACAACGAAATAAATTGACAAAAAATTGTTAAAATACGGTAAAAGATAAAATTCAACAACTAGACTTATTGGGATGGAAGTTTTTTTAAGAATTTAATTCAAATTAGTATGTTTTATGGATATTAAACATACAAATTAATTTCATACATTGACCGTTGTATTTAATTTGAATATTTTCTTCTACATTATTTTGTCCATAAAAATATCCTTTACGATTTTTTTATAAATATGTTTTTTTGGCATTAAATTCCATACATTTACCGTAGTATTTAATTTGAATGTACTCCGTAGCAAAGTACGGGTATTCAGCTAGTTTAATATATTTCCCTCCAGTAAACACGCCTTTAAAACAATTTTTTAGGAAAAAATTCTTTCATTTTCCAATATTCGTATTTTTTATAGTTTTTTTTTAAACTTCCTCTATAAGTACTTCTGTTTCTGCATCTATTTCGTAGTTACTGTTCACTTATTGTCCATCTAAAACATTTTTAGGTTTTTAAAGTTTAAAATATCCATTCCTCAGTAGTACATAAACTTTCAACAGCATGCTTTCATTGATGATCTTCTGCACCTGTCTTCAAGTTATGTTTTAATCGTTTTATTAACACGGAGTTTAAACGATAAAGGTATTCAGATCCCGCTCAGTTTCTTGGGTTAAAATGGAATGACGGTGGTTTTGCCTTACTCTCTCTTACAAATTTCAGTAGCATAATCCACTCCCAGGGATAGTATTTGCGAAACTTAGTGAGGCACGTTGTGTCTATGTTGGATTTCCTCAGGTAGTGGCTGCTGATAACGATGTATGAATTGTTAAAACATATTTTGCTAGGATATTCATTTGCAATATTTTGAATGATATAGAGGGATTCAAAAGAGTATATACGGGAATTTGTTCGTATATACAGTCGAACCTCCATATATCGAAGTAGTAAAATGCCGGAAAAAAAATTCGATATATAGAAATTTCGATATATAGAATTGATCTTAGTTTTATCATACTTCTCCTAAAACATTAAAATTAAAGCTAATTTTCGTATACGAATCTCCATTTCCAATTTATACGCGAATCACATTAAATGAAAGTTAACTAAAAAATGAATTAATGTGAAAGATTTATTGAGTACAATATACCTTTAAAAAAACAATAATCCAGACAGTGGTTACAGTGATCACAGTTACATTCTTTTAAAAAATAAATCTACGAATATCTTGCTGAACAACCAGTTTTGCGGAAAGTTCATCAAAGAAATGCTCGCATTTATTCAGTCCATTAAAAACTTTATCAGGGGTCCACGAAGTTTTGTTTCAAACGCCAAAAATTGGGAGATTTTATTCTAAAGTGGATTAAATCTCCCAATATGTCGTGAAAAAAATTTCGATATACAGAGATTTTTTCGATATATAGAAACAGTTTTTCTATGTAATGAACATGTAGATTTGCTAAGAGTTCGATACATAGAAAATTTCGATATAGGGAAGTTCGATATATGGAGGTTCGACTGTATATTTATGCTTGTTTGTCCACAAATGGAATGAATCAGAACTTGAGAGTTTGGCTTTCTCAAAAGCCCTGTCAAAGGCATTTATATGAGAGAATAATATTTAATTGTTTGGGTAGGTGGGTATGAAAATTTAAGATAATTTCAAAAACCCAATAAAATAATTTTAATATTTTGTTTTTATTTTGCGAAAGAAATTTTTGAAATAGGAGAAAATTATTTTCTACACACTCATTATTCATTAATATCTAAACAAATTAATATTTCTGTATACATTAGCAAATGAATTTTTCTAAATATTTTTCTCGAATATACTCGGCCAAGTATATTACGATTCATTTTGATTTACCAAATCAGCAACTTTAAATCTAACTAAATCATTAGAGGACTGAGAGACGCCTTGAAAACAACTTTCCTTGCCTTAACCCTATATGCGAAGAAAAACATACTATAGCAAGCAGAAATACAGTGATTTCCGCTTATAAGAATCACGTTTGTTATTACTGTTTTTGATTCTTATAAGCGGTTGATTCTTATAACCGAAATTTAGGTTTTTGGACTGGAACACACACACCTATATATACATATATTAGATAATTTACCATAAAATACTCTTTAATTTACATTAACTATCTTTTATTAAATTTTTTTTTATAGTTTTAAAAATAAAACTTAATTTTTAGACCTATAAGTAGATACACATGATTATAGTAAGAGAAGAAAAAAATACAATATTTGTTACAAGTTACAACATACCTGCTTAACAGTTTTAACATTTCAACTACAGGAAGGGAGCAAGAAAAAGTTTTCTACTGTAGTTTGACGTAATGAAGTTTTCAGAAGGCTGTTTATACCTCTTTCAATACTTATAGTCTCAGACGAAGATTTACTCGGACGGGTAAAGTTGCCCCCGGGTCAAGCTAATAGGACAGTGTTGTGGTAAAGCGTTTAAGGGGAAACGATTATGTTATGTCTAATAAAGAAAGGGGTGAATTTTACGACTATATTCCATCCCATCTTATCAATCTTTCTTTAAAAAAAAGAACGAACTTCGTGCCTTTTGAGGGTTTAAGTAGGTTTTTTGGAAAAATGGAAGTAAAGCGAAGAGTGTAAACTGATTCTTAAAACCGGTGGATTGATTCTTTAAAGCGAAAATTTTAACATGGAAATAATTCATTTGTTTTTGTTTTCGCGATATTGATTCTTATAAACGGTGGATTCTTATAACCAGTGATCACTATAAGCGGTGGTTACTGTATCTTTATTTAATACGATAGGTGAAATGTTAACCTGGAACAAAATATTACTGATTCTGAGTCACTGATGATAAAGGCTCTTCTTTTCTTGGTATCTGATTAAATATACGGAGAGTATATCAGCATTAGGAAAGATGTTTGAATTCACATCTTTGTACGAAGAAATTAATTTTGAAGTAACAACTGTCCAAAAATACAGAAGCAAAATCACTAAAAGAAAAAAATGGCTTATTTATGATACAATAAACCACCTCTATGTTATCTAGATCAAAAAGAGATCAAGTTGTTAAGGAACTATTTCATGGTGTGACTAGCTGAAAACCCGCGCTTCGCTACGGAGTACATTCAAATTAAATACAACGATCAATGTATGCAATTAATGCCAAATTAAATATATATATTTATAATAAATGCGACGATCAATGTATACAATTAATGAAAAAAATATATTTTATAAAAAAATCGTAAGGGATATTTATTTTTTTAAGATAATATCTAATCGTCTGCTGCATTAGAAAGAAAAAAAATATTTTTTGTCTATTTAGTTGTTATGCACGTGACAATAAATTTATTTAAAATGGCAGAAAAAGAAATCACGTGATCATCTTTTAATAAATTAAATTCTAAAAATTAATCTTTAAAAATTCACCAAAAATCAGGAAATAGGAGGTAAAGGTTCGAAAAAGATTTTATTTTAAAGGAATTTTTATGATCTTTCTCGTGATATAAATTTTATAACCCTCAATGTATTATTTTAAATGCAAACGTAAAAAAAGTTTAAAAAACAGCTTAAAAATTTAATTTAAAAAAATCTAAGAAGAATTTTTGAAAAATATTTCTTAGTGCACCCCTACACTATTAGAAGAATCGCCATGCAAAATTTCAGCCTTTTAGGTCCAGCGGTTTGGTCTGTGCGTTGTATGTCAGTCAGTCAGTCAGTCAGTGAATGAATGAGTCAGTTACGGAACTGTTTTATATATATAGATTACAATAGAGAAAGTTTAGAATGGATCTTAGCAAATGTCACTAACGGACATTTTGTGTTATGTTTTTAGCGTAGAGGAAAATTTTTCATATCAGTTTATTAGTGTGCAAGTGTGTTAGTCTTCCTGTTGCTCAGATTTTTTTAATACAGATATTGTGTAATAAATGTAAGTGCTGTACCAGTGTATGCTTTTTTCAGATATTTTGAGGAAATATGTCAATTCAAGAAGCGTTGATACAAATAAGTTAATAATATCGTTGAATTCTTAATACATTATTTTAGTATTGTAGTATTATTAATGTCACTGCACAAAGGCTATTTAAACGTTGAAACCTAACTCCCAATCTATTAAACATGTATGTCGTAAAATTATTTCAAAATGTCTATTCATATAGCACATATCAGAAAGTCTCCGCTATGCTTCCATGCTATCAATAATGCATGTCAAAACTTATTTGAGTTTCTACGATATTCCAGTCTTAAAGAATTCCCCATTGGTATCCAAGTCAGATTTCACGTCAAAAAGCACTCTTGGTACATAAACTAACCCATGACCAAGCGCATATTTCTTTTCTCTCTGCTGACAGCCGAGGAAAAAAAATGCAGAAACGCATTTTGGACTTCGCTTCACAATGCAGCAAAACAAAAATGGTCTTCCCTATTTCCAGCCTTGCGCAATCCTTTACCAACGTGAGAGTGCCCCTTGTGTATTGAGGTCCGGCATGTCTACTCCAATCAGGTCTTTCTGATACGATAAGGGCTCTATCGAAACTTTCTTTTTTCGGGTTGTGTGTTTGAATCGAATTGGTGGTATGCAAGATATTTATTCTGATACTAGCTGAATACCCGTGCTTCGCTACCGAGTACATTTAAATTAAATCCAACGGTCAATGTATGTAATTAATGAAAAAAAATATATGTATTTATAATCATACAACGATCAATGTATGCAATTAATGCCAAAAAACAAAACAAAAATTACATTTATAAAAAAATCATAACGGATATTTTTATAGACAAAATAATGTAGAAGAAAATATTCAAATTAAATACAACGGTCAATGTATGCAATTAATTTGTAAGTTTAATATCTATAAAGCATACTATTTTGAATTAATTTCTTAAAAACTTCCATCTCAATTAGTCTAGTGGTTAAATTTTATATTTTACCGTATTTCAATATTTTTGCCAATTTAATACGTTGTTATGCACGTGACTAATTCAAAGTATCACAAACAGAAAAGAAACTACGTAATCAGTCTTTAATAAATTAAATTCTAAAAATTAATCTTTAAAAATTCACCAAAAATCAGAAAATGGAGGTAAAGATTCGAAAAAGACTTCATTTTAAAGGAATTTTTACGATCTTCCTCATGATATAAATTTTATAACCCTCAGATTATTATTTTAAATGCAAACTTTAAAAAATGTTACAAAAGCAGCTTAAAAATTTAATTTAAAAAATCTAAGGAGAATTTTTCAAAATTCTTCCTTAGTGCACCCGTACACTATAAGAAGAATCGAGATGCAAAATTTCAGCCCTTTAGGTCCAGCGGTTTGGTCTGTGCGTTATCTGTCAGTCAGTCAATAAGTCAGTTACGGAACTGTTTTATATATATATAGATAGATAGATAGATAGATAGGTTTAGCATAAAAGTGAAATTATATGACATGAACATTTTTGAAAAAAAATATATTGATAGATATCAATTAAGACAACTTTACTTTCTGGTTTAATGCTACATATTTTTTATTTTTACATTTTATTCTGATGTCAATACTATTGTTATTCATGGAAATATTTAGTAGGTACCTTTGAATATATTTGCAGCTTTTAAAGACATTAACAGTTTTGCTCAGCATTTAGTCAGAATGGCATATTATAGGACTTAAAATATTCCTGTAAAAGTCATGTAGATGTCATCGTTGAAAATTTCCCTGAAAATATGTAGACGTAATTAAAACGTTGAGGAGTCCGCCTCTTTCTAGATTTTAGTTTAATCTAGAAACTTGCTGCAAACACTGCAAATCAAAGTCTTAAGTAGTAATTTTACGAAGCCAATCAAAAGAAGAAGAAAAAGTTCTCGCGCAAAAATCAGGATTATGGATTAAGACTGATTGATCTCGTTTCGAGAAACGCTAAATCTGTGTGAACTTTGAGAATAATGCATATCCGCTATTAAAAAGACAAGAAATACAACTGGCTTACCTGAATGCAACCATACGCAGGAAGTAATCTTTAAACCAATTTTCAAACTGCTTTGTGATTACGCCCGCTATAATAGACATATGTATAAGACGAGATGTATAAGACGAGAAGAAATATTGAGATTCAAGTTTTGGGGAATTTGTATTAAGTTCCCTTGATAAAATTCGTCCATGTGCCATGAAACCATTTTTTTTTATCATATTGTTGTCATAAAATCTTGAGAAGTGAGTTTAGTTATAATATATGTGTGCACTGTTCTTTCTTAGTTGTTCAATATTTTAAATATTTGAAATTTTCATTTTAATATTTCTTTGTTGTACATAAGGGAATTGCGAATCCACTTTTATAAATTGAAAGTTACGAATTTTATGTTGTAAACTCAAAGAATTCTGTTTTTTATGATAAGCCTAGGCACATTAAATATGAGCAGGATCAACAATAAACTTCAGATTTGAAGTTTCTAATAGTGATCTTTCGTCGAGAACAACATCGTTTGACACTTTTTGTCATTGTTTTTTATTTTTATTTGTTGTTATATAAGTGAGACTATAGCTAGGGATTATAGTAAAACCTTAGTATTTATCATTTCTTCTCAACAGCATAAAATTATTAAATAAAGCCTTTTATTTGTTTTTTAATGCAAATAAAAACTCACAGGAAAATGATGCGGTATTTACACTTCTATAATGCAATGCCTATACGATTTATATTTATAAAAGACTAAGTTTGAGTCTTAAGTTTTTAAATTAACCCTTCAGTGGGTGCGCCCCTTGTACAAAGTGCAACATTTTCGTAATTTTGAATGGTTTGTTTTCACATGCAAGATTTTAATGTCCTAAGCAGTTTCTATTGATAGCTACACCCGTTCTAATGCAGGTCTGATTTTCTGACCCTTGTATTCCTTTCCATTCATTGTTAGTCGTGATTTAACCGTGGTAAACCAGCGATTATACTCGATCACAATACGACAAAAGCAGGAGTTGATGTACTCGATCCAATGTGCAGCTGTTACACGGTATCCCGCTTATCACGAAGATGGACAATCTCACTGTTCTTTAGGTTTTTGGATATAATAGGAATCAATTCGTAAGTTGTCTTTATATCCAATATGCCTGACAGTTTTGAAATAAGGCGATTGTATCTGCAATCTTTGGCCTTTAATTACAAACATATCTCAATATTTTCAACATTTCATATCTTGCCATAAAAGGCAGAATAATTATTTTCAATTTGAAAAAAAAATTATTACAGAAGGAATAATCAAGGTTGAAAGAGACGTTGCACTTTGTGCCACGCGCGCCTGCTGGTGTTCCAAAAATTAGCGCGCCCTCTGAAGGGTTAAGCTACTACAGTAGACGTTCTACTTATCAAGAATGGTTAAATACATTCACAAAATTTGAGCCGTTGAATATTTTTTATGGGTTCGTATAATTTTGATTTCTTTTTAAACTTTTAATGCTGTTTGTTTAATGTAAACAAATAGAATTCAGGAAACGGTTCGACAAAGTTTTAAACAAAATATTTGGAGCCCAACATACAACATTCGCCTTTTTAGCATGTTTACTGTTCTTGTTTTACTGAAAAGTAAAGGGATAAAGCTAAAAAACTTGTTTAATTATCAGAAGTTATTTTTTTCCATTTACTTTCCTCGAGCGAAATACAGTTTTTGAAAGAAATTATATTGCTACTGGAAGTGTAAAACTCTGTTCTCTTACTTTAAGATTGCGTTAAAGTAAAACTTTTTAAGTAATTACTGTGACGATTTACTATATGAAAACGACGGTTTACTAAATGATAAATACTATACATTTTAAATATAACTAATGCGTGCTGCTAATCCTTTCTTCCAAATTATAAGGAGTGTCATCGAAAATATCTAAAATCAGGGGATTTTTAACTTGTTATATGAATTTATAATAGGTCAATCGACAAGAAAGTCCGTTCATGGGATTCAAGTTATCCAGGCACAACATACAAATATATACGCGTATACACGTGTGTTTATTTGCATTAAATAACGAGGTATGCAATTGCCTTTTTCTAATCTTTAAATTCTAAAATATCGAAAAAAATAGAAAACTTTTTTTTAACTTTAATTTTTTATTAGTATAACGTCCTTCCGTGTCTGCATGTAGAATCATGTGTGAGGAAAAAATGCATTTTAAATGTATACAATAAAACCTCGTTTATCCGGCCTTCGTTGATCCGGATCTCCGGATAATCCGGTTCAGCTTTGTATGCATTATTTTTATTTAATGTTCACATTAGATAATAATTTTTAACTATGATAGCAAGAAAGTCACCACAAGTACACCAAATATTCGCTTTTTAGTTTGATTCAATGTACAGTTCCTGCATAAATTGTAGAGTAAATTGTGGTAATAAAATGCTTTTTGGTGACTTTAAGAAAGCTTTACCAGACTTACCAATTCTTTGTTAAGAAATGATGTGAAAAGTTAGTTTCATATTTTTTAATGTCTTGTAAACGGTAATATGTAATTTTGTTACAAATATAGTTTTTTTTTTATCGTAATACAGTCGAATCTCGTTATAGCGAACCGAGTATATAACGAACTCACGGATATAACGAACGAAAATTTTGGTCCCTCCGTTTTCCTATTGTACGTTATTTAATTAGTATTGTGCCAGTTTAATGTAATCGGTTTTAGTCGATTTAATTTAATAATGATCATTTTTAATAGATTTTATCATTTTTTCAATACATTATTATTGAATACACATTGCAGCTAATGAGTTATACATTTCGTGAACTCTAGCATTTTTCTTAACGGTTCGGATATAGCGAACCATCGGATAAAACGAACAAAACCTTTGGTCCCTTGAAGTTCGTTATAACGGGGTTCGACTGTAAATGGTCTGGTTAGTTAAGGATTTTGTTTTGCTTACTACCCGGATGGATTGCCTATGATTCCAGTTAGTACAGATAAACGAGGTTTTACTATATATGTATTTCCTAAGGAGATAAAACAATGAAACCAATTATTTAAACAATTTTATCATGACAGTTATGAAGTTAAGGTGACGGCCTACGTTAAAAATGCCATTTTTTGACTATTTTGGTCAATTTTATTTTTTGCAAGAATCGTGTAATTCAATCTTTTCTCTTTTCAAAACCGTTTTGATTTTCATTCTACATCAATTAGAAGCAGAGTTATAGCTATTTTAAAAAACATCGTCTGATACAAAATTGAAGTGACAAACAACTTTAAATGCTTTTTTCTCAGAATTATGTTTTTTAGCACAAATCTCTATACCATTATCATGATATTTCACATAATAATGCATATAATTTGATAAAATTTTCAGGAAATGTTTTAGATGCAATTGTTGATGAAATGGAGCACAATAATTGATGTATAATAAATAGTCTTTTGTTTGGGGCTGTTTTTATAAGGAAAGGAATGAGGAATCGGGGAAAATTTTCATATTGGAACATAAAATTGTCTGTATTATTTTTGCATTTTAAAATTTCTCTTAGATTGTGGGTCATTTTGAAGATAACTGTTATATGTATCATGTGTGAGAAGGAAATTAAAATAGTAGCATTAGAATTTTGTACAGAGTGATAGGCGTTTTAGCTAAATTTCATTACAAATTACTCCAAATTGACCAATTTATAAAAAAGTATGGAATTTACAGGCAAGTTGTTTATTTTTTATCTTTTCATTTTTAAATGCTATTGTACCATAAAAGACCAAAAAATCCTTAGAAAAAACAATTTTAAAAAAAAATGGCTCCGAACGTATACAGTCACCTTAATACCTTAAAATAAGGCCTCAAAAGTAATTTCCTCAATATTATATGAAGCCAATCCGCGTTCCGGCTACTGACGTAAATATTAGAATCATACCTCACATGCCCTCTCAAGGATTAAAACAAAATCGATAGAAAAAACCGGTATTTCTAGTAATGCTTTTTATAATTCCTTACTCCTAAATAAACGAAAATTTTAACCCAAGAAATAAAACACCCCCTATCCCCCCTCCAAAAAAAAAACTGACTTTACTGCCGCCACTTCTATCAGCTTTTTGCATACAGCTTTATAAATCTGTTACATTTCGGAAGAGAAATAAAACAAATTGTTGTTTAAGGTAATTGTTAAGGTAATTGTTTAGTGTAATTGTCCAGGACACAAAATTGTTCGAATTTTCGAAAAATATTTTATTGGATTAAAAATTTCTGTGTTCTTTAACGCTTAAAATGACGTTTAAATCATGTTTCTATCTTATTAGAACAGGAGAAATTATTTTGTGTTTGCAACATTCTAATAGTACCCAAGCGTAGTTTAAACCTGTAAGTGCGTTTTTCTGCATCATGGGTTTTATTCCCATTTCTCGTCTTTAAATTGTTTACGTCAAGAACCGTTAAAGATAATGGTTGAAACTCGGAACATGTCTTTTTCAACTATTTTACTTTAATTTTGATTCAGAAATTTTGAAAAAAAAAATGTTTACTTTTGAAAATATGATTTTTTAAAAATATGTTACATCATTTTTTTTTTGTAATTTTTAATATAAATATTTTAAATTTTTTTAAAATTTCAAAAAATGCTAAATCAAAATTAAAACTTATATATTTCTGTTTAATTAAATGAAAAATAATTGAAATTCGACAAATATAACAATTTTAAATTACCAGTCTTTTTAAAATTTTTAAATTTTAAAGTTTTTTAAAAACATTTTGAGAAGTTTTATGAAGTGATTTTGTTTACAAATTATATGGTTAACCCTCACACAAAAATTCAAAATTTTAACTGAAAAAATATTTTTTTTTTTTTAATGTGTCCCGGACCCCCTTAACTTCGACATATTTTTCAGAGTCCGACTCACTCCCACAGATCTAAAAAAAAAAAAGAAGACAACGTTTAATTTCCAGCTTTCAACAGGTAAAAATGGAAACACTGCTGAAGATCGGGAAGTTTTTAACCCAAAAGGCAAGACAGAGTTCTGGGACCTGATGCCATCGTGATCCGCCAGATGGCGGGACTGTCCGCCTCACCATCTCATTTGCAGATCGCATCCTTTGCGTTCCTGGCTGCGGTGGTGTGGAAGGGGTGGCGCCGCTGCGGGACCTTTTCTCAAGGGTTCTCGGGTCGGTGATTCACGGCTGTCAGGAAACATCGAGATCACAAGATCCGCCAGCGGACTCCCGAAGAAAATCCGCGGAACAGATTTCGAAGGGGGTCGAGTAATAATTGCAGATGGAATAGTTCTAGGTTCCTACGAAAAAATCCCTCTGCACGGAGATTATAAAACGTACGTTTTGGGGCAATTTGCTAGGGGAGAACGACCATGTGATGACACAATATACATTCAGGGAAATTTTAAGGAAGGGTGTATTTTAATAGGATATTCTTTTGAGAACTTTAGAAATTCCCCCCCCCCCCTCTATTTATATTAACTTCTTTTATTACATGTAAAGCATAAAAAATCCTTGACGAAGACAGTGAAAATTCTTTTAATCTCCCGTTCCAAATAAATGGCAAACTAATAACACAATGTCCTCCTGGATTTTTCTCTATTGTGGGAGGACGCAGTATTTAGTAATAAGGAACCACTATTAATAACAAAAAATTTTAATATGTTGACGCTTAAGACAAGAGCTTTTAACTGACCCTCCCACTCACCCCCGTAAATTCATGAAAATTCTTGCGGTTCCATTTATCTGTCAGGTAGTTGCTGCCATATTTAACAGATAAGGAAAAATGGCATTCTCAAGAAATTTTGGAAAAATTTGCTTTATGTTAACATAATATCATCACACAACATAAACAACCTTTTGACATTTTTGCGGTCCCATCTATGTGTCAGGTTGTTGCCATATTTAACAGATGAGGAAAAATAGCATTCTCAAGAAATTTTGAAGAAAAATTTTCTTTATGTTAACATAATATCCTCACACAACGTAAACAGCCTATTGAAATTTTTGCGGTCCCATCTATCTGTCAGGTTGTTGCCATATTTAACAGATGAGGAAAAATAGCATTCTCAAGAAATTTTGAAGAAAAATTTGCTTTATGTTAACATAATATCCTCACACAACATAAACAGCCTATTGACATTTTTGCGGTCCCATCTATCTGTCAGGTTGTTGCTATATTTAACAGATGAGGAAAAATAGCATTCTCAAGAAATCTTGAAGAAAAATGTGCTTTATGTTAACATAATATCCTCACACAACATAAACAGCCTATTGAAATTTTTGCGGTCCCATCTATCTGTCGGGTTGTTGCTATATTTAACAGATGAGGAAAAATAGCATTCTCAAGAAATCTTGAAGAAAAATGTGCTTTATGTTAACATAATATCCTCACACAACATAAACAGCCTATTGAAATTTTTGCGGTCCCATCTATCTGTCAGGTTGTTGCTATATTTAACAGATGAGGAAAAATAGCATTCTCAAGAAATCTTGAAGAAAAATGTGCTTTATGTTAACATAATATCCTCACACAACATAAACAGTCTATTTAAAAATTTGCTTTATGTTAACATAATATCCTCACACAACATAAACAGTCTATTGAAATTTTTGCGGTCCCATCTATCTGTAAAATTGTTGCCACATTTAACAGATGAGGAAAAATAGCATTCTCAAGAAATTTTGAAGAAAAATGTGCTTTATGTTAACAAAATATCATCACACAACATAGACAGCCTATTTACATATATTTGTCACTGGCAAATTTATGCATGCTGAAAAAGATATATTTCCCTCCACTACTTTATATAATTGGGGAGGTTAGAAAGAAAAGAGAATCCCTAACAACCAAGCAAAACTACAGATCTGAGAAATACTTGTAATTGCTTGAAGCTTATTTCTTGTAAAAATATCCCGCTGAGTCATATCTTTAATTGGCATGCAGATGTTTAGTGAAAAAGTGAAACAAAATTAAGATTGACGGCTGTGTACTGCTCGTGACTTCCTCCTGTTTAAAAAAATGACTCTCTTATGACGTAAAGAAACATTAAAAACAAACTTTTCAACATATTTTCAGTAACGCAAAAATACCTTCCATAAGCTTGAAATTAGTTTTCAGTAAGTGTCACCATAATTTGAGTCTAGCAGAATCTTCCTATGCATTAATTTATATGTGACAATGCGATCCATATCATATTGATGATTATGAAATAAAACTAATAAATGTCTTTCAAAACAGACACTTTTATCTGTATATGCTACGTTTATACATTTAAAGTGTAAAAAAAATTCCTTTCCATTATTATTTTCGCCATGACCGTAACAAAATATTTGAAGCAAACTAGAAAAAACTGGACGGACCGCACTGCAATTTAGCCCAAGAGAAAAAAAAAACCAGGTAGTCTCTTCTAACGAAACTACCGCGGGTTATTAACATAGGATTACTTATTGTTGCTTACCTCTTTTGTATGTATATATGTATGCATGTGTTAAGTATATATGTATCTATATACATGTACGTATGTAGATATATACATACGTATATATGTCAAAATTTTGACACATTTTGGCACTTTCCTGTTTAACTGTTTACTGCTTGTCCAAGCGATACATACTGGGTTTGGAGCGCTGCCAAAATTATAACACGTGAGGTACGGACGGACGGTTTTAGCATCTGAAATTTTCCTTTCCAGAGGACCGTTATGGAGGAACGTAATCCTACGTTAAAATATCTTGTGTAAATGGATGAAAAATTCTTTTAATTTTTTTTTCTAACCCAAGTACGTACTCTACTGTACTTGTAAAATGCTTTTTATTTTTTATGCCTGCATCTTGTGTTACTTCATTGTTGTACGTTTTACAAACATTAAAACAAGTATATTGATCTAAAATAATAAAATAAAATATATAACGTATAAACACATTTAAAATAACAAACATGAATAAATGATATATAATAAGAAGTTGTCCGATTTACGACTAAATCGACTTCTGATAGGACTATCGGAATCAGTTACGGATGTAAGTCGACGATCACCTGCAATATATAAATAGGTACATTCAAAATGTAGTCATTACGTAAATACCAGCCAAAATTTGGAGCCTGAATTTCTTTGACAATAAAATCCAATGTGCTTTTTTTAGAAGAAATTAACTACAGTAAACGCCAATTTACAAGCTGCATAAAAAAAGAACACCTTTTAAAGAAATTGCTTAACATTTAAGACCCAATATTGGGAGTAAAACTTTAGACTCCAGGGCGCTGTGGTACGGTAAACTCTAGCGTCTGAAGAACTATCTGTTGTCTAAAATTTCATTAAGGGAAATTTTAAGGGAAATTTTAAGGGAAATTATAAATTTTTGGGGGCTAAACAGAGCTAAAAAATATATATATAGCTCATTGCACCGGAGGTGGTGAATCAGGTGACTTTGTGAATCTTCAATCCTGATGTTAAAGAGTAGGAAGATTTCCTCTCGCTATTTTTTCTAATTAAAGATTAATTACCAAAGGCATAGTTTTGAATTATATTTTAAGGAATTTGGAAAGAAGATTTTTAAATTCAACGCGCGTGGTTTTTTATCTTTTTTTTTAAATTTTGAACGTAAAAAAAACAATTTTAAGCCAGTATGAAGTTGTTGATATGTGTATTAGTTTAACATCGATGGAATTAAAAGCGATGAATATCAATAATTTAATGGCTGTAAAAAATTAAATACGCAAAAATTCAAAATTTTAAAAACTACGAGATCTTTATATAAATGCCTACCTTCATAAAAAACAGAATTCAAAAATATAGATTTGTTAATATGTGATTGGAAAAATACCGAGAGAAAAATTTCACTTAAATATCTACAATTTTAACTGATACACAATGCTTAACAAAGCACCCTCATCGCAACCTGATATTTATCTTAAAGGTTATTTCAGTTGAAATCTAAATTACAAATTCTACATACTATTCTATTTAAAAAGCTTTCAACTCCGCTCGAATTTCCCACTCCTAATTTTTTCTGTTCCGCGCTATGCTTGGATATAAGATTTTCCATGCTGACCAAAAAGGTGCGTTTCTTCACGGGAAAGTGAAATTTTTTCAAATCCCATGAGATGCAACAGGAAATAACAATAAACAAAGCTATGTTGTCAACATCCTGAATTAAGGCAATATCTCCCATATGTTTTCAAAAACGTTAGTTTTTGAAACATATTTTAATATATACTGTAGATCCATATGATGAATACCGATATTTTTTAGCTATATATGCGATATGAGATATTATGTTTCACACAACAGCCACTGAGCAGGTTAGGGATATAAACTTATATTTGATGAGTGTATCTAAATTTAATCAGTTGGCAACTACCATTAGGCAACACCTCCCAAGACTCTAAAGGAAAAATATTTTATACATTTTCGTCCCAAAATCCTTCTTTTAGTGATTTTGGTTTTTCCTTTACTTCTACACATTTTGTTTATTATTTCTGAAGCTTTGAACCAAGACTATGAATTACAGTTAACGAACATTTCATTTTTGAGGCTGCAAATTAGCACTGGTAAAAAAAAAAAATCAGAGTTGTCTAAAAAACTGAAAAAATAATTTACAAAGAGACAGCCTCCAGTTGTACTCTCCTGGACATAGAACAAAAATGCTTAAAAATTACAAACTAAATTCTGCATAAAACTAATCATACATTACGCTATAGCGGTTATATATATACGTGTATGTATATATATAACCGCTATAGCGTATATGTATATATATATATATATATACTTAAACACACAGAGGGAATTTAGACACACAGAGTAAAAATAATAGCAGCACAGTATTTTATAGGCAAAACATTTAATAGGACAGAGATACATTTTCACAGAACATAACACAAAAGCGTCTTACAGTGAACAACATTATTCTCCTTCTACTCTCGCTCACAGAGCTTTACCGTACACGTAGAAAAAAGATGACATAATTAACATGTGTGCGCACGCATGCCATAAGGAGAGAAAATAAACATTGTTTCCCAACAATATTTATATATATATATATATATATATATATATATATATATATATATATATATATATATATATATATATATATATATATATATATATATATATATATATATATATATATATATATATATATATATTAATATTTTTTGGATAATGTACAATTGTCTGCCGCATTAGCTAGAAAAAAAATTTTTGTCGATTCGTTTTGTCTATTTCGTTGTTATGCACGTGACGATAAATTAATTTAAAGTACCAGAAAAGGAAATCACGTGATCAGCATTATATATATATATATATATATATATATATAACAAAAAATCGACATTATAAACAAAAAGATGGCATTAAAAGTTACATGAAAACTAAGTCATGCGTTAAAAAAAAACAAAATATGTTTATCTTTTCGAAGTACCTAGAATTCTGAACTAGAGGGAATCTACGAGTATGCATGCGTGAGTGTACGCGTGAAAATATATTAATTCCAAGCGTTACGAAGAGAAAACGCGTTAGTCCCAATATCTCATATTAAACTTGTACTGAATGAGACTTCAGATTTTTTTTTGTGTCCTATCCGTGCCAAGGAATCCGCTAAATAACACCAACTGAACATCTAATATCCCTAAGTCATAAGACCTCGCCTCTACACCCCCTGATTAACCTTCAAAGCGCCCTCCTCGCCCCGCCAGCATCTCTAAATTGAATTGGATCAAAATACGACACTACCTATCAAGTAATAATGGAATTTCTCTCTTTTTTTTTATTTATTTCAACTTCTGACTTTTTCCAGCAGGTTTATTATTTTCTCGCCAGTGTTTCGGCGCTCTCCTGCTTCGATTAAGTTCTGCGTTAAATTGAGAAATTTCACTGTCAGTTTCGAGTTTCGTTTCTAAATTGTCTGTCTAGCACAGTGTCGCTGGAGGGCACCGTTCAGAAGAAGGATTCGCTTATTACAACGGATTTTAATGGATTAGAGAAGGAAGGAGTGATATTGAACAAAACATGTTGCATTCGAAGAATTAACTTGGACGTAACTTCCGTACACGCTAGAGTGTTTACAAGTAATACGATTTTCTGTACCCCCTTCTCTATTGCTGTCTATAAACTTATGAAGGGGAAAAAAAATATTAAAGAATTTCGCAGCAAAATCCCTGTACATGTTTCATGTAACAATAGAAAACGGAAACAAAAGAGAAAAATACCTTCGGCATTTGTAATTCAGTGACAAATATTTAAAAAATTTTCTTTCGTAAGAGGACATCTTTAGATCAAATCTACGGTTATGAAAATATCTGTTATTACGCGAGTGCATATCTTGGAATATTGTGCATATTTATACAGTAATCGCCAGCAATTATTTTTAATAGTTGAGATATATTCTTTCCGATATCGAAATAATTTATAATCTCTGATGCCTTTTCAGTATGATAATCCGAAGGTGCTACAAAATGTATCGCATAGTAGGGCTTACAAAGAAGTGGATAGTAATACATTCATAATCTTCAGCTTCTGAAATTCACAAAAGATTAAATATATTAAAACTGACAACTTTAATCACCGGCATCTTTTAATCTGAAACTAGTCGTAATTTTTATCTGCTATTGTAGTTTCAAGGAGCTGCCTTTCACGATTTTTGCCAGACAATAGAGCGACTCAAAAGGACATTTTTGCTTGATAAGAAGCTTCAAACAATTACTAATCCGTGGGTAAACACTTATTTCACACCTTTAATGTTTTTATTTCCTAACGTAAAAAAAAAGTATCAAATTTTAATTTACTGTCAAATTTAAATGTATTCTGTAAGCTAAAATAAAAAGCAATATTTTCGTATGGAAAAATAAGTTATCTACAAAATATAAAGAAAATCATAAAATTTCTTCGCCGCGAAATTATGTTGAAAATATAAACTGTTTGATGATTTCACATTTGCATAATAGCATCACATAATATTAAAAAAAATACGTAATATTCAGTTATTAGATTTCCAGAAATTAAATATCATCTAAATTTACACCTCAAGGTCTCTGTTACGAATATAAGAACAAAATATTACACTTGTATATAAATATTAATAAATAATATTTATTTACAAGTAATATTAAAACTTGTTGATATTAATAAATAATATCAACAAGTTGAAATCTGTGATTGTATGGGTAAAAATTGAACACTTATGATACTTTAAACATTATACAATTTAAACTAAACAATTTCAAAAATTTTAAAACCACCGGAAAACTATATTTTAAAATTTCGGGTTTAAGGTTTAAAATTTCGGTTTTAAGTTTTCGGGTGTATCTTTTTTTTGCTTTTGAGTTAGTTTTCATGTTGTAGCGCAGAATATTTTTTCTATAGTTTGAATTGCTTTTCAGGGACCTTCGTATAATTTTATCTAATGCTTTTGACTTTCTGTGTTCGGTGTGGGGATATCGGTGCCTTAGGATGTGTTTTGGCTTGATTCCGCTTGAGTTGAACAACTTGGTCAGGCCTTCTGGTGATTCGATCGCCTCTTTGCATTTTCTATTGCTGGTTTTTAATTGTTGTTTTAATTTTTTTTATTTTTTGGATTTAAATTGTTTCTACAGAATCTTTAAATTTATGTTCCTGTACTATTTGCAGATTTCTGTTAATTTTTTGACTGCTAGTCTCATTTTCTGGTTTATGCATCTTTTTCAATTTGTTTAGGATCCTGATACATCATACTTTCTTTATTCGAAATAACTAAATTTAGTGTTAGTTAGAATGCCTAGTTAAGAATACTTATAATCATAAAATAGCCCGCTACAACATGTTCCACATATTTGTTATTTATCGCAAGGCTCGCCCACATCATGAAAATGTATTTTCTTAAATGCCGACTATCGAAATGTTTTTCAAGATTTCTTAAATTTTTTAAAAATGATTGCTTTTCTTTATAAAATATGTGCATTTTTTATTTAATTTATCTTTTAATTTCCAGATATGACATCTCTAATTTGATGCTAAGCTGTAATAAAAAATAAAAGCAGTTTGTCAATATCTAAATTTTTCTTTGAGTAATATTAAAGGTTGAAAATATATTCATGTACATACATTATATGCGCGTCTATGTATGCAAACTCATGAGCTAAAAATGTGTCTGTTTACTGATTTTCTGTTTACTGATCGATTACTGATTGCGATTTACTCATCTGTTGTTAATCAAAAAAAGAAAAAAAGTCCAGATATGTTTTATCACCCATCATTGCACTCTCTTGTTTCTCTTGATTTGACTCAATATACATGTCCGAAAGTTTAAAACTTGTGTTACAATGTATATATATATATATATATATATATATATATACAATGTATATATATATATATTTACTTGAGGCTTTTTTAATTTTTAATTTGCCATTGTAACAAACTCCTGCAACTATGATGAATCCCTTTGGCAACTTTTCTGTACACTGACGAAGCCATTTCGTACGGTCATTCCCATCAGTTGAAAAATAGAAAATTGATCTTTTTTATCACAGTCACTTAAATACACCCATGCCTCATCGATTGCTACCACAAACTTCCATTTTTCAGCAGCTAGGTGTTTTCATATAATTTTCTACAATTTGTTTTTCTTCCAGCAATATGTTTTGGCAAAAGCAGATGAACTGTAGGTTTAAACATCTTCTTTAACTTCAAATCTTTATGAATGATTTTACTTACAGTGCCAGAAGACATTCCTGGTTTCTATGCAATGGATCTTTGAGACGACGGATTTTCGTTTAGGATAAAAGACTTCATTTTCTTGGTATTTACCTGCGTTCGAACAGTCTAAGGATGAGGTTTCGCGGTCATGTTTTCATTTTTACTTTCAGTTAGACTTTTTATATATATATATATATATATATATATCGAGCTATCTTTCAATTTTAGGAGCCATTTTCAAAATGAATCTTTTATTTTACATTCCAATCAAAACAAAATAACGAAACAGTTGCAGACAGTTATTCTGAAGTTGCCAAATTTTTATCTCAAAATACATACTACAAAAATAAGTTACAAAATCGCTCCCATAAAGTGCGAACGATCTTCTGTATATATATATATATATATATATATATATATATATATATATATTAGGTCAAATACTGAATATTCTTGAAAGTATGTTTTATTCCCTGTTACATCGTCATCAAAACCCCTAAAAGAATTAATAAAACAAAATCTAATAAAATCATATTTCTACTAGTTACCCATTGAATATGATGTACTTTAGAAAATAAATTATGTTATTTGTGTTACTATAACCTTTATATTGCGATTGTCCTTTTATGAACTCACCTGCGTACAAACATATTGCAAGATACATATGTATATAGATATGTGTTCAAGTGAAATATAAGAAAATAGAAAGTGAAATATTTTAATAAGGGTTCACTGGCATAGTCAATAAGTGATTAAATCAAACATTTTTAGTTTGACTTAATCATTTATTGATATAAAAAGGAAAGGGAGGGTTATGACATTTTAATCACCTTAAATAGACTTTAGAGGTGTTACTCCAACAACATACGTTATAGAATCACTTTGTAGTAGTATCTGCGATTGGTCATAAGGTTTGGGTTTTTTCGTGAGAAGACTGTTTCATGATCAACTTAATTGAGTCCTAGAAAGGGAATAGCATTCTATTTTGTATGAATCTCTACAACTTCTGTTCCTTTGCAACCCTGATCCAATTATGCCTAAGCTAGAGTTGCACGAGCTTCAGTAGCTGTATATTTCGTACCTCTTTACCAAAAGATGACAATAAGAATCCAATAAAACCGACAAACCAATCAACCTTTGTTCCTCTAGCAACTACAATACAATATTTCATTTCTGAAGATGAAAGTGAAACTTTTTGCTTTCGTTACGTTAATCAAATCCATGCACTGTGGCATCACTGTAAGGCTGATAAACTCTCTGAGGCATTTGAAGAAATTTCACAACTATTGATCCATACCAAAGAAAGACAGAGTTCTATTTAAAAGCGAAAGCCAAATTTTTAAAACAAAAACATAACAAGTAGATTTATTTACAAAAAGAATTAAACGTTAAACACTTCTGACATAATCACTTAATTTACGTGCAGATTCACAAATACACGCTCCAGGTCCCATTCTCGGCCCAACAACACAGGAGCCTAGCAAAAACACGTCTAACCCGCTCGGATTTTATACAGCGTCTCTCTTCAATGTCTGGATTTTCAGAAGGGGTGGAGGAGACACCCCTTCCGGCAGATGCTGGCAGATTATCGGCTGACAGCTCTTTTTAGTCGCCGAACTTTACTACATTGCAGAACGTCAAGATGACAGCTTTAGTGGCTGCATCTGTGAGGAAAACGGTTTTTAATCCCCCCACGTGTTCCGAAACTGATGGAACCGAACAACACATTCCTTGAAAACACGCAGCTGTGTTCCAAGCGCTTGTGGGTTCTTTGGAAAAATAACCTCATCTTTCCAGTACGCTACAGCACCATGCTAAAAAGCATTTCATTATCCAGGATAATTCTTTAAGTTGGTGTTGACTTAGAATTACACCCGATCTATTTTATATTTTCTCAAAGACTGCAAAAAAATGCTGTTTGAATATTGGCAAAAAAAAAATGTTTGAGTTGCCGATATTTATTTAGCGGAGTAACAATATCTTAAAAATAAATTTTGTCTTCTATCGTACATCTCCTTAGTATCCCTAATTTATTGTTCTGCTCATCCCCCCCCCCCCCCCCTACGTAAGCAGAAATAAAAACAACATTATTCTGCCTGAAAAGCTGCATATGCGGTGTCAGCGGCTTTCCGAACATGACAAACTCCACGCCATAACAGTAAATCAAACGAAAAATTTTAATCCTTTGATGCGAGCACGTTTTCGCGGCAGAAATCCCGGGCGGTGCGCGGCGCTGATCGCCTTTTTATCCTCGCAGAAATGCATCCCCTTTAACGGCACACTAACTCATAACGGGCCCGTATTTCAGAAATATTGAAAACACAAGAGTTTTGTATCTGCTCCTCGGAGATTATGCAGATTTATTTCGGGCATTTACTGCGTTGGAGTGCTGCGCGAGAGTGGTAGGAAAACACCGATAAGGGATTTGCCTCAGATGCCACGAACGTGTAATTTAGAATGTGCCGAACGCTACTGTAATATAGCATTTTTTCGGTTTACTTCAGATGAAAAACAGCATTTGAGGTGGGGAAGGGGAACTCTATTTTTTCACGATATTCCGATAATTTGTTATGATGTGGGCAATAGACGATATGTTTGCAGCTTCTGCAGAGTTCTTCAACGAAGGCAACGGAAGATGTCAAAATAAAAAAATAAAAAATAATATATATATATATATATATATATATATATATATATATATATATATATATATATATATATATATATATATATATATATATATATATATATATATATATATATATATATATATATATATATATATATATATATATACCTGGGCTTGTGGCGGCCCAGTGGTACAGCGCGCTGGTTTTCGGTGCTGAGGGTGCTCAGATCGAGTCCCAGCGTTGCGCCACGAAAAATGCCTCCGTTCGTGTCGTCCCTTCATAGGGGGTAATGCTGTCCGCCTATATGGTGCCCCCACAATAAAAGGGACAGTAAAACTGCGGCGTAGTAAGGGCCAATGTTTGAATACAAGTGCCTCCGCATTGGAAAAAATATATATATATATATATATATATATATATATATATATATATATATATATATATATATATATATATATATTTATATATATATATATATATATATATATATTTATATATGTATGTATATATATTTATATATGTATATATGCACTGAAGTGCCACTGAATTAGGGATAGCAAAGCCTATGCAAATTATGTAGCGCTGTGCATCATGTATGCGTAAGTGAGGGCGCTGTGGTAACTGCATATATAGCGCGTACTGCCTTCGATCGTGGCCACGCCTTCGATCGTGGACAAATCGTAAGTGCGCGACGCATGGGCCATTCAATTTCCGAAATCGTCAGACAGCTAGGATTTTCAAGGTCGACAGTGTCAAGAGTATACCAAGAATATATGGATGGTCGAAAAAAAAATAGCGAACGGGCAAATTGCAAAGTACAATTAGCCTCGACAGTGCGTGGTGAGAGACGGCTCAGGCGTATTATACGTAGCCAGCGAAGCAAAACATTAGTTCAAATTACCACCCAGTTTAATGACGGTGCCAGTTGTACAGTCAGTAAAAGGACTGTGCAACGCTCGCTTCACCGTATGGGTTTCGGGAGCCGTCGACCTACAAGAGTACCATTGCTCTATACTCGCCAACGGGCTGCACGTCTTGCCTGGGCAAGAGTGCACACAGCCTGGAGTGTAGAGCACTGGAAACGAGTAGCATGGAGTGATGAGTCTCGATTCCGACTACTTAACGCCGACTGAGAATATGGCGTCAGGCTCATGAAGCCATGGATCCTGCATGTCTGGCTGGAACTGTACAAGTACATGGTGGGTCAATCATGGTCTGGGGTGTTTTTTCGTTGCACAGTTTGGGATCTTTGGTGCGTGTACCAACCTCTCTCAATGCAATTCGGTACGTAGAGTTGCTGGGTGATCACCTCCATCCGTTTATGCTGTTCTGTTATCCGCACGGTAATGGAGTTTTCCAGCAAGACAACTGTACCTCAAACAAGTCCCGGTTGGCTACTGGCTGGTTGGATGAGCATTCCTCTGACTTCTCTGTCATGAATTGGCCACCTAGAAGCCCAGACTTAAATCCTATTGAGCATCTTTGGGATGTTTTGGAACAAGGCGTGAAAGGCCATCACACAGCACCAAAGAACCTTACTGAATTATGGACAGCTTTAGCCAATATTTGGCAAGCCATTCCCGTGGAACGTTTCCAGAAACTTGTTGAATCTATGCCTCGTCGTGTGGCAGCCGTTATCAAGGCCAGAGGAGGCGCAACCCGTTACTAGGTAGGTATCCCTAATTCAGTGGCACTTCAGTGTATATATATATATATACATACATATACATATATATATATATATATATATATATATATATATATATATATATATCGAAATGGAGAGAACATTCGAATGGCGATCAATGGTATATATTCTTTGACCCCCGAAATAATTTGCTTTCAGCTAATATCAGTAACATTATACTTTACTTAGATCATCCTATTTTGCATGTGTTCTATTACTAATTTTAAAATATGATTCAAACCGAGGAATTGAAATGTCTCAAAATCATTTTAGTCATATTCGTCTCCGTATGAAATGTTAGTCTCATATAACTGGTTTGCTAAAGGCTCACAGATACAAAAAAAAAACTTATTTTGGACGATCTGCAATAAAAATACGACGTCTAATTTTATATTTAAGAATATATTTTTCAATTTTTTTTATTTTTATAATTCAGTTTAGTGATAAAATTGCATCTTTAACACGCCTTTTAATATTAACAGAATTTTCGGAATTTGAAAAAAAAAATTCACCTTTTTTTTTTGTTCGTTATAATTTCAGGCTTTATTCTATCGTCAAATTTTATTTAAAATTTAAAAAAATATTGACTACGGATTGACCGTAGACTAATTCACTATGGTCAATCCATAGGCTGACAACAGTCTCTCTATCCAGCCATTTATTTTACTCTCTCTTCGTATTTTTCCTTGTTAGAAATTTTCAATAAATATGCTTTTGTGCCTTTATTTTTTTATACCTCAATTAAACTACAAAGTATACTGTTATAAAGGCACAAAAGCATAAATTGTCGAAAGGAAATTTTTTAACCCCCCAGTACTAAACGATAGCAAAGGTTATGAGACTCAACTTATTTCTTATCTCATTTACATAAAACTCAAGTAGTCAACACACACACACACACATATATATATATATTTATATATATATATATATATATATATATATATATATGTTTATATATATATATATATGTTTATATATATATATATATATATATATATATATATATATATATATATATATATGTATATATTTATATATATATATATATATATATATATATATATATATATATATATATATATTTATATATGTATATATATATATATATATATATATATATATATATATATATATATATATATATATATATATATATATATATATATATATATATATATATACTAAAGGATATTTACCTGTCTCACTCTACCCCTACAAGACTAACCTATGCTAGAAATATCCTTGGTTTGGCATGTGTTTGTGCAAGACATTATTTATTTACAAGATCCTCGCATACAAACCAGAAAGTCCTGCACCCACATGGATGTATACATTTGCAGGAACACACGACAGTGCCCTCGAATTCCTTTTTGTTTTGCTTTTTTCCCCCTATTCTGCCGGGAGCAGACATGTGCCTCCACTGATAAGGGGATTCGGTGCTAGGGGGACGGAGAGCAGCGGCGAGTTGGTGGAGAGTGTGGCTTGTCCGTGTCGCCACCACTCTCGCCTGGATGATCTGCCAGTTCCTCCGGATGTTATCTCCCTCCATCGGGCTGCCGAGGAGAGGATGAGGAAGCACTGACGTCCATCGGACTAGAAAAGATGATTCACTTCCTCTTAACACTGTGTCAGCTGTGGGGGGACGGCGCACATATTGCGAGGGGGAGAGAGAGAGATTCCGGTAGGAGGGTGTCGTGCTTTCCGGAGCAATGAAGAATAGCCAGATTTCAGGATGTCTCAGCCAGTCCGAGGCATTTCAGGGAGATCAGAAATCGATTGCATGTTAAAGACTTATCGCACCTCTGCTAGAAGTGTGTTACATCTCAAAATAGCCTTGTTTTCAGGAAGAGCTAAAGAAGATATATGTAGAAATTTCATTTCTTGTTTTATGAATGCCTAGGATAATTTGGGGAAAACTTATTGTTCCAATCACGTCAGAAGGCCAAACTATACACTATTAAATTTGTTTTCAATTTTTAAAGCATGGTTTTGAATTTTAATTACAAGGTATAACCCTGTTCTTGTAACCTCGTTTTGTCAACATGGACTGAAAAGCTTGAGGGAATACTGTCATATCTCTTTGCTAATGCACAACCCATCTAAATTTTTCACAATACAAAGAAAAAAACCTTGATAACATTAACAGTAGGTTAGAAAAAATACAAATCTATTTTGCAAATAAAATTTAATGAACATATTTATTACAGGAACATTTTAATACAACATTAGGCACTGACAAAAATCTTATTTTCATTCTTCGCGCATGAGCAAGTTCCCTCTTGTTGTCCCATAGTTGTGGAAGAGGGTAATAAGTGCCATCTACGAGATTGTGTTGGTACTAGGCTTATAACATTATTCGAGAATGAGAAGCACTTCTTATAGAGCATTGTGGGGGAATTATCTCAAACCGAATTTCGGAGATGTAACGCTGTTCAAGCAGAGGTGCGATATATATATATATTTAATATATATATATATATATATATATATATATATATATATATATATATATATATATATATATATATATATATATATATATATACATATATATATACATATATATATACATATATATATACATATATATATACATATATATATATATATATATATATATATATATTATATATATATATATATATATACATATATATATACATATATATATACATATATATATACATATATATATATATATATATATACATATATATATACATATATATATATACATATATATATACATATATATATATATATATATATATATATATATATATATATATATATATATATATATATATATATATATATATATATATAGGAAGAGAGAGAGATTATTGAAAATAAATCGGTGCAATTCCAAGAACGCTTATTCTTTCCCGCATTCAAACTTACCTATATAAAATATTATATCCCAGCTCTCATATCTCGTAAAGAAATATGCCCAAATAAATATGTACATATCTTTCAGTAGTTAAAATTCTTAAACTATATGACTTAAATAATGTTGGTTTTCCGTTACTTGTTTCAAATTAAATGTATGCAACAGGAAGAAAATCTACACTGAACTACATAGAATAATAAACTGAAATCTGGAACATTTTGTGCCACCTTTTTTCTATTATGTTTCTCTTCATTTCCAATATTTGTTTCACGTGCACAAAAAAGGAATAGATAGAAGGGGATTGATCATCAGAGAGTCCACTACCCTCTGGTATTGGTATAAATAACATTGATACTTTTCAATTGGGTACAAATGTGCAACGTAAGCTTGCGTAAAAAGACATTAAACATTGGAAATTCATTCATTTATCACAGAAAAGGGGAAGCTTCGTTTACAGTTAGGTCCTTCATTAATAGAAATTAGAAAAAAGAGGTTTATAGGAACGGTGGATGCTAAAATTTATTTTTTTTTTACTTTTCATCATAGAGATACGAAATTTTGTAAATATATACATTTTACTATAACTATATAGAATACCTCAAAAGAAATTTCCAATCTCATTATAATTTTAAGATTTTTTTTTTTAAATTTTAAATTTATAAACAAAATTTTAAAATGCTCCTTGCGACTTAATTTTTTAGATATTTCCTCGATTTTGCATTTTAATCACTTTAAACTGTATAAAAATTAAATATAGTTATCAATTATTTAATCCCTTCAGTAGTAAATTTTTGAGAAATTTTTTTCTGAATTCCATCTCGATTTTCATCAAAATTTTGCCTTTTAATAAGTTATAAATCAAATTTAACTATCTTAATGAAGTCGTATTGTAAAATGTATACCCAGTTTTTTCTAAACAGTATCAGGATTGTTTCCTATCAATTTCATGAATTTTGAATAAAAATTAAGTAGCATGGAGCATTTGAAAAATCTAAAAACCTTGAAAAATCTGTTTTAAGGAAAAACAAATTTAAAGTTTATTACTACACTTACCCTTTATATATTCCTTCGTAGAAGCTTCATAAATGATTTTTTTACTTGGAAAAAACTATTTTGGTACTATTGTTCTACAGAAGTATAATTTTTTTTTTACAATAACACAATCAATATTACAATGAAAAGATTTGCTCAGAGTCCACTGTCCCTTTAAATGACTAAGAATTTGCAGCTAAATTTCTCAGCTTGGTGGAAAAAACTTTCGGGGGAGATGTTATTGCATTTTTATATTGCAATAATTTACATGCAGTTTACGCCTAGCTTAAGACTTTACAACGCATGTACGTTTTTAGAGCTAACGTTTCTTTTTAAGTCTTTATACATTAAAAAAGTACAAAAACACTACTTAAAAAATTCCCTCAACCATCTGCCATGTTTAGAATCTGGGCTGATATTGCACGAATTGAACTATACCTGTGACATTAGGCAGTTTTTTTACGAATTACATTCTTCACATAGAGATTTTTCTTTTTAAGGCTAAAGACACAGTATGTTTGTCTAACGTACTATTATCATTATCAGTGTTTCTTAATTTTCTATCATCTGTGTATATAAAACGCGTAGGTATGCGGCACAAAAATCGACGATATTTCTACACTCCGAATGGCAACGGTTGCAACTGCCAGATGTAAACATTAGCGGCCGTCCGCAATTTTCAACCGCGTGTCAACATGGATTTACGCACTGTAATCGGTAATGCTCGAAAGCGGAAATTGGGAAGTGAAAATTGGAAGCAGTCTCGAGAAAGAAAGCGAAGAAGAAATAATTCATTAAGAGAGATGCGTGAAAGAGAGAGCATAAATGATCGCGAGGTTAGGCTTAACAGTCGCCGGCATAGCAACCGACAGCCAGTAATAGCCAATTTCTACACCCCTTTCAGTACTTGCTGAATTTTTACTCCATTTTATAAGTGAAGAATTTTTTATTATTTTGATATGATTAAGTGTAGATATCTGAATTGTGAACAATAGTACATACAGAGAGTGATGTAATCTACACTATATTTTAGTACTTGCTGAATTTTTACTCCATTTTTTAAGTGAAAAAAATTTTCCCCAACAATTTCTTTATTGATATAATGATAAAGTGTAGATATCTTAAATTTGAAATATAGTACATACAGAGATGGGTGTAATTTTTAAAAATTTGGTGCTGGGTTTCTCAGTCGTATCTTTAATTCTGTTCTGAAGTAATGGAAATTCATCTTTTTTAATCACGATGTTTTAGAATCAGCCTTATGAAGAATACCCAGTGTAAGGTATACACAAGATTCGATTCACAAGAATCGAACTTTTGAGTGAATGAATTAAAGAAGCTGCTTGAGATATGCTAATTTCGGCATACGCGCTTAGTATAAATACCATGCAGCGTCATTAATAAAAGAGGTTGTTAGGGTTGAAGAAGGTTTTTGTTAAGGTTGATAGATAAGCGATAGGGAGCTACGAGGTATGCGGCTCCAGTACTATCCTGCGCTAGTGCTTAGGGGGCCCAAAGTTTACGTGGCAGTGCTGCTGGTTTGACTCTCTCCTGGTTTGTGAGTATTTGAAATGTGTATTTCTATTGAATGTTAATATATATATTCCGTACAAGTAGTACGTATGCTTATTGCTGTAAAAGCAAATTCTATATGTATAACGAATTAAATAAACATTGTTTCATGTATAAACTGTGTTTGCTTCAAATTCATTTAGAGGACCACTTCAAATTATATACACCCAAATCTGGGTAGAAGTGAGATATTTTCTCTACACCCTTAACAACGTATATTTAGGATGACAGGCAATGGTCACATTCCTTACATACGTTACTTTCAGTTGAGTTGCTTTGCAAAAGAAAATTTTATACTAAAAGCGACCATGTTGGTCGCGCAGCGGCTAGTCAGAAGTATTTGACGTGCCATTGGAAGATGGTCAATAATCGCTTTTCCATGAGTCAGGGTCTACTTCAAAGAACGTCCCCCAGGATTGGGTTTCGAAATTGGGTCTTAGAGAGGCTATAAGAAATGGGAAAAAAACTTTTAATAAAAGTTCTCAAGTCACTGTCAAGCAATAGTAAAACAACTGTTACTTGGTTCCAAGGTACAATAATAAAACTATTACAAAATTAGTAATGTAAGTGGTTAGATTTTAATGCTGTTGCAAAATGAAAGCTATATATTTTCGCTAAGAACAAGGTTTTAACGGTGCACTCTATCTTCCAATGATTTTGCAATAGCTGTCTTTTTTATTACACAGATATTTGGATGTCAATCTAAAAAAATGCTAAAATGTTTGACTAATCTATTTACATATCGATTGGGATTCCCTTACGATAAAATTAAAGTCCTTGAGAAAATTGTGGTTCTATTGTGGTTAGTCACTGTCAAGAAGTATTAAAATAACTGTTATTCGGCCCCAAGGTAAAAAAAAATATTCATACAAAATTAGTTAGTTAAGAAGTTAGACCTTTAAAGTTGCTTCAAAATGAAAACTATTTATTTTCAGTATGTATGGGGCTTTAGCACTGTATTCTATCTTTCTGTGTTTCCGCAGCCATAGACATAACGTCGGGGGGGGGGAAACGTGCCCCCCCCAACTTAACTTGAAATAAATTAAAACGTTAATAAAAGTTCAGTTAAAATCTGAAAATTGTAGAAAACTTTTAAGAAAGTTTTTTTTTCTCGTTTTTTCAAACTGTGAAACTGATGATTCCGATTATGTCTTATGATTAACATAGTTTTTAAAACTGATATGATCGATATCAAAACATTCGATGCTATGTTTTTTTTCTCATTTTACTTATATTATATATATTTTTCTCATTGTATAACTTTTGAATACTACCAAAACATCAATTCTATTGTTGTTCAATTTTAAAAAAAATCATAATATTTCATATTTTAAGGACCGTTCGGCAGTCAATGCGCTGAAGAGGGCCCTAACTAAATTCAATTCATGCCCCCCCCCTTCCCCCTCAAAAAAAAAGTTCGAACCACGCAACGCGTATGTCCACAGCAGTTGTATTTTTATCACGCCAATTCTTATGTCTTAATATAAAAGACTGCTTAAATTTTTGACTTGTTTTTAACTTTTGTAACTTTTATTGTCCTTTTTGAATGCACTTTCATATGGAGTATGTTAGGAATATTAAATGAAAGGCGACAAAATTGTGGTTGAGCGTCATCTCACTTTGTCCTCCTTTCGAAAGAACATATCCCCCGCCGAGAAATAAGAACTGGCAAAAGAACGGGAGCGAGATCTACGGGTTTCTGAATGAATGTAAGAGGGGAGCATGGTTATTCATATTACCCCCGAACCTTTTCAATGAATGGTATTCGGGATCAGGAAGTATTCGAGCCGCGAAAATCCCCGCATAATTTCAAAGATCCTTGAACAAGCAAGAAAGAGGGGCGCCAGGTCTATCGGTGCGCTGAAGAATCCACCGTTAAATTAACTCCCCTCATATGGGAGTGATATCCAGGAATCTCCCGAGCCCACTCAATTTCGAAAGGGAAAGCAGCAGAAATTCATAATAGAAAGAGCTCGGCCCGTATACGGGATGTGAGATTCGAGGTATTTGAATGGCAAAGATTTCAAGAATTTTAAATCACGGGTCGATTTAATATCTCGTGTTGGCGGACATGATTGTCCGATATTAGGAGGCGATCGCCAATTTTATGCTGCGAGTTTTAAATTTAATTTAAAAGTTTGGGGACATACATATAAGGGTATCATATACTTCAAACAATCTTTATTCGCATTTAACTAGAAACAACTATTACGCCATAAAAAAAAAAAACCTCTGGGGTCGACCGATTCTGCGAGTTGAAAATTAAAGTAGAAAATTTTGGGACATAAAGGTAGTATACATTTAAAACTGCCTTTATTCATATTTACCAAAAAATAACTATTACGCCGTAAAAAAGCTCTAAGGTCGAGCTATTCTGAGAGTTTAAAATTAAATTTAAAAGTCTTGGGACATAACGGTATCATACACTTAAATCTGAATTCATTCATATTTTCCAAGAAACAACTATTACGCCGTGAAAAACCTCTAAGGTCGAGCTATTCTGAGAGTTTAAAATTAAATTTAAAAGTCTTGGGAGATAACGGTATCATACACTTAAATCTGAATTCATTCATATTTACCAAGAAACAACTATTACGCCGTGAAAAACCTCTACTTCTTCACTAACATTTAAACCTTGACAGTACAGTAAAACCTCGTTTATCCGGACTAACTGGGACCATAGGCAATCCGGTCAATCGAAAATTCGGATAATCTGGGTAATATGCGCTATAAGCAAAGCAAAATCCTTAACTAAGCAGACTTACCGTTTATTATGATAAAAAACTATATGTTTTTTAACAAAATTATATAGTACTGTTTACAAGACATTAACAAATATAAAGAATAACTTTTCTGAGTCAATCCATGTCAACGCCCTGTGACACTCTACTAAAGCTTTCTTAAACTCAATAAAAAGCGAATATTTGGCGTACTTATAGTTACATTCTTGCTGTCATAGTTAAAAATTATTATCTAATGTGAACATTAAATTAAAAATAAAATGTCTACAAATCTGATACGGATAAACGAGGTTTAACTGTAATTGTAAATTATTCTGCTAATTTAATATAGAATATTATTTCACTTTAATTGCAATAATTTTGTGTTCATTCAGAAAGCAATTGAGGTGTACGCTTAAAAATTGCTAAAAAAAAATCATACACTCATAACTTTGTACATATAAAAAGTGTTGCAAATTTTAAATAATTTGATGAATTGATTTTTCAAGCAATTATTTTTTCGATATTAACGGCGTAAACATTTCCCTGTTAGCAGCCAAAAATGCACAAACGCCTCTCAAAAGATGAAATTCTAAATGCAAAGATAACCTGCATCTCGAGTGTGTGCAACAGCAGATTTGAATCTCGATGTCTCTCATATTATGTCTGCCACTAAAAAACTTACAATTAAGCCAAATATGGAATTACGTTATCATCAGTAGTTAAAAATTATACGCCTTACTGAGGAGTGCATGATGTGAACTTAACCAAGATACAATACTTCCACCAACACTCTAGTTATGAGAGTTTTTATTTTTAAATATTTTATTTAGAGGATGGCTTATTTAATTTATCTTCTGTCAAGGTAACAGGAAGGTAACAGTTCATATTGCTACCTAAAATTTTAACATTTCTTGGAGGTGGCAGTCTCCACGCATGATACTGTTTCCTTTCAATGATTTGCCTCTCGATGAAACCCAAGGTAACCAAACTCGACCATTTCGGAGTGTTTATCACAGGCACAGTCAGTAATCAAATTCAAAATCAGTCTTTGACATTCATCCATAGTTATCGATATTCATTGATCTATAGGATTGATTCATCGATCTTTCAACTTCTCGATGAGACACAAGGTAACCAAACGCGATCATTTCGGATGGGCATCGCAGACACAGGTAGTCATCAAATTTGATTTAGGCCTAGGTATTAATTTCAAAATCAGTCTTTGACATTCATCCATATTTATCGATATTCATCGATCTATAGTATTGATTCATTCATTTTCCAACCTCTCGATGAGACGCAACATAACCAAACTCTACTATTTAGTACCGGTTATCGCAGACACAGTCAGTAATCAAATTTGATTTAGGCCTAGGTATTAAATTCAAAATCAGTCCTTGACATTCATCCATAGTTATCGATATTCATCGATCTATAGGATTGATTCATCGATCTTTCAACCTCTCGATGAGACACAAGGTAACCAAACGCGTTCATTTCGGATGGGTATCGCAGACACAGTCAGCAATCAAATTTGATTTAGGCCTAGGTGTTAAATTCAAAATCAGTCCTTGACATTCATCCATAGTTATCGATATTCATCGATCTATAGGATTGATTCATCGATCTTTCAACCTCTCGATGAGACACAAGGTAACCAAACGTGATCATTTCGGATGGGTATCGCAGACACAGGTAGTCATCAAATTCGATTTAGGCCTAGGTATTAAATTCAAAATCAGTCTTTGACATTCATCCATAATTAATATAAGCGAGGAAAGTATATAAGTAAGGGGAACATTCGAAAGGAAATTCTAAATTATCGAGTGACTGCGAAAAAAAAATTTCAGTGCAATAAGCACTTAACCTGGGAACATTCGTTTCATACACCACAAAATATGCTGGCCATTTTATTATGGGTTTGATTTGATTTGGAGCACTGCGGTCAGTTTTTGCTACACGACGACTAATTAGACCGGGACCTGCTGTTTAAATTTGATTCCGAACGGTTTCAAACATCCATGCCAAGAGTGGAACTCGAACCCACAGACTTGAGTACCGATTACTTTATTATGGGAACACCAAAATGTTAAATAATATTACTAAAGAAATATTCATGCTTTTAAGCTTCCATCCTGGCGGTGAGAGCTTTAGAGGCTAACGGGCCCACTATATGGTTACAAAAAGCCAAATTAAATTCCTGCATTTTATTAGGGAAAGCGACAAAGCTACTTAAACAAATGAATCTTATGTGCTTAAGTTTTTCGCTATTCTATCCTAAATTTCAATGAAATACAACGCTTTCCTACTCTATGAACCTTTCATTTTAGGTTTTGCACGGTTGCGATCAATATGTTACTTTTATATCTTAAAACTACAGCTGAAAAGAAACGACTTCAAAACAAAAATCAGTCAATCAGAAATTCATTCTTACGACACTTAAATGGTGAAACCTTTATCACCAAATAAAGAGTTTATCGCTTTGCTCTTTAGCGTATATTTCAGCTCTTGGGTTTAAAGTCGGTAATTTCAAACACTTCCTACTACTAGAATAAGTATACAGATGAGCTTCCTGTGTAAGAAAATATCTCATTGCAACAGAACTTAACAGTAAAGAATTACAGTTTTAGAAGGAAATAAGGGAAGATTCATTATAAAGGGTAAGTTTTAGCGTGTCTTCTCAACGTGCTACAGATTTAAAATTTCTTTTCCAGCATCAGGAAATGAAGCTTTTTCGTCAAACAACTGTTAAACTTTCTAATTTTGTGAGTAATCCAGGAGGACATTACAGCATATTTTGAGTTGCGACCTTTTTTAACATCTCAAAACCGACCAATATTTCCAGATGACAGCATTGCACAAAAATTTTATTTACGATTAAGTTAAGTACATTGTGTATAAACGCCTTTCTATAAGTATTTAAACTTTTAAAGGATAATATGGGTCCACGGAAATACATATAAATAGCATTTATAAATTTAAAATTTATTATTTTCACTTAACGACCTGCCAATCGGCCTGAAAAGGTAATTTTTTCTTTAATTATTTTCCTCGTCGGCTTCGAATAACAAATGTTTCAGAGACATGCGGTTCCTGAATCACATGTGGTTAAATTTTAAAAAAAAGCAAAATTCCTCCTTATCATTTTATTTTACTGACTATGGCTTCGCATCTGATCTCAGAACACTCACGCTCTAGTAAATCTTATTCCTTCAGTCCCAACTGAATAATAAATACAGCTATGTCAGAAATTTGAAAGTTGTACTTAAGTATACATTTTGTGAATGTGTTTGTTGCGGCCCTGTGGTACAGCGCACTGGTTTTCGGTGCTGAGGGTTCTCGGATCGAATCCCGGCGTAGCGCCATGCCATGAAAAGTGCCTCCGTTTGTGTCGTCCCTTCATAGGAGGTAATGCTATCCGCTATATGATGCCCCCCCCCATAATAAAATGGGCAGTAGATAGCGAAGTAGTATAGGCTAATGTTTGACGACAAGTGCCTCCGCTTTGAAAAAAAATAAATAAATTGTAGGTCATTTTAGAGGAAAATGTCTTACGTATAGCTAAGTAGTTGCGCATTATGTTTTACTATTACACCAATTTCTGCAGATTCTAAGATTTGTGGACATCTATTTTTTCTCAATTCTTAACCTTTTTATTACCTTAGCATTTTTTCATGTGTAAATAATTGGCGTCTTATACCTTTCGTTGTTCTTCTAAATGAAGAATTTTATTTATTATACTAAATAAAATCTAACTAAAAGTGTCCTTTTAAGTATGTATAAATTTATCACATCGCTTATATTTTAGAGTTATAATAAACCTTATTTTATAGTAAATCCACATTTTATCTCACTATCCTAAGAAAAGCGTTAAAAAATATTTCACAGACATTATCGCTCTTGTGGTGTCAGTGGTTTCCCATAACACCAAACACTTGCAGTCATGAAAGAACTTTAAAAAGGACTGGACCTCTTTTTTCTAAGAATTAAACATAAACATATATGTGCTATACTGAATGTATTATGAGGTATGCAAACCTCTCATCCCATCTGAAAAGCTTCCTCGCCCTCATATATTTGCTCTGCTGCACTGTATATCTGGATTGAAACACCCTCGCGAGGGATCGATAGTCCATTGTGGGGCTTAATCTCGAGGTAACACTCGGGAAACTGCGAATCTTTATTTAAAATCTGATGGGTGAAAAAATATGCACAGAGTGGCTTTTATTGTGGGTATTAATACTTAAAACCTTTATTCGAATTTTACTTATTCGTAAAATAAATTTAAGGGGCACTTCCACGCATAAAAATGTATCGCAGAGGAAAGACTTTAAAATGAGTTTAATACTACTTCTTTTGCCTCTTCATAAAAAATGTATTCTTACATATACCCTCATATGTAACAGAGCAGTTTTTAAACAGTAGATATGGGAGAAAAGTTTTTGAAAAATACTTTAAAATCTCAACTGGAATTTGAACAACTCCAGTAAGTTTTCACATCAAACATTACAGATGAGAAAATAATCCATGATTACACTTCTAAAGAAATCCTTGAGTTCAAACTGTTTTTGCTTATTTACTATTTTTGCAAGGGGAATGTTATGAGGATGCAGAAATACAGCATTCTCGAAGCAAATCGATGTATTGAAAAGAAAGTGAACGAACTGTTTTCTTTACTGGCATTCCTGGCCTGAGTGTTAGTATACGCTTCAGGGTGTTTGTTTTCCCTCTAGAAGTTGTAAGGTATACACAAGATTCGATTCACAAGAATCGAACTTTTGAGTGAATGAATTAAAGAAGCTGCTTGAGATATGCTAATTTCGGCATACGCCCTTTATATGAATACCATGCAGCGTCATTAATAAAAAAGGTTGTTAGGGTTGAAAGAAGGTTGTTAAGGTTGATAGATAAGCGAGAGGGAGCTACGGGGTAAGTAGCTCCAGGTGTTATCCTGCGCTAGTTCTTAGGGGGCCCAAAGTTTACGTGGCAGAACTGCTGGTTTGACTCTCTGCTGGTTTGTGAGTATTGGCAATGTGTATTTCTATTGAATGTTAATATATATATATTCCGTACAAGTAGTACGTATGCTTATTGCTGTAAAAGCAAATTCTATATGTGCAACGAATTCAATAAACATTGTTTCATGTATAAACTGTGTTTGCATCAAATTCATTTAGAGTGCCACTTCAAATTATATACACTCAAGTCTGGGTAGAAGTGAGCTATTTACTCTATAAAGTCCCTGTGTAAATGTGATCATCTTTCCTTTCTAAACATGAAAACGTCAAAAACTAAAAAACCTGGCAGCGGCAAGAACAAAACATACTTCGTGAACAGTTACAACTATTCTAATTTGATTGCTAACAGTCAGTCATAAGTCATGTTATGTCCTCTGACATACATACGTGTACATACATAGATAGATATACATTATTACATTCCTATTCTCTCGTGCACACGTGTGTCCCACGATCCTAATCAGGAAAAAAAAAAACATATCAGTCATTGTATTAATTCAATGACACCAATTGATATGATTCAGTCAACAGTGATGTTTGACATTTTTCATCAGGAACTCCCATTAAGCACCAAGAGATATTCCAACATAAAAAAAACGATGTTCCAACCGATGTTCTCCTCTACACATTCGAATAACGTAATCAGCCATCTGTTTACTAAAGTACAAAACACAATCAGACCATTTTGATAGAGCTGGTGATCAAATGAATTTCTTGAATGTAAATTAAAGGCATTATTATTATAAGTTTTCGAAACTTCAGTTGGCTCCAACTGGGGTAAACCATTTGTAATAAGTTGTTCTTCAGATCTGAATAACGCTCGCAGAAGAAAGACTTCAGATGAATTTAGTGTTGTCTCCTTTTTTTTTTTGCCTTTTCGTAAAAAAAAATCTTGCTTACATATTTTTTCATAAATAATAGACAGATTTTTAAATAGATATGGAAGGAACGTTTTAAAAAAGTAATTAGGGCTCTCTACTGGACTCCGAACAACTCCAGTAAATGTTCAGGTAAAAAAATTATGCTCCAGATAACCAAAGAATCTAGGAAGTGATTCTTTGGTTAGTGATTATACTCGAAAAGAAATTTTTAAGTTCAAATTGTTTTTGTTTTTATATTATTTGTTCGGGGGCAAATTATCACAGCTGAAGTAGTGTATTGCTGTTAAATCAACGTGGTTTGCAACCTTTTTTAATATTTGCACAAACCTGTCTGCTTTCACTATTGTGCAATTTAGCCATAGCCTCATAGAAAGACCTCAGCATTAGTGATTTCTGTAATATTTCCTATTCCAACCCCTTTATGGAAAGTAGTAAAACAATCTTAAAACCTTTTAAGTTATGGTCTTTCACCTTCCTAACCTAGAACTAATTTTATAACATTTTTGTTTGTTAGTTGTTTGGGAGTGCTACGGTATTTTTTTTCGACACGAGGGCCAATTAGACCAGGACCTATTGATTATAGACGATTCCGAAAGGCTACAAATATCCATACCAACACTGGGACTCAAACCCACAGTTTCTGGTTCCGAATGCCAGAGCCCTAGCCATTCCGCCATCGCCCTTAATAGCAAATTTTGTAAGCTTTTTTTCGAATTTATACCACTGTTTTCCATATCTACATTTTAGGATCATCCAATCTTTCTATGAGGCAAAAACTATGTGACAAGGCAAGTACGTACATATAATTTACACATGTAGGCAGATTTAAGGACTGAAATATTCTGATCATTAGTTATCCCACTAAAGGGGTATTCCTTTTTTGAAAATTTGGTTTATAACATTTTAGTACTTATTCTGCACTTATTAGAAGGTATTTGTTTTTTATTGTTTGGTATACATATTTTATAAAAGATGGAATATTCCTAAATTCTTGTATGTGTATCCATGTGCGAATGAGCGCCATTGTTTCAAAAAAGATATATATATATATATATATATATATATATATGTGTGTGTGTGTGTGTGTGTGTGTGTGTGTACTAGCTAAACACCCGTGCTTCGCTACGGAGTACATTCAAATGTAATACAACGGTCAATGTATGCATTTAATTTGTATGTTTAATATCCATAAAACATACTAATTTGAATTAAATTCTTAAAAAACTTCCATCGCAATTAGTCTAGTGGTTAAACTTTATCTTTTACTGTATTTTAATATTTTTTTGTTAATTTAGTTCGTTGTTATGTACGTGGCGCAAAATTAGTTAAAATATCACAAAAAGAAAAGAAAACACGTGATCAGCATTTAATAAATTAAATTTTAAAAATGAATCTTTAAAAATTCACCAAAAATCAGAAAATGGAGGTACAGATTCGAAAAAGATTTCATTTTAACGGAATTTTTATGACCTTTCTCGTGATATAAATTTTATAACCCTCGAATTATTATATTAAATGCAAACTTAAAAAAGTTACAAAAACAGCTTAAAAATTTAATTTTAAAAAATCTAAGAAGAAATTTTTCAAAAATCTTTCTTAGTGCAACCCTACACTATAAGAAGAATCGCCATGCAACATTGCAGCCCTTTAGATCCAGGGGTTTGGTCTGTGCGTTATCTGTCAGTCAGTGAACTGTTTTATATATTTAGACTAGCTGAAAACCCGCGCTTCGCTACGGAGTACATTCAAATTAAATACAACGGTAAATGTATGCAATTAATGCCAAAAAAATAAATATATATATTTATAATAAATGAGACGATCAATATATACAATTGATGTAAAAAAATATTTATATATATATATATTTATAAAAAAATCATAAGGAATATTTTTTTTTTGGATAATATCCAATCGTCTGCTGCATTAGAAAGAAAAAATGTTTTTTTTTGTCTATTTAGTTGTTACGCACGTGACGATAAATTTATTGAAAGTACCAGAAAAAGAAATCACGTGATCAGCATTTAATAAATTAAATTCTAAAAATTAATCTTTAAAAATTCACCAAAAATCAGGAAATGGAGGTAAAAATTCGAAAAAAATTTCATTTTGAAGGAATTTTTATGATCTTTCTTGTGATATAAATTTTATAACCCTCAATGTATTATTTTAAATGCAAACGTAAAAAAGTTTAAAAACAGCTTAAAAATTTAATTTAAAAAAATCTAAGAAGAATTTTTGAAAAATCTTTCTTAGTGCACCCCTACACTATAAGAAGAATCGCCATGCAAAATTTCAGCCCTTTAGGTCCAGCGGTTTGGTCTGTGCGTTGTATGTCAGTCAGTCAGTCAGTCAGTGAATGAATGAGTCAGTTACGGAACTGTTTTATATATATAGATATGAATACATAGTCCAGATATTTTAATGTATACTGTATGAAAAGGTGTTCATGTGACCATGACTAGCCTCGATATAAATTATTATGTTCATTACAAATTAAAGGGAGGAAACTTATTGAAAATACGTTTTCCTCTTTTGCTAAAGCTGTATCGTTCTAAACGCTGAATGTTCCCGTATATTTTTACGATGGCATTGAATACAAATATCTTTATTCAACGCTATTTCAAACAGACGCTGAATGTTACGACGGAACGTCTCCCGCCATTCTCATGGCACTATGAATGAATGAAACGTTAATTTTCAGAGCACACTCTTTTGAAAAGAATTATTCCGTTCATTAGCGTCTAGAACATCATCCGGTCTATTAACATTATCTCTGAAAAGTTTATCCATTCGGAATTTGATAAAAATCACGCCATATACCCCTCTAAAACCTTATATTCCAAAGTTCCCATGATGATCGTATGGAAATGTAATGTGATTTGCCGGATGGAAAAGGGGGATAAGGCATTTTTCGACGAAACAATCATTGGTTGTGTCGAACACCAGTCGAAGCGAAATTTTTCGTGCCGTTTCCCCTTGAGATATTTAGTCACTAATGTATCACATCTCGCTTTAAGTAATTCTTCTGAATAAATTTGTATTACGAAATGATAGATGCGGGAACGCAGCTGTGAGTTGCTTTGGGAACTGGCATGTGATTCGAGTGCAGTTCCATTCCCCAATAAAAGCCAATGCCGCCCAAACACTTCAGGCAGCGATTTTAATTTTTAGCATCGCCAAACTTGTTTTGGATCAAAGATGTGTACTTTTATATTATATTTACAATTTTTCAACTAAGCTTTTAAAATCAGATATATATATATATATATATATTAGGTTCAGTTTAGTTAAATCATTAATAAATTTGTTGAAATGGTTTAGAAACGGTCACTGCTGTATGCGTGAGGTCAATGTTTTGAAATGTTAACCTAAAATACATCGACAAAAGTGAGTTTTTTAAAATACGCAACAGAATGTAGCAATGGGAACTTTCTTTTCTTAAGGGGAGTGGTCACTTTTACGTACCTTTAAAAGTATCATTTTTAGACCTATGTTTGATTGTATGTACTACTCATGATTTTTGCTTGATTTACATGAAATTTTTTGAGTAACTGCCTATAATACTGTTTACTATAGATGCAATTTTTCAAGGAAATTAATAAAAATGACTTTTTATGCATAAAAAGTGAATAATTTTTTTTTTAAATCGAGCATTTTGCAGTCAACTACTGTGCGCATTCTGTCAAAATAAATTATTAAGGTACATTAATAATTTTTTACTATATGTGATTACAATACTTCAGGCAACAATATCCAGCAACATTATTCTAAAATATATTAAAACATTTTAGTACGTGCTATTTTTAATTAGAAATTTCAAAAATGACCGAGTAAAAGCTTATAAAAAATTCTTTAAAAAAATTAAAATATATTAAGGTTAAAATATTTTGGTGGATTTTGTTGTCTAAAACGTTGTAATCACATATAGTAAGCAATTATTAATGTACCTTAATAATTTATTTTGATAGAATGCGCACAGTAGTTGACTGCAAAATGCTCGATTTTTAAAAAAAATTCACTTTTTATGCATAAAAAATCATTTTAATTTTTTTATTAATTACCTTGAAATATTGCATATATAATAAACAGTATTATACGCAGTTACTCAAAAAATTTCATGCAAATCAAGCAAAAATCATGAGTAGTACATACAATCCAGCATAGGTCTAAAAATGATACTTTTAAAGGTACATAAAAGTGACCACTCCCCTTAAGGTAGCAGGCAAATATCCTGAGGGCATTCATCCATATACTGTACACCGCGAAACTTGTTGGCTACATCCGTATGCAATGTAGGGAACCAGCATTACTTCCCATGACTTAAGAAACACCCATGCACTGATTTAAATTCCAACCCGGAGAGTCGGAGATACAGCTTCCCTTTCGATACTGGAGATCCTCAAAGTTCTTTCTCAACAACAAGAGGTTTATTTACAATGGGTGCAGTCTCATATAGGACTTTTTGGAAATGAGACTGCTGGTGTTCTTTCTAGGGATGGAGCCTCTCTTCATATTTCTTCGTGAGATACTTTGACCTATCTCGAAATTTACTCGAGAAGAAAACTTTTAAACCAGCCTTTATGGAAGACCCCCTCCGACTCACGACTGGTTTGACCAAAAATCTCCAGATAGTGCCCTTACTGTCAAGGGCGACAGAATGATGCAGACCACCATTTGAAGATTTGCTAGTGGACACTTAAAGTGTCTTGCTTTCAATCAGGGGCAAAAATCTTACCCTTTTTGCTCCAAATGCAATACTGCTGAAGCCTCTCCTGACCATATTTTAAACTTCCTGGGGCTTGCCAAGAAGAATTTTTATAGAGACCCTTTGCTTGATCCTGATTTCATTGTAACTTTTGGCCTCTTGGAACTGGTATAACTTATGGCTAGAGTGGGTGGAATAAGTCATACACACACACAAATTCCAACCCCCCCCCGGTAGCAGCTTGCTTTGCTAACCACTATACAACATGGTCGGTACATTGGGAAATAATGTTTACAATCCTTTTCCAGACTAAAATACACAAAGCGTTAGGGCCTGTTCACATAGGAGTCCGTTGCGTTGCGTTAAGGAAAAGATGACGTTGAGACGAAAATAAACCAATCATAGGCGTTAAAAATTTCATTGCTAATCGTTTGGAGGTATATGATTGGTTTATTTTCGTCTCAACGTCATATTTTCCTTAGCGCAACGCATCGGACTCCTATGTGAACAGGCCCTTAGACACGACTGTCATTAGAGACCTTGTTTCATAAGTTTATTGTTTTACTCAAGTTTCTTGGACATTCTTTGGACCTTTGATAAAATTAACCGTCTTAAACTTTATGAATTCGATTTAAGAAAAACGTTGGATGACAATACTGCTTTTATAATTGCATTAATAGCACGTCCTTCTTCATACTTAATATCAATATTCAACATTTTTAAAGGTGTGCTTTAATTTAATTTAATATTGTTCCTAAACACTAATTTGAAATTTCTTGCCATAGAAATTGAGAAGTGTCAAATTTTGTTTTATTAAATTATTATGACCAAATTCTTTGCAATCTTGGCTAATTCCTTTCATTATTCCGTTTTTATTCCGTACTGCAAATCGAACCCAAGATCTATTCCTTTAGTTTACAAACTGATTAAGTTCATTTTGGAAAACGTTTTGCACAAAGAGGCCCACCCAAATCATAAACAGCATTCAGCTGTTTATGTTGAGAGTTAAAATGGCGATAAACTCGAAACACTGACCACTAAATCCTTTTCATTTTTTTTTCTTTTTTAAGATAATTTTTTTACCACAGAAATACCTCTGAAATTGAAGGTAGTCTTTCATAAAATCTGTTTCCATGGTAACTATAACAACGTATATGAAGAGAATATCTGACCCCATTTCTGGTCCAGTAAAGGCACGAGATTCATGCTACGCGAATGCCTCATCTACCAAGGGATTTGAGGTTGAATGTTTTTTCTCTTCGATTCTTATCCAAACCGACGAAAATCTTTTGACTCAAATTTCCCTTGAGATTTTCCTGACATTCAGGATTCTCTGCCTGCACGGGATTGAGAATCGGAAGGTCCCGGGTTTAGATCGTTGAAGGATATTTTTTTGTATCACATCTAATAATGAATGAAACCCTTTTTACATTCTGCATTGGAAAAGTTTGCTCGACTGCATCTAAAAGTTGGGATGATTTTGAATCTATAGTTTCAGTTATCTTTTCCTCGATACTTAATGTGTTATTACAAAAGAAAATAGCAATGAAAGCCAGAAATTTGAGTTCGTTGTAAAATTTAAATCTATGATGAATTTACACGCTGTCCGTATATCCGGAAACGTTTATAATTTATCACCTCGGGAGAGAGAGTATGCCAGGAGAAATCCTAAGGAGCTTCGTTTAATCACTATGAAAAACAGTAAAATTTGAGGTAAAGCGCTGGCAATTCAAATATCAATAAGTAACTGCTAATTTTTACGGTAAAAGTAATGGAAGTTGTAATTTCTTTAATAATCATATTTCAACGTAGATTCATTACTCACACTCAAACTGGTGTATTTGTTTTGTACGAAGTACAGCACATGCCATTTTGACGATTGACAAAAGACTACTAAGTTTAGTGAAGTATACAGTGGCTCAGTAGTCAAAAGAGAGTTTGTGCAGTAATTCTCTATGGAAAGTAAAATTGAAATCCTATCAGAAAATTAACACAAGTGTAGGAACTTCAAATGTCTATAGAAATTCTTTCGTTTTTCATCACTCTAAAAATAGGTTAAGCTATCGGAAAAATGCACGTTGCACGAATAGTGGAAAACTATAATAATATATTTATTTAGTTTTGGTTTTTATTAAATTTATATGTTTGCCTTTGGAATTGTGTTTGACTTTTTATGAACTGTATAAGAATGGAGAACATAGAAATGGATTTTTTGCAGTTTTGTAATAAAAACAATTCAATTGCACAAAGGGGAAAAACTTTCTAAATAACAATCATATGACAATCAATTTAAAACATTTTTCACTTAAATTTCGCTCTTTTTTTAACAATTTTTGGAGCACAAATATTGGTAGATACGGTAATTTAAAAGACATAATTCATGGTTGATTTTCGTTTCGTCAATTAGTAAATTAGATGCATAATAATTTCAGGGTTCACCAGGCCTAACCACTCACTCTAGGATGCTTCTCTTCAGAACTCTCAGCCAGAGAACTTCACAAAGATCTATCGACGCAACAACTATAACTACATATGACAGTGGCAACGGCAGCAACAAGCATGGAGAAGTTTTACAGGGAGACACGGCAAAATCTTTGTTATGATGGTAAAATTTCTGCATTTCCCTCGGCTTCGTTCTCCCACAGCTCTGTAAAACAGAAATGTGTTTTATACTGATCATTATTTTCATGTTGAGGCGAACGTATTCAGAAAATATGAAGTTCTAAATTCAAATTACACGTGTTAGGTGTTCATGTAAGAATATGTGGTAGCCCGCGGAGCTTTGTGAAGTTTCTGAGAGTGCAGTTGTGCAGAGCTGTAATTCAGCATCAAATAGTGAGTAGGCCAATTGTAGAGCTTCTAAAACGCTGTTTTACATCTGTAAGTCACTTTACCTGAATGACGATGTCTGAACTTGGGCCAAAGAATATAGTGCTTATCCAATTCATAACATATTTCAAACTCACCAGTAATTTCAGTGTATTTGTTGGCCACGTGATCAATTACTCATACTACCCCAAAGGCAGCTCACCTTCACAGAGAAATAAATGCATTTGCATAATCACTCAGGATCTTAGTGAGAAATAAGCAATTTTAGTTGACGATCCGATACCAGCGATATCAGAGTTTTAAATCCATAGCAGATAAACTCGGGAACTTCGATAAAAAGTATTATATCTTAAAGTGCTGTCAAGCCTGAGTTATTTGAAGAAATAACTGGGGATTTGCACGCTTATAGCTGCTATCTTTTTTTCTATGGAGAAATTTATGATGAGAAGTTTTTGGCTCTTATCTCAATATTCAGCGATTTTTCCCTTACTACCTGCTATATGAAAATGGGTTGCGATTGTCTAGAAGCGAAAGCTTGTGTTTTCTATAAAATTTTGTATTTCAGGTTAAAAATGATTTAATTTCGATCAACTGCTTGCCGATCATGGATTCTTGCGTGTCTAAGACATGCATTTTAATTACATTGAAAGACTTAAAGCAACTTAAACAACAATATGGGCGCAGTGGCCCAGTTGGCAAGAGCAGCGGGTTAGTGATCTGAAAGTCACTGGTTCGATGTTCGTCGCGGACAAATCCACTGCCGTGTACACTAATGGCGGCTGGTGCGCGTAAAATCTGTCATGGCTGCAATGTCCTCCAAGATCTCCAAATTACCTCTGGAGTTGCGGGGTCAAGTGTTCCGGTCTCGTCACTAGACTCGGCTCAAAATTACGAGACTAGTCTTTTGGCCAAGTCGGAGTCCAATCCTTGCGGTGCCAGTCAAAACAACAGCCTTCAACGCCCATAGCCTTCGGGACTTTATCTGATGTTGCTGTCGGCCAAGTGGCATAAGCAACAGCAACAACGACAATATACCTTTCAGTTTCAAACGAATGCTATCTATTTTTGCAAAAGTTACCTGAGTTGCTTGTAGTCCAACAATGTTTTTAACTTGAAAGTGGAAAATATTCCAGGAATGTTTACTGGAATATTTTCTTAGCTATCAGGTATACTTCCTTCTTGAAGGAATTGAATTAGAAAGAAAAAACGTGCGATACTGTTTGAACTATCCAATTTTCTATCATCTTTATGAGAAATGGAATATGTGAAATTAGAACTTTTCACATCGCTGAGGAAGTTCAGTTGGTAGAAGAAGAAAAAGCCTCGAGGCTTTGAAAGTCAGGTGTGCATCTTTGTCCAGGAATTCAGCTTGAAATAAGGGCTTAGCCGTTGGAAGGTATAATAAACGGTTTCGAAGCGTAAAGACAATAGTCTAGAGAAAAAAAATTCAGCATAATGGGTAAAAAACGTATAAATAATCAAAAAATTGTGTTCAACCAAAGCGAAAAAAAAAATCTTTGCCGTTTGAAGCAGAGAGAAAGGAAAGAGAGGGGAGATTTATAGCTGAAAAATATTAAAGTTTTTCATTTAACCTTGATACTACAGTAAGATGTCGGCTTAATATTGGATGACCCGGGTATGATCTCGATCCTGGTACCCAGCCAGACCTTACCATTGATAATTGTAATGAATCGCCTTCGAATTTAAAGTAAAATTAATTTATTTTAAGAGAGCTAAAGTGATCGAAGGCTCTTTTCATTACATTTTGTTAAAAGGTTAGGAAGCCGCTTTTGATTAGAGGACGGGACCGACGCCTTTGTGGTTGGCCATTTTAAAAGCGGCGGAGCGCGTATGTGGGGTCTGTTGATCGCAGACATAGATAGTGGTGTGGCACCGGATTTTGACGTTAAACTACAAAGCCTATTGTGAACAAATTTATGAGTCAATACGGTGATATACCGCAGAACACGTGGAATGGACTTTGGGTGGTCTTGAGTGACGAAATTGAAGGGCGTACCCATTTGGAGAGTTTATCCAATCAAAAAAAAAATGAATTTGGAAGCTAAGTGGTGGTTTTTGGAAGGTTTTCCTGAATGGACATAGCATTATTGAGAGGCGTGGACAACGATATAAAAATATGAAATAAATAGGGGACTTAGGAGTTTTTTCGAGGATTCACTTCTGCATGCGGGGCCGGGTTCCCTTTTCCCGGTGCTTAGCATCGCAGGTGATGAGAGATTGTCGATTAACTGTTTCGTTCAGACCCCAACCTCGAATTTTTGAATGATTAATTGCGGGATCAATGTTTGTTTTCTTTAGATTTGGATAGATAATAAGTTTTTGACTTAAGTAGAGTAGATAAAATTATGCTCCCTGAATCCAAAAGGTATAGGATTAATTATATGCATCTCATTGAATGTAAATTGAAGAGAAATGCTAAAAGGTTAGAAAAATGAGTAAATTGTGTACTCAGTTTTTGTTGGTATTGTTTTTGAGTTAAATTGTAAATAGTTAGTGCTGTAAATAAATTAGTTTTTTTTTCTAAATATAAAAAAATTGAGTTAGTCATCTTTATGTTCGCAGTTGATTCTAAGAAAAGTTATCTCCTAGTTTTTAGAAGCAAAGTTAATTGACCAGTTTGTTTGCAAAATGTCTAGAACCTTGGGTTGTATTCAACCAAATAAATAATTAACACAACGCCCCCAAATAATCTCTAATAAATAAATAATTTGTACTAACCAAAATAAATTACGAATCACGCCCAAAATAAATAAATAAGACAGGCGACACGACAATAATGCCTGTCGTTTTCTCAAAATTTATAACTGAACAGCAAATGAAAATAGCTCGGTTTTAACCAAAATATATTTTATAAACTACCCTTACTTAAAAAATTTTTAGAACTCAGATCTGAAAAATCTCAAATTTTGACCTTAAAAATGCATCAATGATATATTTCAGAGCTGTTTTGTTTTCAATTTGGTGAATAAAATAGCAGTTACGAGACAAAATGCAAGGTAAACGTCCTTGTGGGATTGCAATATATGCATATTCAGTGCACTTGACAGCCTTGGACCAAGATTCCGCCTAGGTTGCTATGGACCTAGGTTGCTATGGGCTCCTCAGCAAGGCTAAAAGTATGCTGGAAGGAAAAGTATTGCAGATGCGGAATTTCGCTAAATTTTGACTGGTGATTGACTATCTGCAGTCACCCAGCGCATTTCGGAAAGAATCGTCGTCTCTCACGATTTGTGATATAAAATTTAGAGAGCAACAAGGGGGAAAAATACAAGGTAGAATGCAAAATGCAAAGGGCGGGCCTTTCCAAATTGGGCTGGATAACAGCACTCTGTCAGTCACCAGTTAAAATTTGAAGAATTCCTGATTTGGGAATTCTTTTCCAACCAGTGTATAAATCGACTATTCCTTACTAAGGATTCCTAGGGGAAACCTGGGTCCAACGCTGTTGTGTTCACTGGAGATGTAAGTATTGTAATATTTATGTATACTATTACACTGTACAACATGAAAAATGTCCTTCAGATGAAAATGTGTGTTTCTTGTATATTTTTGGCTGAAAATAACGAATCTGAATTTATTTTTTGTTTACCACGCACCATTTCCTCCAAAATCCACATTTTAGCAATGGAAATCTATACTGTAGCGGCAGAGAATGTAAAAATAAGTTTATTTAGAAGACGACAAAGCAATTTTGTAGACTATTTTGAGGAGAAAGAAAACATCGTATATTGCTGTGATGTGAATGGCCTATTTCAAACATTGGGACGTGAACATAATCCAGAAGAGTGGCGCCTGTTTATTGACTCGTCGAAACGTATTCTCGAAGCAGTGCTCCTCCGTATAGACAATGTTTGTCCGTCTGTTCCTGTAGCATATTCTACAAATACAAAGGAAACTTACGAAGGTATGAGTGCTATACTGAAGTTAATTGAGTACACTACATTCAAATGGCACATTTGTGGAAATGTGAAAGTCATTGGGATATTAACAGACATGCAACAGGGATACACCAAATTCTGCTGCTTTCTCTGTGAATGGGAATTTTTGGAGAGCAAATATTGGTAGATATGGTAATTCAAAAGACATAATTCATGGTTGATTTTCATTTCGTCAATTAGTAAATTAGATGCATAATTATTTCAGGGTGCAACAGGCCTAACCACTCACTGTAGGATGCTTCTCTTCAGAACTCTCAGCCAGAGAACTTCACAAAGATCTATCAACGCAACAACTATAACTACATATGACAGTGGCAACGGCAGCAACAAGCATGGAGAAGTTTTACAGGGAGACACGGCAAAATCTTTGTTATGATGGTAAAATTTCTGCATTTCCCTCGGCTTCGTTCTCCCACAGCTCTGTAAAACAGAAATGTGTTTTATACTGATCATTATTTTCATGTTGAGGCGAACGTATTCAGAAAATATGAAGTTCTAAATTCAAATTACACGTGTTAGGTGTTCATCTAAGAATATGTGGTAGCCCGCGGAGCTTTGTGAAGTTTCTGAGAGTGCAGTTGTGCAGAGCTGTAATTCACCATCAAATAGTGAGTAGGCCAATTGTAGAGCTTCTATTTCATTTTTGCCGGGGACGGCCGTGACAGAAAAAATGGGACGGCTGTGACAGAAAAAATCACTACATCCGTAAACAGTGGCCTCCAAGAAAAAACTTCATTCCTGGCACCAAAAATATGGACAGGAAGAAAGTGCAAATTTGTTGTACAGTGTTATTTAAAAAGATTATAAATAATAATACATAACTGTTATTTTGTACATCATAGTATTATATCGAGTCAATCATGTGAAAAGTGAATGAAATGGAGCTATGTTTTCTCTAGACATTGAATGTACAAGACTATCAAATAAAACATTTTCTTTTGAGTAAATAGCTTTTTATTTTATTTTACTACATCATAGAGAGTTATGCGTGAAACTGACTTACCATTAATTTGCTCCGTGTAATTCAAGCAAATGTTTTATCAGCTATAAGGTGTAAAATATTTCAGAGAAAAAGGCAAAAAAAAATTGAAATTGTTAGCTTTAAAAGAATAAGATAAAATACTTCGAATAAATATAGATGTCTAATTTTCTTTTCACCTGCTGAAAATTTCTTGAGTAATACTCGTATTGAAAAAATTCCTTTCTTTCTCAAAAATTTCTCAAAATTTCTAGCCAGCCAGTTGCATTCAATATTCGGAGAACCCTATCTTCTCAAGAAACGTTCTTTTTCAGTATAGACCAAATCCTTCTTCACCCGCAGTATGACCAGAATTCAGGAAAGCAAAAGAGGATTTCCATCCCAAGGGTGAAAGGATTTGACCGGACATGATTTTGATCTTCCTTCGCTTCTATTAGGGCCACAGGAGAGAGTCTGAGGGAAGGGTCAAAGAAAACTAATCTTCTCTTCCAAATTTATTTGAAATTCCGGTTCTGATCATACTGAGAAGGAATTTGGCAGGCGGAATATATTTCTTCTTACAGCGAAAGAAAAGCTGCGTCATATATTTAGAACAGAAAATTGTAAATAAATGCAATTTTTCGAAGCTCTATATAGTTTTTCCTGTACTATGTATGTAATTTGAAAAAAAAAATTGCTAGAAATGATAGGAATTTATTTTTTATTCCTATCATGTTATTTGACTTTGTTTCAGAAACTCGGACATAAATGAACTGATATAACACTGATTTTGATTTTTCCACATCAAATTTCGAAAATGATTACGACTAGGATATAACTTTGATTCGGATATAACTGATACAACTTTGATTTTGATTTTCCATATCAAATTTCGAAAATTATTACGACTCGGATATAACTTTGATTCGCATGTAACTGATATAACTTTGATTTTGATTTTCCACATCAAATTTCGAAAATGATTACGAATCGGATATAACTTTGATTCGGATGTAACTGATACAACTTTGATTTTGATTTTCCACATCAAATTTTGAAAATGATTACGACTAGGATATAACTTTGATTCGGATATAACTGATACAACTTTGATTTTGATTTTCCACATCAAATTTTGAAAATGATTACGACTAGGATATAACTTTGATTCGGATATAACTGATACAACTTTGATTTTGATTTTCCATATCAAATTTCGAAAATTATTACGACTCGGATATAACTTTGATTCGCATGTAACTGATATAACTTTGATTTTGATTTTCCACATCAAATTTCGAAAATGATTACGAATCGGATGTAACTTTGATTCGGATATAACTGATACAACTTTGATTTTGATTTTCCATATCAAATTTCGAAAATTATTACTACTCGGATATAACTTTGATTCGGATGTAACTGATATAACTTTATTTTTTATTTTCCACATCAAATTTCGAAAATGATTACTACTCGGACATAAATGAACTGATATAGCTTTGATTTTGATTTTCCACATCAAATTTCCAAAATGATTACGATACATAAATGTTCAACACATTTTAATGTACGAGATACCCTTAAAGTTACGACTAATCGTTGATTTTATATAGTATGTGAATGAGAAACATGATTTTTTGCGGGAAATTGGACTAGCATGGACAAAACCATAAGAAGTGTAACGAATTACAATGGACTTCAAAAGGTAATGATTAAAATTGCAACTTCCGGCATTTGCTTTTACGAAAATTGTTCATCAATGAAAACACTGAAAATGACTTTTCTTCATTGCTTTTTATTTCAGGGGAAGAAAAAAAAGAAAGGGTATAAATAAATTAAGAAATGATATAAATAATTTTAAGCAATTGAAAAAGAAACTAAAGATTCCTTTATTTGCGAAATAAAAAATTTAGGAATTTAATTATTTTTCTTTTATAGATCTTTCAAACTCATACATTGTACTTCAAAAATGGGTTTTTTTCCACATATATTCAGACTAGCTGAAAACCCGCACTTCGCTACGGAGTACATTCAAATTAAATACAACGGTCAATGTATGCAATTAATGCCACAAAAATAAATATATATATATATATATATATATATATATATATATATATATATATATATATATATATTTATAATAAATACGATGATCAAAATATACAATTGATGTAGGAAAAAAAATATATATTTATAAAAAAATCGTAAGGGATATTTTTATAGACAAAATAATGTCCAATCGTCTGCCGCATTAGCAAGAAAAAAATATTTTTTTGTCTATTTAGTTGTTATAAACGTGACGATAAATTTATTTAAAGTGCCAGAAAAAGAAGTCACGTGATCGGCATTTAATAAATTAAATTCTAAAAATGAATCTTTAAAAATTCATCAAAATTCAGAAAATAGAGGTAAAGATTCGAAAAAGATCTCATTTTAAAGGAATTTTTATGATCTTTCTCGTGATATAAATTTTATAATCCTCAAATTATTATTTTAAATGCAAACTTAAAACAAGTTACTAAAACAGCTTAAAAATTTTATTTTTAAAAATCTGAGAAGAATTTTCCAAAAATCTCTCTTAGTGCACCCCTACAGTATAAGAAGAATCGCCATGCAAAATTTCAGCCCTTTAGGTCCAGCGGTTTGGTCTGTGCGTTGTATGTCAGTCAATGAGTCAGTTACGGAACTGTTTTATATACAGTGGCTCCCAAAAGTGTTCGTACACTTGCGAATATCAATGAAATAGGGGTCTATCCATCAATTAAAATGAATATTTCAGAATGGGTATTGAATAATAAGATCTATAATCTATTCTTAACAAAACTACATGAAATATTTTGAAAACATAGTAAAACTTTATTTTTAAGAAACCAGTAATCAAAAAGTAACAAAAACTTTATCTCACAAAAGTCATCGTACACTGAAATATTTTCGGATAAATTCATAATTAAAATTATCATCTTGCGCTTTATTTTTATTTTGGAATTATGGTGGCATGTAAAATATCGTTTAGTTTTAATTTTTGCTTGCCTACTTCGTAATTTTCTATTTATTATTTAAAAATGGCTCGTAGTCGTAAAGAAACAACAAAAAGCATTCGAAAATTGATTATTTTTCATCATAGTAGTGGTAAATCAGTTCAGAATATTGCTAAATTACTTAATTTATTCCATTCTACTGTGCAGTATGTGAAAAAACGCTTTAAAGAAGAAAATCGGATCGAAAACAAGTTAAGAAAAGGCCGTCCGGCAAAGTTAACAAAACGTGATCAAAGATTTATAATTAGAAAATTTGTGAAAAATTCACGTTTGAGTGCCATAAAAGTTTCTGCAGAATTCAATGAAACATTTTCTACTTCAATTTCACCTGAAATTTTTTGACGAGTTCTCAGAACAGCTGGATTACATGGGCGTTCTGCCCATAGAAAATTTTTTGTGAGTGAGAAAAACAGAAAGTTTAGGCTTCTCTTCACACTATCAATGATAAATAAGCCCCGAACCTATTGGAATAATGTCTTATTTGTCGATGAACATTTTTGGTGCTGATGGGCGTATAATTGTATGAGAAGAAAAAAAATGAGGGACTTAATCCCAAGAACTTAGTAGGAACAGTTAAGCATGGCGGTGGAGGTGTCCTTGTGTGGGGGTGCATGTCAGCATCAGGACTAGGTAATTTGGTATTTATAGATGGCATAATGAATCACGCTGTTTATATAAATATTTAAGAGACAATTTAAAATTATCAGCTCAAAATTTGGGTATTGGAAACAACTTTGTTTTTTTATCAAAATAACGATCCTAAGCACACGGCTCTCAACGTTCGCATCTGGTATCTCTATAATTGTACACAAGTTTTGAAAACACCACCTCAATCACCAGATAGGACCCAATAGAACATATTTGGAGAAAACTGGAGGTTCGAGTACGAAAACACGACATTCACATGAAAAGTGAACTAAAAACAATTATGATGGAAGAATGGATGAACATTGATGCAAAAATTACAAAAGAACTAAAGCAATCTATTCCCAGACGTTTGAAAGCTGTTGTGGATGCTAAAGGATATCCTACTAAATATTAATTTAGCGTAAAATTAGAATATTTACTAATATGTAGAGATTTTTTACAAGTGTACGATGACTTTTGTGAGATAAAGTTTTTGTTACTTTTGGATTATTGGTTTCTTAAAAATAAAGTTTTACTATGTTTTCAAAATATTTCATGTAGTTTTGTTAAGAATAGATTATAGATCTTATTATTAAATATCCATTCTGAAATATTCATTTTAATCAATGGCTAGATCCCTATTTCATTGAAAATCGTAAGTGTACGAACACTTTTGGGAGCCACTGTATATAAATTACAAGCATGAATGTATATCCAAGCATGAAATTCACACAGGTTTGCTACTTGATGTATGCAGCGTGAAAAACTATTTCACTCACCATCAACCACTGGTGTTATTGATAAATGTATTATTAACGAAACTGTGAAAGGTTTGGAACATATATTTCGTTCGACTTTTAAAAATGCATGTAACATGCCAATGAAATGAAACATACAGATTAAATTTCCATGCATATATTACTTCCAGCTGTAAACTCAACCAAACACATACCTCGCTAGGAACGAGTTGATGAATGCTCTTCTCAAACTCTTCAACCTGCGGGGGCCATCAAGTTTCAACATCCAGTTTGAAATATTAATCCTCGCCAAACAACTCAATGAATAATCAGAACAAAAATGATAGTAACTGAGAAAAATCAGGAGTACAATTTCTTAAAAAATTCATCAGCCACAACAGCTGTTCATCTACATAGCAAAGATGCATAATACAGAAAATTTCAGCATGTATGAGCAAAAAAGCATGTATGAGCATGTAAGAGCTGATTCGCGAGGGTAAATCAGCTCTTTTTTCAATTCCTACTATTAGTTCACACTCTCCCTATATATATCTTGTTCAAATTTTCAATCGTTAATAAAAGTACTTTTTATTCATCCACTCAAGTACAAATACATTTTTTAAACTTGTAGTGGATGACACTTGATGTTAATACAGTTTTTCACATATTAATTCATTAATTAAATTTAATTAATCAATTTTAGTTTTAGACCTAGAGCGTCTCTTGCTCTTGAATAGTAATTTCCCTCTTGTTACTGTGTAAACGGTAGCACTGCGGTATCGCGGGCTTCTCCCGTCCTGTAGGTTGCGAGATCGAATCCCCAACTTGACAACCTTTTTCTCTCTCTTTCCACCCCTCCTAATCTCGCACAGTAGGCAAGGTTCTGGCAGGGAATCCTTTTTTTTTTTCAATTCCTACTATTAATTCACTCTCAAATTTTTCTTTGTTGACCTAAGTAGGAATTGACTTAAAATTTTTTTTTTATATATATTACTTGTTTTTGCTAGAAAAGTTAGTCTTTATTGATGTATTCGTATATTAAATATGAAAGGGCTTCATTTCCGCTAAAAGTAGAGTTTTACAAACATGGGTATTATGAAAATGCCTTATATGAAAGAACTGGAGAATTTTGATCAAAAGTACATTTACATTACATTTACATTAAAGATGAAGAGTTTAATTTTATATTTATTTTTTTGCATAAATATATGAAGAAGTGGTGGCTTATCAAATGACGCTAATCAATAACTATTACTTATCAAATCTAAAGTAAGCCTTGTTGATTATAAGTTGTTTAAAAATAATTTTTTTAAACATTTTTAGAGTAGCTACTAAGATATGATGATGGCATTAATAGGATTTTTTCAATATAATTTTTCCAGGTCATTCCTTCTTGAAGAACACATTCTGTCATCATCAAAAAGTCTTTGAAAATGTTTAAAACCATATTCTGGCCAGATTTTGGAAACTTGAAAAGTGAGACTAGTTTCCAAATTAAATTGCCTGACCATTGGTGAAATACGGCATATGCTTCCTGTTTTTGTGCAAGTCCGACAAGATGGTTGGAAAGGAAATTTACCTTGAACCGAGAGCTCTGGTGTCCCAGGATGGCTTCGGTAATCAGAGGCCTGGAGACTTACCAGTAAATAACAACGCAAGAAACTTAGGGTAGAAAAGGGTAAAATGAGCTATTTCAATATTTGCTAGTTGATAGGGTTTAACATTTTAATAAAAAAAAATCAACCTTTAATGAACAACAAATTGCAAAAATTGCAAATATACTTCTAAGAGAATCAATATAGAGTTATATTTCGTTAGTTTTAATGGAATATTGGGTGTTTCTCCTTGAATTTTGTGATATAGGGTCACATTTTCATAACTGATATATGTCTGCATATCTCATGTTTGATTCGTTCAGTATTTCCCTCCTTAGTATTTTTAATCAAATATATAATCATATATGCTCTTATCAGATAATTCAAATCTTTTGGAAACATTGAATAAATGTCATGTTTTTTAAAAAACTTTCGCCTTTTCTAAAGACAAATGCAAGAAAAATAGACCTTTACTTACGTCTTTAAAATTACTAAAACAAGATTTAAAAGTCCTTTAAAGGAATCATGAGAAGAATTAGAATATTGTTATACAATTTATTCTCTACTGATAGTATTCTACCCTCATACAACAAGCTTCATTTAGTCATAGAAAGCAAATGCTTTTTCAAATCAGACTAATAATTTATTTTTTTAAATTTTCACAACACTTTTAACACAAAATATTTGATTCCTGAGATTTTAGAGGATGAGAATGTACATTTTGCAACAAATTGTTAAGAAAGTGAATGGTGAATGAGCAAACACTGAACATTAAAATCTCTAGTTTTTACTAAACATGACATACACAGATATCAAACATGGTTCATAAAATTTAAAGTCAATAACATCTCATGAAAAATTTTGGTAGCACAATTAAATGTCGCACTTCACATTTGCTGTAAGTCCTTTAAAATATTTATGACTATAAAACAATCACATTTTATCCCGGTCATATCTTAGTATCAGTCATTCTTTTTTAATATCTGAAAATCAAACTTCTTCCACACAACATTCTATAGTAAATGGAAATACCTTTTTCTGATTTCAAATTTGCAGGTTTCATGCGATGCACTGAAAGTTTTCAGTTAGAAATTTTAGCTTTCTTTTGGTGAACCAAACTGTCAAAATATAAAATTCCTTATCACCGACTATATTATAGAAAAATGTAAGGAATTTTTATATTTCTGCCATTACAGAAAGTTATTTTTATATTTTCTCTCATTTTGTATGAACGAAAAAAACGAGGATGCCTTGGGATAATGGTAAAGCATCAAGTCGCTTTCAACTCAAACGTGGTTTTAAATTTGAGTAAGCTGTTTGAAATATCGCTTAAAATGCATAATATACATAAAAATACATTATTCATAATAACTTCAACTTCTCTCTTTTAAATCAGAGTAGATAAAGATTTTGTACCATGTAAAGTTAAGTTTGTCTATGAGAATAGCGTAAAACATTAGAAAAATCCAACAGAGCGACAGTGTATTCCAACTCTTCTCTAAACGCATTGCATGAAATTTAAGAGAACAAAGAATTTCGATACTCAATTTTTAAAAAAATATTTTTCTCAATTTCATTATGATTGCTAAAATTTTTATAATAATAAGGATTTCTTTTGATTTCATTGAATTATGGTAAATTTTAAATAAAATTTGGCATAATTTTGCATCTGCCGGCAAAAATATTTTCTGAACTGCTATAACGGTTTTGACAAAATTACCTTTCATGCGAGCCACATAGAATATTTCATTTTAATGCAACCTCCGTGCAAATATTGAGAATTTCATCCTACACTTAAATGAGATAATGAATATTTTGTCTCATTTTAATTAAAGGACTTCTAAAAAGGATTCAAACTATTGTTTCTAAATAATCCTTTGCAATCTCTTTAGTACGTGTAAAAGGAGATTAATTGTTAGATCATGTCTCATGTCAATTTTCATATATTCCATATATATTATAGCATTTTTAAATGAAAGGAAAAATAAATTTCAGCTTTGAAAGAAAAATTAAAAGTGAAGTAAAACACAAAAGGAATTAGGTCTCATTTTCTGTGCATGTCTAGTTATTATTTATATAAAGCCTTTCCAAGAAAAACCCAACTTTTCGTATTTGAATTAGTCAGATTAAAGAAATTTTATCACTAAATCGTCACGAGAATATTTATTATAATTAATAACTATATTTTTGATTAAATGAAGTGAAGCACTTCAGATGTATTTACAGTTTTAAATAAATCTCACTAATAAAACGCTCACTTCTGTAATAACAGAAGAGATCTCGGCGAAAACACAATGCAAGTGCGCTGATACAATAATTCTCCCATTTAAACAAAATAATTTTTTTTTTTTACTCCTTTTGTTGATTTTATTCTCATGCGAATTGGGGAAACAATGCTTTTGAAATAATGTTTAATCTCTCCGGTAATGTGATATCCTGCTGCATTGTATAACAAGGGCGTTAGGAGCTTCAGCAGTTATGTTCAGATCGGCTATGAGCTTTTCCATTCCCTAGTGAGGCGGTGCTTTCAATAACGCGAATTAGGAGGGAATTCAGTAATTAAAAATGCCGATTTACAATGGCGACAAATGTGCGTGCATCGTCTCGATAAAGGTAGTTCGGCAACATTTGTCTCGATTTAAAGTTATAGTTGTAAGATTTCACTGAGATGTTTAGGATTTATTGTGTTAGTAACGTGCGTTAGTATCAGTTTAACATGCGATTCATTAATCAGCTCTATAAACAGATGCAGAACAAAAGAAGAGTTCAGTTCTGTAATGAAACTTTAATACACATGGACACATATCCTCAATATTCGAAATTCTTGAAAAATTATTCGGCAGGAAATTGAAAAATTTCTTTTCTAATTTTAAAAGTCCTTTTTCTAATATAACTAACATATCTGGTAGAAACAGTGTGGGGATATATATAACTAAACCAAACTCATGGCGCAACAGTCCGCTGTGGACAAAGGCCGGCGGTGCCCATCTCCGCTTTCTTGACCGTGGGCTTGGGGTGCCATACAGCATATGTCTCAGTCAGGTGGTCAACCTGACGTGCGACTCCCAGATTTTAGTTTCCAATCATGCTTGGTCCTTATTTTATCGACCCAATCAAGGGATGAAAGGCTAAGTTGACCTCGCTCAGTCACAGGATCGAAACCTGGACCTGTGGAGTGGTAGCTTGACGCTTTTAACGACTACGCCACCGGCATGGCCCGACTTAGCCTAATTGGGGCCCGGGGCAAAAACTTCTTTGGGGGGCCCCCTCTGCTTCACTACTTCAATAATGAAGAACCGAACTTTATGGAGGTATTTAAATTTTTCACCTCATTATAGATATATAACAAGAAAATTGACTAGAACCTAAAATAGCTATAAAGTCGTCCCCCCCCCCTCCCTCCAATGGTCAGACGAAATATCGTTCTCTCCATTTTATTGGTTTTCTGACAATTTTATGTCCACCATTAAAAGGGATATAGCACAATCTGAAGAGCCAAAATTTGACAAAAATGCTATTTAAATTTATCCATTATATTTCCGTGATTTTTCATTCTCAACAATTTGCAATTGATCCTGGCTTGTTATACCAACTTCAATAAATGTTATTTTTCTCTTTTTATCGTCAATAACAATATCAGGCCTATTAGCTGATTGTTTTGTAGATGTTGCAACTGTTGTATCCACTCTTACTTCAACGTCTATATTTGCATTAATTTCTTGTATTGAGTGATTTCTTAAACATTTACTTCTTTCTAAACCATATTTATTGCAGACTCTCAAAATAATAACAATAAATAAAGAAAAACATAGATAATTAGAAATTCAATGCAACAGAGAGAGATTATAAATAGTACAGTAATATAACTTTAATTTTGCAATTACATACAATATTTTTATGAGACAATTTTGCATGATAAATCAATATTGTGTAAAAATATATCTTATAATACTTGCTATTTATTTATAAATTGATACTTAAGTTGTATTATAATAGATTTATTCCTATTTCTTTTTCAGTGGTTTTTTTTCTAATTTTACTTTCTGCAAAACTATCAATTACATCATCATAATCAATATTTTTTGTTATATCAGAATTTAAACATAAACTTTGTCATCTTTATTGTTAACTTTGTCATTTAGCTGCGAAAAATTCATATCCTTGCTGACATTAGGGCGTAATTCAGCTAAATTCCACCCTAGAAAGCCATGTATTTACGAAATATAGATTTTTTGTGTTCATACAATAGATAAATGAAGAAGCTAACATAAAACTGACGGATTTTACACTGTACTGATATTGTTTAAAAAAAGTTCATTAAAGAAGGAAAGGTAAAATAAACTTTCTATTCGATTTGGGGGCCCCCCTCTGATGTGGGGGACCGGGGCAACTGCCCCGCATGCCCCTGCCTTAGTCAGGCTCTGGCCACCGGGCGTCCGTAAGGATATATACAAGGTGCGCCCATAAAGTAACCGGACAATTATTTTATAAATAAGAAAAATATTACCCACCTTCAAATAAATTTATCTCCTTCAAAATAATCACTAAAGGAGTCTATACAATTTTTCCAACGTTTCTTTAAGTCATCAAAACACTGTTTATAGGCGTCGAAAGTAACCGTTCGCAAAATACGAATTTGAAAACGTCTCGGATATTAAATCAAATGTTAAGCGTATTTTGCGAACGGTTAGTTCCGACGCTTATAAACAGCGTATAGAGAAAATAGCTCACTTCTACCCAGACTTGGGTGTATGTAATTTGAAGTGGCACTCTAAATGAATTTGATGCAAACACAGTTTATACATGAAACAATGTTTATTGAATTCGTTGCACATATAGAATTTGCTTTTACAGCAATAAGCATGCGTACGACTTGTACGGAATATATATATTACCATTCAATGGAAATGCTCTTTGCAAATACTCACAAACCAGCAGAGAGTCAAACCAGCAGTACTGCCACGTAAACTTTGGGCCTGCTACGCACAAGCGCAGGATAACACCTGGAGCTACTTACCCCGTAGCTTCCTCTCGCTTATCTATCAACCTTAACAACAACCTTCTTCAACCCTAAACACCCTTTTTTATTAATGACGCTGCATGGTATTTATAGTAAGCGCGTATGCCGAAATTAGCATATCTCAAGCAGCTTCTTTAATTCATTCACTCAAAAGTTCGATTCTTGTGAATCGAATCTTGTGTATACCTTACAAGTGTTTCGATGACTTGAAGAAACGTTGAAAAAATTGTATAGACTCCTTTGGTGATTATTCTGAAGGAGATAAATTTATTTGAAGGTGAGCAATATTTTTCTTATTTATAAAAACATTGTCCGGTTACTTTATGGGCGCACCCTGTATATATCCTTACGGACACCCGGTGGCGTAGTGGTTAAAAGCGTCAAGCTACAGCTTTCCCGATAAACATACCGTTTGTTGCATTCTTCTACAGATCTTTGTTTTCGAGATTTTTAATTTTGAAATCAGGGACTCCTTCGCTGGACACACTGTAGGTATAACTGCCTGCAAATTTACTACTTTTGTTTATGAAGCTGAATGTGTTAGTTGGACGTGCGATTAGGAGTCTCTAGAAAAATCAAATTCATTTAAATGGCAGTTCAAATACCACCCCCCTTCCCGTCGAAGTCAAATTTTGGTTATACAGAAGGGAGAAAATTAAAAGCAAAAATAAACAAAATATTAATCTCTCTGCCTCCTTAACTCCATCCAAACTACATTTTTGTGTTACGTTTCGGGAACATCTAAAATACTTCCCCAAAACCATTCGCATCATATTCATTAAATTTGATGCGTCTTAAAATTCTCTATTCAATAGCGAAAGTATGGAACTTGCAAAATATTAAAGTTAATTTCCTCGAGACACACAAAAAAAAAACAACGAAAACTTTTCGATACGCATTCCTTAATTATGTGTTGTGAACTTAAGACAATAATCCTCATTAAAACGAAAGCGCGTTCAATTTAATACCACCTTGCAAGACGTGAAAAGCAAGAGGGTTTTGAGGGAAAATATCTGGAGTCGTTCTGTACTGCATTATAAGGTACTTAACACGCGGAAATCGGGTGCGTTCGGCTTTAGCGAGCTGCTAGCACGGCGTATCTCCTCAAGGGAATAACCACATTCCGAATCAAGACGCCTGATTTTAATATCTTTGTGTGTCAGTAAGAGGATCAAATCCTATAATCTCCTCCAACTCTTTCTTCACGCAGTTTATTCTCCTGATGTGCAGGGTGTTAAATTAGTAATGATGTTGAAAAAGTATTCCTATTTCTCAAATTCGAGCCGTGGAAGATGTGCATTAGGAGATTAATTTCTTGTTCCGGAAATGTAATGAAAACGGATGGTGAAAGATTAAAATGCACTATGTTTTAACAAGACGAATTTACACGATATTTGTTGGCTACTTTGGTAGTGCACGGTAAAATTTTTTTTTTTTTTGTTAAAATAAACGAAATAGGGAAAACTGAGAAGTTACTTTAGTTTCAAAGTAATACTTTGTTACTTAGTAAAATTTAATCAACTTACAGGAATTTTTTTAACTAAAATTTGTAATATATTCGATTTGATACCTTATTTCATATGCCATGTTATTGACTTTAGACATGAGCCCTTATCAGAGACGTATTACTTTTAAGAACTAATGCATTTTTAAACACTCCTATAAATGAAGACATTAGACAGATTGCAAGAGCATAGACGACTAGAAGTTCACGTGTTTCTCTCAAAAATTCTCAGATAATCTCTTGAAATCACTTCACTTTCAGCTTTTGAGTGTGTTTTCTGTGTTTTTTTCCCTTTAATAAGCGAGGAATTAACTGAATATTTAAAGTACTTTAATCTTTCATATGAAGTTTATATTAAGAGCGTGAATAAGAAAAATTAGCACATTCTTTGAATCTCAAAATTATCTCCAAAATTTCAAGAGTATTTTAATCCTCTTTATCGATCATAATTTCTGTTCGTAGATTTTTGAATCCAATCTTATTTCAAGTGATAACCTTAAACTACTAAAATATTTAAAATTTAAAGCTTTATATTTAATTATTTCAATTTAAAAAAATTTCAATTCTTAGTTTTTAATATCAAAGATTACATTTTGTTTGGATCACGTATAGATCGAAAAAAATATCAAAATTTACTATCGAAAGATCCAAATAATTTACTGTCTAGTTTATGATTTATCCGCTGCATTACTGATCAAGTATTTTAATCCTCTTTATCGATCATAATTTCTGTTCGTAGATTTTTGAATCCAATCTTATTTCAAGTGATAACCTTAAACTAATAAAATATTTGAAATTTAAAGCTTTATATTTAATTATTTCAATTTTTAAAAATTTCAATTCTTAGTTTTTAATATCAAAGATTACGTTTTGTT
>OU015493.1:193793556-193848556 GCA_907164885.2 Dolomedes plantarius
TTCGTTTTTCATATAATTATTTTGCTCTCTTTTATCGTAACACAAGCAAACAGTTTGAAATGTATGAAATTTTAGAATTATTGAACACTGAGTTTCAATTCTCTATAGGAAGAATTTGTTATTTGAAGATAAATGTCTAACAAATGTCGGTTTTTGTAAAAGGCTTTCCCGTTATATTTTTTATATGTTGTGCAGCGAATATTAGACCTTTTGTGAAAAGTAGAAAAAATTATATTTAATGAAATTTATGTTTCAAGTTATTGCATTTGAAGTCCTAAAAACAGTAGAACAAAAGGGTGAAATTTTTATACATTCGCGATTACAAAAACAAATTAGAGTATGGTAACCAAAATTAATAAAATTCAGATATCTGTATTAAACATGCATGGTTATAATAGGAAATGTTGGAGACTCATAGACAGTTTCACAGCAATGTGCCATTCCAGTTTATTTAATAACTTGTGTAAAATTAAGCTGGTTATACTCGTAAAAAGGCACAGGCAGCTTTGAACAACGAAGAAAACTTCACAATAACGTTAGAAGAGCTTGATGCTTTTATTGCTATTATTTATGCAAGAGGAGCATACGGTTGCAATGATATGGATTACGATTTTCTATGGCATAATACACGGGGGTCCTCCTTTTTTTCGAGAAATAATGTCTCGCAATCGTTTTCAAGATATAATGAAAAACTTAAGGTTTGATTTGAAGTCAACTAGGACTCAGCGTTTAGAAACTGATAAGTTTGCTCTGTGTTCTGACATTTCGAATAAATTTATAGAGAACTGTGCTAGTTCATATAAAACACAAGAAAATCTTGTTGTGGATGAACAGATATTTCTATCCAAAGCCAGGTGTAAATTTATACAGTATATGCCGAATAAACCGAACAAATTTGGTATAAAATTTTGGATGCTAGTTGATGTAAACTCGAAGTTTATGTGCAATGCTTTTCCATATCTTGGAAAAGATAAATCAAGGGAGGAAACTGAAAGCCTTCCTGAAAATGTAGTAATGCGTCTTATAAGCCCTTATCTGAATACAGGTAGAAATGTGACAGCGGACAACTATTTTTCCTCGCTATCATTGGCTAAAAGACTTCGAAAGGAAAAATACAAGTTTTGTGGGCACAGTAAGAAGTCATCGAAAAGAGATTCCGCATGAAGTAAGGAAATCAAAATCCCGGCTGTATGAAACTGTTTTACTAAAGAATGGAGAAACTACACTGACGGTTTATCAAGGTAAAAATAATAAAAATGTCTTGCTAGTACCTTGCATCCAAATGTAAATGTAGGATAACATACTAAGAAGAAACTTTGGTTTTGTTGTAGAGACAGTAGAGTTCTACAACAAAACCAAATGTGGAGTTAATATCGTTGACCAGATGACGCGTAAATATTTCGTACGGGCTGCTTTACGTAGATGGTCAGTGCATGTTTTTGCTAATGTGCTGGCAAAACATTTTTGTGTGCTGGCTTTTAAAGTGCTGGCAAAACTGGTTTTTTATAATGTGCTGGATTTGGCAGGATCAAATGCCTATGTTATTTACAGAGAATCAATTGGTAAAAATATTTCAAGGCATAGCTTCCTATTTCAATTAGCAGAGGAGTTAAGAGAGCTTCATTTGAAGAGGAAAACATGCTCAAGATTGCTCCAGGAAATTTCCAACACTAGTATTAGGCTCTCAAAGAAAAGACGTCAGTGCCAGATTGGACATTATAACAACAATAAAACAAGTGATGTGTGTAAAAATGTTCATATTATGTATGAGGAAAATGCACTTCCAGCGTTGAAAAAGTTTTGCTGTGTAAAAATTGCGAAAAGCAATAAAATGTGTTTATTAAAGGTAAGTGAAAATTTATATAATTTTTTTAAATAAACCGTTGTTTATTAAAGAAGGTCTTAAAATATATAATTAAAAAAATTGAAAATTATTTTAAAGTTGTATAAAACATTTACAATTTAAGATATGCATTAAATTCATTGAGCAGTCAATATGACTGCCGTTGGCGCTTCTAGGTAGGGAGAAAGTTCGGCGCTTCTAGTGTTAAAAGATGTCCAGCAACATTTCCAAGAATAAAAATCTGTACTATGACCAAACTACCTCTTCGTTTCATGGCGTCGGATCTTAATTTCTCTGCCATAGTGACTGCATCAACTCGTCAACCACTTCTACTGTTTAATAACCCGGTAACGACTACTCCTGGTTCGACTTCATCGATCAGTTCTCATTCTTACAAGAATTTAGTTATCATTTCACACACACACACACGCGCGCGCGTATGTATATATATATATATAAAATATATATAAGAAATAGATGATAGAGAAAACCAGTAATAGCCCTAAAGCTACTTGCAGCCGGGAACAAATAACATGAAAAGAAAAGTATGATAGAGGTTTTAGACAGCATCTTTTCATCAGCGGTGTCAATGCTGTCTAAAAACCAATGGATTGTTTCGATGAGTATGATCTATACAATAAACACAGTCAGACACCGTACAATCCATGAAAAACAGAAGAATTGATTAAAAATTGAATAATAGTACTTAACTAAAGAACACCAAGCCTGGCGCTAGACAGAGTGGAAGTTAAGAACATGTAACCGCAAGATGACTGACGTCACAAAACTTGCAACCATGGAGATATTGGATTCTCAGTTACAGGCTAACTATGGTTACCGTATTTTAGGACTATTATACCCTTAATAATTTAGTTTTTAATTATTATTACTAAGAGTTATTTTTATTATTATTTTTATTTTACTTATGATTTTTATATTATTTTTTATTTTTAGTAGTTATTTTTTCTATTTTATCTATTTTATCTTATTGTTATGTTTAACTTATTAAATGCAACAGAACAAACTATTCATTAAAACTAAAACAACCAATTATGTTTTTGGATAGACTTTCGGGGTAATTATTCCGTGTTAGCACAGCTTTCAAGTCTAAAATATGCTTTATCCTATTGTCTTTAGAACACACACACACACACACACACACACACACATATATATATATATATATATATATATATATATATATATGTGTGTGTGTGTGTGTGTGTATTAATTCCTGCTACAGATTTGCCAAAATCTGTAGCAGGGCATCTGTGGTTTATAAGACCGTTACATTTCAAACCTTCACAATTCATAATACATTAATTACATTTAAATTTTCTTTTACCTTTACTAATCTTTAAATTCTATGAAATTAAGTTTGACACATCTTATGATTAAAAATATAATCAAAAACATTTTTAACTCACTGGCAAAATTAATATATTATAAAATATAAGAGCGTGTTATTCGATATATAAGCAATATTTTTATCTTCATAAAATGAGATAAATCATATGTAAAATTTTGCAGATTACAGCTTTATTTTTAATGGTTGATCTAGGATCTAGATTCATCAGTTGAAAAGAATGTCTGAATATCTAAAATATAATAAAAAAGGAATAATTCTTTCATCAACTGTAACCAGATATCTTGAATATTGCAACTTTAAAAACAAATCGAAAATGTTTAGGTATGATAGGCGGAACATTGGGGAAAAAAATGATGCTAAGCATTGCCTTACACTATGATTAAAATTTTCAATCATTTGCCGCAACAAAAACTTATTTTAAGCAGATTTTACTCTTTTATATATTTACTAGCTGAAAACCCGCACTTCGCTACGGAGTACATTCAAAGTAAAAACATCGGTCAATGTATGCAATTAATGCCAATATATATATAATAAATACGACGATCAATGTATATAATTGATGTAAAATATATATATATTTATAAAAAAATTGTAAGGGATATTTTTATAGACAAAATAATGTAGAAGAAGATATTCAAATTAAATCTAATATAAAGAATACTAAAGAATATAGTACAGTTAATATAGTACAGTTTCTAGAACATTTCTTTTACTGTATTTTAATATTTTTTTGGATAATGTCCAATCGTCTGCCGCATTAGCAAGAAAAAAAATTATTTTTTGTCTCTTTAGTTTTTATGCACGTGACGATAAACTTATTTAAAGTACCAGAAAAAGAAGTCACGTGATCAGCATTTAATAAATTAAATTCTAAAAATTAATCTTTAAAAATTCACCAAAAATCAGGAACTGGAGGTAAAGATTCGAAAAAAATTTCATTTTAAAGGAATTTTTATGATCTTTCTTGTGATATAAATTTTATAACCCTCAAATTATTATTTTAAATGCAAACGTAAAAAAAGTTTAAAAAACAGCTTAAAAATTTAATTTAAAAAAATCTAAGAAGAATTTTTGAAAAATCTTTCTTAGTGCACCCCTACACTATAAGAAGAATCGCCATGCAAAATTTCAGCCCTTTAGGTCCAGCGGTTTGGTCTGTGCGTTGTATGTCAGTCAGTCAGTGAATGAATGAATGAATGAATGAATGAATGAGTCAGTTACGGAACTGTTTTATATATATAGATATGCGAAATGCAGCAGTTCCGCTGATGGAAAGCAATGGAAATGTTTGTTAGACATTGGAGTTTTTTTTATCTCTTAAGATACCAACATCAACACAATAGCTTTAAACTCTTATAGTAAATTCATCTCTGAAAAATAAAGCACAAAATTAAACTGTACACATTTATATATAACGACTGTATAACAAACTTCGAATTATTTTGAAATAAGACATTTTATTTTTTCCAATTAAAGAAATAAATTTGTTCCACGCAATTCTGAAAACCATCCTTGAAAAGTAAAGCAAAAAAAAAAGTAATTTGAAATTAAAACTGCTGAAAAATTTTAATGATATTTTCACCAAAATCTGTTTTCCCTCTTTACTTGTGATGTGGTAGAATAATCCTTCTATCATCATATAAAGGTGTCTGTCCTTCATGATATTTTAATATTTCATTTCATCGAAATACAAAACTATTTCATTTAGAACACGCGAAATAAATGAGATGGGATTATACTGACAAACCAACTAACTCTGTCTAAATTATTTATCTGAAGCAAATACTTAAAATGAATAACGTAGTTTTCGATTGGAAGTGTGAAATGGAAAATAATTATAATTTTTAAAAACATATCTATTGTACACCAAAAACCATAATCTGATGAACATTTACCATAATCTGATGAATTTTAACCTGTGATAAAAGAGAAAATTTTCTGATGTATTCGTTTTGTAAAATCCCAAAAGCTTGGTAGATCTCGGAAATAGAATTCAGTGTTAGTTACTGTACGATACAACACTAATTTTTGGGAAATGAGCAGAAATAATTTATTTGATGGAATATACTTTGCTAATTATATTAAAGGATTATTTTTATAAAAAATTTATTTTAAGATATCTGTTTGAAAACTGTTACAATCTGTTAGAAATGCAGTTGGCCTAATCGTAACAGAAGTTATCAGCAATTAAACCTAACCGATTAAAATCTAATCTATAACTTTATTCGTCTTTCTGGCTTGGATAATAGGAAAATAGTGCCGTTTATTATGTTTTATTTTTTAAAAATATTAAAAAAAACATAGTTTTATGTTTTATTTTTAAGTATTTTGTCAACAAATGCACCAAAGTTAAAATATCAACTTATGTTAATAATAGATAATACTATTTAATTTTTACATGTGCAGATAAAATTCTAAAATAATTTCATACAGTAAGGGTAAATTAAAAATAATTGCATTAAACCTTGATAAATGTAATATGTATATTGTGATCACAGCAGAAAGTTATACTTGCAACAAAACCTCGCTTATTTGCACATTTATATGATCAAATTTCATAATTGCAACATTGAGGATTTAGAGCTGGAAATTATTTTCTTTTTAATTTTCGAAGCATATAAAAAACATCAGTCAAAAGATTTTTTACAAACTAAATACATAGTACTGAAATTATGTTATATTATGACAACGCAATACCGTTGCACCATGGCAGCGCTTTATAGCAAGCATCAGGGGTGCTTCCTGCAGACGTAGATGATGCGTTGTGTAGCATCCTTGTTTTGATAGTGCAATAATGCTTTGCAACATCACAATGCTTGTCCCCCCCCCCACACTAAGTCATGATAACATGACTTTAGGGGGGACATGGCATGTCCCCCCTAAAATCATGATATAGTTAAAATCAAGTTTAGAAATCCAGACTCATGTTCTGTTTTTCGTGCCGAATTACTTGCCATAGAGGAGGGTTTGAGATCTAATAGAACTGATGTCGAGTTCAATGATATATGGATTCTATTAGATAGTCGCAGTTCCATCCAGCATTTGAACAACTGGACTGGAGTGGGCGACAGAGTCGCCTTGTCCATCTTACACCAGCTAGGTCGTCTCTTTTTAAACCCGGATATTCATTTGCAGTGGGTCTCCTCTCACGTGGGCTTATTTGGCAATGAGATGGCTGACATCCTAGCAAAGGAGGGTACCGCTGAACGTTCACCAACTTCTTCGGCTCTTACTTATCTGGAGACATATTCCGTACGGAAATCATTTATCCAGAGTACTTGGAGATCTCCCCCGGTCCATGACTGGCACATTGGTGTCTGCCCTAGTAGGGTTCTTGCCTTCAAGGTTGATGGAGCTGAGCAGACCTCAATCTCTAGGTTTGCAAGTGGCCACTTGAGGTGCCTAAAATTTGATCACCAAAACAAAACCTTTGCTACTTGTAAAGTAATAATAAGCGGGCCACTGCTGGTCACATCCTAACTTGTCTAAACTTATCTAGGAAGGATTTTATTACCGATCCTCGCCATTTGATGGACCTACTGAGGATATAGGGATTCATGGACCTGATCTAGAGCCGCTAGATCAGGAGGGATTAGTAACAACAACAATAACAGCAATGCTTGTTGTGCTACAAAGAATGTTCATTGGTTCCAAGGCGATTTAAACATAAGTAGGCATTTTCTTCATAATTGTGACGCGATGTTCGTGATGAATTACAGCCTCATACCGAAGTTTTTGCCAACAGGATGGCTGGGTGTAAACGAGACAGGTAACACGAAAATAAACTAGTTATATAAATGTTCACATAAACATACAAAAAATTTCCATTACGTACACTGAATTTTCATTGATCTTTATGAAATATGAACTCTATGAAAACTTATCTGTCCAGTAACGATAAAATGTATGAAATTGACATCTGTTTCCTGCCTGTTTACCTTAACGTATTGAACATAAAAATATATGCATTTATGTAAGTCAGTTTGATATTTAAGTAAAAGAGAAACGGACAAAATTGCCAAGCTAATTTTTTATATTCCTTTGACTAGAAAAATCTTGTTTCCAATTTATTATTATGGAACCACTTTCCCCCGTACTAAAGCTTTATAGAAAAAACTAGAGAAGTGCATAAAAAGTTAGAATCCATCAGTAATTCTCTGAAGAAGTTTTTCATAAAATGTGCTTCGTGGCCGTTGGAAGTTAGTCAGATAATTAATACTCCACAAGTGATGTCTATCCTTAACCAGATTCGTTTTATAAACTATAATATAGAGCCCTACAAGGACAAAAAAAATATTTCTGAAATAATAAATTTGTCAGTTTTCCATCCCTATAAATTAACAAGTTAAACGTATGAATGGTGGTTTTTAAAGAAATGTGTTCAAACAAATTTGTCAGCCTGATTGTTTTGTTATCAGCGAGAAGTATTTATACAAAATGATACGAGAATTCCGGCTCAATATATTACTCTTTCGTCCCACTTATCTCTCTGAGAGCTGTCTCCAGTTATTGCGACTCTTAACCGCAATTGATAATATTTTACCTGTCAGTGCTCAGAACCTTATACTAAAGAATCTACTCGACGGATCCCCGACAAAAATTTGTATAATCCTCGTTGAAAACATCTGGAGGAAATTGTTTGATTGAAATATCGGTTCTTTTCTAGAATCCAAAACCAGCGTTGTTAAGAAATACGTATTACACTTCAAGATTTTGAATGCGTGAAGCGTGAACAGTTAGTATGCAAAACTTTCTGGATCGTAATACGGTATCGTCGACTCTAGCTTGAGGCATGTGACTCTCGGAAAAGGGTACGACACTCTTCGTAAATGGAGCTGTCTGTTCAGCAAGTGATTGAAAACTGCACGTAAAACTCGGATGGGTCCTGGCAAGATTTGTGCGACGCCTTCCAAGTTGGTTTTTGGAGCAAGCATACAGAATAAAAAGTAACTAAACTTTCTTTTTTTAATTCCTCCATCGTGTTCTTTAATCCACTTTGTCCTTCCCTTAAATGTTTCTTTAAAAAATATTAAACCAGAGAAACGGTGGTTCGACCATCATATTTTTATTAAAAGGACTTCCTGTAAGGCTTGGTCGTTTTTTTAAATGATTAGACATTCTTCTATCGATTGCCAAGAAAATATCGTATTTTACAGTGCGTTTCATGCGACTCTTTCCCAGATTGGATGCCCTCTCACAAAAAAAAAATTAACATGTTTGAACATTTGAGTGTTCGATCGGCATTGTGTCTGTAAAACGATTTTATTTTTGCTTGTATAGAGGCCCTTCACACATATTTTAGACGATATATATTGTATTCACAAAACTAAATTACATAAAATTCTTGTGTTTTAAATGTTCTATTTGACATCCCTTGATGCACAAGACGATGCACATTGCGTTTTTTCGCTTTCTTAAGATTTAAATCAACGTTTATCATTTAGTTTACAGTGGACACCGAGCATTTTAATGATTTTGCAACTGTCCTTTGCTAGGGGGATTTTCTTTTAACATTAAACAACGTACCTTTCCAATAGTCGAAGATGTCCGTTTTTTCCTTGGATACTTGTTTGGAATTTTTGTCCCACTTGAGGCTCCAATTTGACGTTTTTTCCTTTCTTGTTGACGATATTAGCTATCAACGCTTTAGATATCACAAAACCATGACTCTCACATCGTTTTTGGATAACGAAGTATGCATATTTCTCTTCGGAAAGAGCATAAATGTAGCCTTCGAACCACTGCTTTGTTAAAAACGCCATTTTGAATAAAAACAAAACTTTCAAGCCGCAGATGATAATTTTGACTTTTAAAAACATAGTACAATTGTAATTATTTCTTTTGCAGCAAATGATTTTCTATTACCGCTTACCAAAATCGTCTAAAAAATGTGCGAACAGCCTCTGTAGACTATCCTGCTCCTTTTTTTACTAAGAAATACATCAATTTTCAATATGATCCATCTAGAATTTTTTTGTCAATCGAGCTATGACTGTTGGAAATTTCACTATAACAAACTAATGCATAAAACCCTCAAACAGAGAAATGATTAAATGTCTAGAAGGACTTGCTGTTTCATATTTGGACTTTATAACTGCAAACTTACTTTTCTGAGACTGAGGAAAACTGCAATTTATTTTAAATCTAAAATAACTATTGCTTCACGATAAAAAATAATACGCATAATTATTGTAGCGTGTTTATTACTGATTGGATACCAAAGTCTGAAATAAGGGGTCCATGTCGCAGAGTTTCGCGACATCGTGAAAGCTCATAAAGAAACAGGTATAGAAGGCAAGTTACTTGGAAGATATGATGGTAAAGAATAGTGAAGAGCAATTTTAGGCAATAAACGAATCGATGGAAATCTATATAATCCACCTTGGCCCCCTCCTCTTTCGAGTATCGGCCATGAAACACCTGATGCTGCGTTTGCATTCATGCACTCTGCTCTGCTGTGCCTTGGGGAATCCAGTGACTGATGTTCACTCTGTATATGCGTGGATTGCCTCCCCTCGCTGTCCGGATGCAGAGTATCAAAGGACCCGGAGTCCGGGGGTCAAATGGTGACAAATGGGGGCGGGGGACACTAGATCAAGAAACACGAGGGACCTTGGGGGCTTACCGTGACTAATGTTACCGTGATTAATGTGATGACAGGAGTCGGGGGTCTGCATGCAGAGAACTCTGCACCAATGTATAGGCACCATGAAGACCAGTCACTACGTATCAAGAACCTGAATACGCAGTAGAGGGTTAATTTCCCAAGTTCGAATGCATTTTCAATTGCTGTGGGGCTGAAGGCTGCCAGATATACAGTACAGATCTGCAATCCACCCAAGGCACCCCCAGCCCCCCGAATCGATGGAAAGGGGGCTTAGAACGTAAAAGGGAGTAAAAGGCAGAGAAGAGGGGGGAAGATAAAAGAAGATATAAAAGTGTTGCAAGTCAGGAAGGCAAAATTTATTGAGGGTTATAAAAATGGACCTCACAAGAAGAGGAGGGTAGCCATCCGTGGGAAGAAAAATGACGGTTAGGAATAGACAACGCCCACACTGATATTAGTCAATAAAAAATCAGAAGAACCAGCTCACAAACCAATGGCAGAAATAAGAAAAGTATATGACGAATGAAAGTGGAGAAGGCGTGGCTAACAAATGAATATGAAAACGAATATGAAGAAGGAAAAGCAAGAGAGGACTCAGAGAGATTTGGAATTTTAGCCATAGAGTTGCAGATAAAAAAAAAGGGAAGAGAGTTACCGATGCTAAAAGCTAATCGTCAAGAGCTACAAATAATCGGCGAGCCCACCCACCGTCGATGATGAGAAAGTTATTATAATGCCGTGCGACCGATGCCTAGATGACAGTGGGCTACAACGTGCAATAAGCAACGACCAGGAGTGAGCCCCACAGCCAGCGCCCGGCACTAGGAGAAAGATCCGGACGAAGCAAGAGCCCAATGCTTAGCTGACTAATATTGAAAGAGTCAACATCAACTTCCAGAGATATACATCCGAGTAACAATTAACGATCAGCAGTGGAGGTACTGTCCCTTTCCGTTCCATGTAAAACCATTGCTTCAGATTTACGTAATCACTAATAACTTAATAATATAGAGCGCGGTTGTGCAGTAATCTCATAACAGAAATTAGCGGGTTACTAATTGATAATTTGTAAAAACGATTAAGTCAATATAATGCGATGTTTGAATATAAGTAAATATTAGTTATTTGAATAAGAATATAGAGTGAATTTGAATAGAAGCTAATGAGGATTAAAGGTTGAATAAAAACTTTGTAATAAGTAAGACCTAAAGCAGACCTAAAGCAGACTATAAATCCATGCGTGCCCTTGCTTCCCAATAACGTTTGGATTTATGGAAAAAGAAGACAGCGGGGCAGTGTGAGGGGTGGGTTCTGTCCATATCCTTCCAGCGGTGTTACAGCATATAGGAAGGGCAACCATAAATTTTATTCTTGTGTAGATGGTGCGCCTAACAGTCCCGAACAGTGGTACGACGAAATAAGGCTTAAATCCTTATCTCGCGGGATGGTCCAGGATGTTACGGATTTGATTCCACAGCGGTTTTGAAGTGTATCTAAACCGAAGCTGAATGAAAACCAAGCAAAATCAACAGGTGTCTATCTCTTTACTTGATGATGATACATAACAAATTTCCTAAGTCTAGATAAATTGTTTGAGACCTAAAGCAGCTTACAGTCTGAGAGACAAATTACTTACAGCAAAGCTTTGCGCTTAATAATTTATCAGTTTTATTTTTGAAATATTAATCTTAATTTTTATCCTCTTATAACTGGTTTGCTACGAACTGGATAGCAGGGGAGAAGGTGGGTAGCAACGGGTGCGATGCATCGGTTCGTTGGGTTATGATAGTTGGTTAATCACCTGCAATGTATTTTTTCGTATAATTTATCTATATTCATTCTCTTTATTTCATAAATTTTCTTTCCTTAAGTAAGTGTGACATGCTCCAAGATAAATCTATACAGGTTTCTTCAGTTTTCATTTAAACAAGGTAACAAGCACTTAAACTTTGTAGGAAAAAGGTATAAAGTATTGTTGTTTGGGAATATATTTTTGAATTATGGCAAAAAACTAAGATTAAGGTGATGAAAATTTCTTTCTTTGGTTTAAACTTGAAATTCAAGCTGTATTTTAATTTAAGTAATAATTTAAGTTTGAAAATTCCAAAACCGTTTGAGGTACTAAAGTTTAAATGTTATGCTGTTATTAACTTATAATTCCTTACTCTGTTTAATAAAAAAGTTTTCTTAGTCTCATTTTTTGAAAGAGGAGCTCGCGGATATAGTGTTATTTGCAATCAGCTTTTACGTAAAAAATAGTTTATTAAATTATCATTTAAGATTTTATCTTTACTGTGTATCTTTTTTACCAAAAAGAAGTCATTAAATAAACCCCTAGTTGAATGTTTTCCTCAGAAGTGGCTATTCCCTTTAATTAACTACAGATTATTAAGGAAAAAATTACAGGTCCTTTTAACCTATGTTATAAATTCCTTATTTCCCAAACTTACACTAATTTGATAAAGATGTTATCCATAGAGAGTGCACTGAGATTCACCATTGACCTTATCACCATCGACCTAATAGGCAAAAAAAAAATCTTTTCCTTCCCACTTTATATACTAATTATATCTCATAACATTTTTGAAAATCTCCAAGACTGGAATTCCTTTACAGGATGTGGAAACCTGGCAAAAACTGACTATGTGTTTCTGCCAAACACCACCAACTAACAGAGATCCTCAATGGGTAATAGTTCCAAAGGAGTCTTTATCTCAAGTGATTATTGTCCAAGAAAGCCAATCCAGAGCTCTTGAAACGATGTTGTTGGGTACTGTTAAAAAAAAGGGACTTCCACAAGATATTTAAAAGAGGAACTTTCGTTTGTGAGTCTCAGGGCACTACTCTCTGTTGATTAGAAAAATATCAAAACACTTTAACTTTTGAATATAAGGAATTGATAACCTATGTTAAACATCAGTGTGTGGAACACAGTGTGGGTGCACAGATCTCCTTGTTTTTGGTTTGTCGAAAGCAGTCCAATGAAATATGGAAATTCGCATGTGGCCCACAGGTTTGCCATCGTAAGTTGCAATACGAGTTTTCTGTCTATAATGCTTTTGATGGTATTGCAATTTTCCGGCAACCAAAGGAAAAGAATATATACAAAACAATCCAATAAAATAAGGAAATTCGCATGTGACCCAGAAGTTTGCTATCGTAAGTTGCAATACGAGTTTTCTGTCTATAATGCTTTTCTTGGTATTTCAATTTCCCGGCAAGCAAATAAAGACCGTAAATACAAAATAATCTGACAAAATAAGAAAATTCGCATGTGACCCTCAGGTTTGGCATCTTAAGTTGCAATACGAGTTTTCTGTCTATAATGCTTTTAATGGCATTGCAAATTCCCGGCAACCAAATGAAAAGCATAAATACAAAACAATCCAATAAAATATGGAAATTCGGACGTGACCCCCAAGTTTGCCATCGTAAGTTGCAATACGAGTTTTCTGTCTATAATGCTTTTCTTGGTATTTCAATTTCCCGGCAAGCAAATGAAGAGCATAAATACAAAACCGACAAAATAAGAAAATTCGCATGTGACCCACAGGTTTGCCATCTTAAGTTGCAATACGAGTTTTCTGTTTATAAGGCTTTTGTTGGTATTGCATTTTCCCGGCAAGCAAACGAAGAGCATAATTAAGGATTCACAAAACAAAGTTAAGAGAAATAATTATTTTTTGTTGGGTGGATTAAACCACATAATTTGCCCTGTACCTAATTTACTGAAATAAAAAACCTTTCACAAGAAAGTAGACTTGATGAGGCTAACTAAAATTCCTTTATTTTTCTTATTTTACATAAAAACATAGTAAAAAAAGGGGGATCGATTTGATCCAATAGCTTGGAAGAAAAATATTTACAAAAACTTAACTATTAAACAAAAAAATACAGATAAGCGTGTCATGAACGGGCGAAAATTAACCTACTTTAATTTTGAAAAAAACTACTTAAACTGAATGGTAAAGCTTGAGATAGTTATAGGAAGAAAGAAGGGATACAAGCCTAATGGTTCTACAATTCGTCGCAAACACATCTAAATATCAAACTTGCTGCGAAAACAGCTACTAACACTATGGCTGAAAGCCCCAACTCACTCGCAGAATAGTTACTGCTTAAAACCCCCACTCGCTGAAAAAATAAGTACATCTTAAATACTTGTTGTATTTACTTGTACAAACCCCATTGGCTGTGACGCGAGAGCTTCGTAATTCCAGTCCTGCCTTCAAAGTTGAAAAATCTGCATATTTATTTTAAACCATCCGTTCATGACACGTTTTTAAATGTCGCGTTTTTCGATGAAGGGAAAACAAATACTACATTTTTTAAAAATGTCATAACTAGCTCTAAAGAGACGTCGAATTTTCAATTTTTATTTCTCCCCTCGCTGTCTTCGACAAATATGAGTAAATCGGCTAAAGAGTATCACACACTGGGACGAATAACACAATTTCCATCTAAGGCGATAGAAATCAAATATGAATTATCGCCTGGCACTGGATTACTTACTGTGAGTGCGAGCCGTGGGAATTTGGAATGTACGTCGCTGTTATTTCTAATATCGGAGTAAGGTCGCAAGCCAGCAGTATTTCTAATAAAGCGATACTGATGTATGGAATTCGGTGAATGCAATAAAAACCTTATAATCGGTGAGTTACAGAAAACGGAGGACATTCATGAAGTAAAAAGAAATTTTTGGACATAATGAGGATTATTTTTTATTTCGCGTTTCTCTGGTGGAGTAAAACTTCAGAGAGGAAAAAGAGATTTTTAATTTAACATCAGCAGAGCAACAATATTTTCATTTAAGAAATGGTAGAAACTTTTTGTTTCTTCCCAGACGCTCTGGTGATAAATTAATTTTGTTGCGCAAAACTGATTTTTATGTTTGTTCCAACAAAAGAACGATATTCAAAGAAACAATGGTGCAACAATTACGCCAATAGAGCTTTGTGTTTCGAAAACAAAATTTTGTTAGATAATATTATAATGTACGAACCAACCTCTTGTACCTAAGATATTTCCACGAACAACAAGAAAAGTGAGATAGAACTATTATTATATACATAGGAATTTTATTCCTTCTAAAAATAACCATTAGTTGAAATTACCGTTATTGCTTTGCATTTAAATGATCGAGATTTCCTGAATTTCGCTGTCTCGATATCAAAGGAATGCACAGTATTTAACTTTTTCACTCTCTTTTTCATGCTTTAAAATTTCACCCCTCACTTATTTATAAAATAATAATGTTAAATCAATTAAAAAGATAGTTATAGTAAAAATTCAAGTAGGCCATTAATTTCGAGCTAATTACTATAGTCAAACTTCTGGCCAATTCACAAACACGTTTGGGAACAATCCTCATGCATTCTGCTATCCGAACAAGATGTTAAGCAATTACGTTTTCGCGCCATGTCATGTGCCTCAGTTATGAATTTCACACCACGAATACATCTGAAAGTTCATACCAGTCGTCTTTATTTCAGCATCAAAATTAACCAGAAAGACTCTAAGATCACAATGAAAGGCTTGTCGGACAGCTCTAGCGACTACCAGATGATTCTAAAACTGGGAGTAACAGCAGCGGAAAAACAAATTTTCTTATAACCCTCTTTTACACGTTGTGGGAGAACTCAGACTAGATCCATAGGCGGATGAGGAATGCGGCTCCGGTTTATATATATATACAGAGGATGTTCGCACATTTTTTAGACGATTTTCGTAAGCGGTAATAAAAAATCGATTGCTGCAAAAGAAATAATTGCAATTGTACTATGATTTAAAAAGTCAAAATTCTCTTCTGCGGCTTGAAAGTTTTGTTTTTATTCAAAATGGCGTTTTTAACAAAGCAGTGGTTCGAAGGCTACATTTATGCTCTTTCCGAAGAGAGATATGCATACTCCGTTATCCAAAAACGATGTGACAGTCATGGTTTTGTGATATCTAAAGCGTCGATAGGTAATATCGTCAACAAGAAAGGAAAAAAAAACGTCAAATTGGAGCCTCAAGTGGGACAAAAATTCCAAACAAGTATCCAAGGAAAAAACGGACATCTCCGACTATTGCAAAGGTACGTTGTTTAATGCTAAAAAAAATCCCCCTAGTCAAAGGACAGTTGCAAAATCATTAAAATGTTCGGTGTCCACTGTAAATAAAATGATAAACGTTGATTTAAATCTTAAGAAAGCGAAAAAACGCACTGTGCAACGTCTTCTTCCAAATCATATCGCTGAACGCGGGACACGCTGCAGAATTCTATATGAGAAAAACTTATCCAAAGAAAAATGGAAAAAAATTGTCACAATAGATGAATAATGGATGTATTTAAATGATCGCAACAAAAAAAGAGCCATTTATTATCATAAAAGGGGTGAAAAAAATTTAAGTGCACGGTTCAAAGAATCGAAAGAAAGTTTTTCTAAGGGATTCATGATTGTTGCTGGTTTTTCTTATAATGGCAAGTTAAAAATAATGAGAGTGGAAAAAATGTCAAGATTAACTCCAAATACTATCAGGAACATATTTTATCGCCAATTTTTCTGAATGAAACACCATTGCTTTACCCACAGTGCCATCAATCTGTGAGACTCCATCAGGACAAAGCTAGCAGTCACACATCAAAATCCACTGTAAATTTCCTAAAAGAAATGGAACAAAAAACTGGTATCAAGGCCATACCCTTCACTGATATCCCTACTAAATCTCCCGATGTATCACCTATGGATTTTTGTGCTTTCGGTCTTTTAAAATCTGCATTATCCAAACGTCGTCCCAAAACCCTTACAGGACTCTGGAAAGCTGTTCCGGAGGAATGGGATAGAATACCTCTTCTGACATTTCAAAAGGCATTATTATCCTGGAAAATGCGGTGTCGAAAGATAGTTCAGAATAAGGGATGTCAAATAGAACATTTAAAACACAAGAATTTTATGTAATTTAGTTTTGTGAATACAATATACATCGTCTAAAAAATGTGTGAACAGCCTCTGTATATATTTATATATATATATATATGTGTGTGTGTGTATATAGATATATATGTATGTATGTATGTATATATATATATAAATATATATATATATATATATATATATATTTATATATATATATATATATATATATATATATATATATATATATATATATATATATATGTTTATATATATATATATGTGTGTGTGTGTGTATATATAGATATATATGTATGTATGTATATATATATAAATATATATATATATATATATATATATATATATATACATATATATATATATATATATTTATATATATATATATATATATACCCAACAAACACAGGACTGACGGCAGCTTATCGGGCCAGTGCTGGAGGCACCGGTTGAACGACAAGTACGGGAGAATTTTGTCGGGCCACTGGCGGGTTGTTTACGAACCTCCGAAGGGGAAACGCTTTCCGTTTACGTGTTTCAGGGCCTGTTATGGGTTGATATGAATCGCACCGAAATCGTTTACCCTGCATCGTCCCGGAACTGTACCTCCGATTCGTAACCACAAGTAACAGATATCTGCATCAGAATTATGGATTTGAAAGGGAAGGCGAAGATTAAATTTAGCAGACTTTTCAAAAATATTTATTTCATTGTTGTGAAACTTCTTTTACGCGGAAAATTCCCATAATTTTCCTTGTATGTAAAGATTGTATTATGTGAAAAGTATTATGTGAAATTGTATAATTGTATTATGTGAAAATTCACATAATTTTCCTTGTATGTAAAGATTGTATTCTGTGTGTATGTTTTTAACTCCCTAGAAGCTTATAAAAACAGATGAAAATTAGTTTCAATTTTATATATTACTGGAGAAATTAAATATCTACTTAAAAATGGGTCCTTGTTTCACCACTCTTTATTTATAAGAGAGGAAATAGTGATAAAATTTGTATTTTTTTAAATTTCTTCTATAGTATATTAAAATAATAATATATATTTTTGTAGATAAAATATTCAAAATATATTTTTCAGGAAATTTACATATTCTAAGTATTTCTAATTGTTAGATGCCATTATAAAACAACTGATTTTGTAGAATTTTTTCTCGAATTTCATCGTATTAATTTTACAGTAACATATTCTTATAATACAAATTTGAATGAAAGAAAAAGAATTTTAAATTTACAGACCTTAGTTAAAATAAACAAATCACACATATTTAGAAAAATATTAATGTAATGTAATGTCAGAGACATAGACAGTAGATGTCATGAGACACCAAAAAATATCAAAAAATAAGACCCTTTATCCTCAGTACGTACATTGAAGAATATATATTACATTGTTTTTTTTTTTGTAATTGAATCAGGATACGAGAAATAATATTTACAATAAGAAAAAAAAAAGGCAAAAAAATTAGTTTAAATAAATGTTAGAAATAAAAAATAAGGCAATTAAGTTTAAAATAATAAGTAAGTTATATTTAATAAATTAAATTGGCAGGTTTGAACATCCGTGAGTACAGATAACAGAACTGCACTTTGCAGGATCGAACCGAGGACTGAAGCATGGGAAGCAAAAACGAACGCCCCACACCAGCATTCCCTGATAGGGTATCAAGTGTGGAACTTCAATAAGAGGAAACTGCCTCGCATGGAACAGAAAAATAAAGGAAAAATGTTAAACACTATCAGAAACCACACTATCAGAATAACACTATCAGAATTAACCTGTGAACAATTAATGGACTGGGTAAGATTTGAAATATTAAGATCGGAACATAAATTTTTAATTTTTAAGTGGCCGTTCGGTTTTGGGATTTTTTTTTCCAAAAAAATTCAATGCGTAAGTAAATTAAGTAATTTTGAAAGGTCCGATATTAATCCAATTGCAGTAATGTTTTCAGATAAGATTTTGAGAAAGTTTCATGAAATTGATTTGGGATATTGAATTTTGACTAGGTTGTACATTTTGTTGAGGGTATCTTTGTACCCTTCCGCCATTAAAAAAAAAAACATGGCTCAGGTTTGGTTTCCCGCCTAACAGGAAATTCATCATTAGCAGCGGGAATTTCTTTCCTCCGGATTACGACAGTTTCCTAGGATAGAAAATTGGTTTGAGAGATTGATTCGATCATTAATGCTAGTTAAGTTCGAGAGCAATTCGCTTTAGACCAACCCAAATTTAAAAAATCACATTATGTTCGATTTCGTTCAAAATTACCACATCACATTGCATACCAAGATTATAATATTTTATACATTACATATACAATGTATTTTTCATTTTCATAATAAAACTAAACTTTTGAATGTAGTTGACTTTTTTATGCGGCCCGCCTGCCTTGAAAAAATTTACCATGTGGCCCAGATGCTGCAAAAGGTTAAACACCCTGCTTTAAGCTCATCAGCCTGATTCAGAGGTTTAACTTTTTCAGATTTAGGAATATAATCAAAAGTGGGTGTAGAAGAAAATTTAAACGCACACTTACTGTGCATAAGATTAAAAAGTTCTTTGAGATTGGGGATGTTAAACGTTATTTTGAAAAAAAAGAAATTCATGTTTTTCAAAAGTCCATAGTAATCACACATGGTTTCCATTACTTATTTCACTGACACATTGAATTGTGTTTTGTTTTGTTTTTTATTATTAAATTTTGGCATTATCTTTTGAGAATGTATTTTCGTTTTTATCAATGCAACTCTTGCAGAAGTGCCACGGACGGGTAAGGGTGACTCGGTAACGAATTTAACAATCCTTTCTACTGCTTGTGTGTGACATGGAAAATTGCTGAAGTCAGTACGTTGACTCTCCTGATCAGATTATTTTGCTTCCTAGTTTATAATCAGAAATATGCCTCGTTCTGTTACTTTAACATCTTTACGTACAATCATATCAATATAATCCTTGGCATCAAAGTTTATACGTTGAACTTAAAACTTTCCAATGCCCCCTTCATTTTTCAGTCCTTGCTTTTAGAATCCGGCGTAATCCAAGCTGTCTTACGTGGCTGCGATCAACTGATATCATACATAAGAGGAGATTTTCAGAAGCAGCGAAGTACGAATTTCTTTGAATGACTGGGTCAATTACATTTTTAAGAGTCTGATGGAGGTAACGTGAATAGCTTACAAGTTTCCACAAGTGCTTCGATCCATGGATATAAGATAGTTTCCGCTTTATGTGAAACGAAACAGATGCATATACTTACAAAATGTACTCAGTCAGTATTCGGAGATTTTTTTTGCAGTACATTCTGTTCCCACATACAAGTGAAGTATTTGGTTTGCTAATGTAAGCTATCATGAATAACAAAGTTTTCCTGGTTTTCTCATAGACAAATCAGAAGAGCACCTTCCAACAGAGATTGCATTAGACATTTCTAACAAATATTTTGGGTCCACACTTAAATCATCCTTAATTTCTAGTAATGGAATGCCATTTTCAATAGGTGATAATTCAATTACTGGAAGTTCATAGCAGTTTTCTAGTTGTTTACCTATTTCTCCTCCAAATTAGGACGTAGGCGCAGTTCATTTCCATGAAATAGACAAATCAACCACTGCAGTGGCCTTCTTAATTCCTTTTCAAATAAACGAACCACATCATTATTCAATCCAGTGTTCACGGCAGTTCCACCCATTCCAATTACAGTAATGTTTAAATTCTGGTTGTTGTCATTGAAAAATGCTATTATGCTATCTTATATACATTTTCCAGTGCCAGAAATCTGCTTCTGAAAATCTCGTCCTTTGTATGATATCAGATGATCGCAGTCATGTAAGAGAGAGCTTGGATTACCCCGGAATCTAAAAGCAAGGGCTGAAAATGAAGGTGGCATCAAAAGTTTTTATTTCAACGTATAAACTTTGATGCCAAGGATTATATTGATATGATTGAATGGAATGATGTTAAAGTAACAGGACTTCCTATGAAGAGGCATATTTCTGATGACAAACAGAAAGCAATTCAATGTGTCAGTGAAATAAGTAAAGCAAACCATGTATGATTACTATGGACTTTTGAAAAATATGAATGTTTATTTCAAAATAACACTTTGCCTTTAAAGACATTACATTAATATTTTTCTAAATAAATGTGATTTGTTTATTTTAACTAAGGTCCGTTAATTAAAAATTGTTTTTTTCATTCCAATGTGTATTATAAGAATATACTACTGTAAAATTAAGATGATGAAAATTGCGAAATTCTACAAAATCAGTTGTTCTGTAATGACATCTAAAAATTAGAAATACTTAGAAATACCTAAGTTTCTTGTAAAAATATTTTGAATATTTTATTTACAAAAAATATATATTATTAATTTAATATACCATAAAATAAACAGAAAAAAAGAATTTTATCTCTTTTCACAAAAATATCTATTTTGAAGCACCTGAAAAATATTTCAGTAGAGCAATAAAATTTTATATTCAATACCAAAAGGCAGCTTTTGAAAGCTATAGCATAATGAAATTTCAAACCATCTTTTTTTTCGCCTCGTCATACTACAATGCACTAGTGTCATCTGATTGGACATTCAGTTGCACGTGATTGAAAAGGCGCCATTAAAGATTGATTACAAGTTCGTTGAAATTAATCCACAAGTAAGTTTCATTCGTTAGTCTTAAATTATTGCCTTTAGATTTTATTTAACACCCTTACATAGTGAACATTATTCTATTTCTGTTATAAGATAGTGTTTTAATCCAAGTTATATATGAATTGACCATATTTCAGATCAAACTCTACTGAACTGAGTGTATTGAATTAGCAATACTTATGGCACTTACGAGCACTTTCGTATGTATAAATAAAAACATTTTGTTTCGGAATAATTTAAGATTCGTGTTTCAGTTAATATTTTAGATGGACAAAGGAAGTAAATGGACTCTTGTGAAAGTCTTAAGTATTTGCTAATTAAATTAATATTTAGAATTGTAATTTGTACGCACTATTTAGATTTTTATATCCTTTAGAAAGTATAAAATACATGACACAAATATCAATTCCAAATCTACATAGTTGAAAAATAAAAATGTATTTTCATTTCCAGTATAATATTTTCCATTTTATTTCTTTAAAGAAATTTGAAAGAAAATTATAATGAAATTTTTTTTAATATGTTAATCCAAATTAAACATTTTTTTACTACTGGATTGATAAATCAGTTACACATGATTCCTCCATAGTAAATTCATGCATAGTATTCAATGGTGGAAAAATTGTCCATTTTCCTATTAAATATATTTTACAATGTTCTTATTGCCAGGTATCAATAGGCAACAAATTATCCATGTCTAAATGTTAAAAGATGGATTCAAAAACGTTCCACATTATAAAAGATTCTAAAAATGAACTTGTAAATCATACAAAAGGATCTATTGAATTCCTTATCAAATTGTGTTTTGAGTAAACTTTATAAAATACACTGCATTTTATACATTATAAAGAAATAAAGAACAAATATTCTTAAAATTTTTGTGTTCATAATTTAAAAGAATGTATTTAGTATAATTATATATTTTAATTTAAATGCTAAACACTAATAGGTATTTTTCATGTATAATCTTAATAGCCTTAAAATATAATTTTTTTAAAATTCTATTTATAATGTTCTATGTGTACACTCAATTGCTATATATTTATATGTTATTCCTACTGGGTGAAATTTCTTTATGTCTATCGAGAGCAAAGATATATTCAAAATTTCAAAACCAGATCAAAATATTGTTTAATCAGTATCCACATGTCAAGTAAATATTGAAACAATAGCAAATATTGGAGCATTTTTTTATTTTGAATATCTCATTAAATAAAAAGCTTATTTAAGGAACATTTTGAATTTCAATTGCTATTAATCAATATTTTGAACTGGCTTTGATATTTAGATTATATTTCTACTCTCTCTGAAGATATAAAATAAAACAATTTCACTCTTTAGGAATAACATAATGGTGCATACTTTTTGCAACTGAGTGTATATATTCTTGCAATTGAGTGTATATATATTTTCAAGAATTATTAATTTTTGTATGTATGTGAACTCCATTGTATTCCTGAATTCATTCAAAGAACCTCTGGAGTAATGAGAAGTTTAGAGTTTTAAATTTGTGTCAATATAGATGCCACGTGCATTTAATTTTCTAATTTGTATCGTGTTTGAAATCACTTTTATCAGTGTTATTAGAGATGATGGCAGTGAAAATTATTCCAAAATAGACTATTTAGATACATAAATTGTTTCTTAACTTATTAATTTGCATTCCATGTTTTTAAATTATATATTTATAAGTATATAGATTTGTAGATTATCAGAATGTGTACATACAAAAAATTGCTTTATTGTAATAGATATTGTACGATAAGAGTTTTTATAAATCTGAGAATGTTCTCAATAACTATCTATAAGCTGTTCATCTCTAAAGGTCTTTTGGAAATTATTTTGTTGTCATGCTGTGCAAAATAAATGTGAACTTATTGGCTTAATATATATATAAAGGGTAAAATTAGTTTCTTTTCCCCTTTTTATATTAGTGATAAGCAAGTTTATAAAGAACTCTACTTTTCAATACTTCTTGGTTTGATAAAACATTAAATTTTTATTATGGCATTATAAGAAAATATTGGTTTCTTTACAGAATTTTGAAACTGGAATCTAACTTCGGGCTTGAAAGACAAATACCACTTGGATCTCATAACTCATGTAAGGTTTTTGTTTAACGTCACTGAGCCTACCTTTTTTTATTCTCGAGCTATACTTTTATTTTCAGCAGTGGACTTGTGGCCAAAATCACTGTTTTTAATATTTTTTTAGATTTATTTTTAACTAATTAAATTTTTCTATGAAAAAACTATAAAAATATTTATTAAACAACTAAAAATTTCAAATTAGTTTTTTTAACTTAGACGCTAATCTGAACTTTCTCATAAACTTTGGTCTCAATAATTTGTGGATAGAATATTGATTTTCTTTATTTATTCTTTTTTAACTGTGAAGCTTGTTGTTAAGGTTTTAGATGAGTGAGAAAGTGCAATCCAGGGATTTCAGTTAACATGACTCCCTGGTCATGTTAACTCTTGTGAAAAAACTTGAAAGTCTTTAACTCTTGCCAAAAAAAAGAGATTTATATTATAAAAGTATAAAATGCCAAGGTTTATTTAGAAAATATAAAATCTGTTCATGGACAAAGTTTGTTTATAAAACTGTAGATAAGACATTCATTGTGAGTTGTGGTTTATTATATCAAAATGTGTGTTTGATAAGTGAATGAAATAACCCTTTCTTAATAATGGAATAGAACTCCTGTATAATCAATGAATTCACGGATACAAGATACAGTTCCAAAAAGCAAAACGCCTGGTTTACAGAGTCTTTTATAATAACAGAAAAATGATATTTATATTATGAAAATGTGAAGTGCCAAGCTTTATTTATTCTTAATGGTTAACATTAAAATTTTAAAAATATTTTTAGAATTTCCTGATAAGTTGTTAGAGGTTCGTTGATAATTCATTACAGAAGTAGTAAAAAGGAAATTGCTTTTGGATGTATTAGATCATTAATTAATGGGCTAAGTAATTTTAAATTTTGGTAAAATTTAATTTTATGCATGCCATAAATTTTTCTCTCTGTTAAACATGTTTATTCCATTTTAAGTCTTAATACTTATATAAAGAATTTGGATTAAATGAAAACAGTAATGAGTGATGGTGAAAATGTATTAAATGTGGTAATTGAATTGCTTGATGTTCTAAGACATAAAATTTCTCATCATCAAAATACAATAATTGACTTCTTGACTGAACAACTGACTTTATTATTAAACAATATCCTATTTTGCTACCCCCCTTGTTTAAGTATATTATATAATCATCCTTCAAATCCTAATAGACCATTATTTTATATTTTTGATCCTGTACACATTCTGAAGTGTGTCAGAAATAATTGGCTGAATCAGAAGAATTATGGTCAGTGTATGCATTTTATTGATTTTAATGATCATAACTTAACTAAAACTGCCTCTTTTAGAACCATTAAAAGTATCCATTCTTTAGAGGATGGACAGATAGTGTTATCATAATGTGTTTGGATAATTATATCCAAACACATATTTAAACATAATATGTGTTTGTATTAACTTTTAAAAACTCCATCTTCTATGGAGAGACAAAATGTAAAACTATGCCTTAAAATTTTCAATGACTATTTTGTTGAAGGGTTGAAAGTGCTTTCTACACATACTGATGAACCTTTTTGTTTAGAAACATCTGAATATATTGCAATCATTATTAAATGGTGGAAGATAATGAATGTGTAAAGTAAGTTAAAAGGGGGTCATAAACGAGATGTGTATTGTGAGTCTTTGTCATCTAATTCATCCAATGAAAAGGTTATGTACCTACAAAAATTCTTAGTTTGGCTTGATACTTGGAATTCTCTTAAATATACTTCTGGCTTTTTAACTAAAACATATACCACACTTTCTCACACTACACATGCTGTACTTGAAATGTGAACATATTGTTGCAATGAATTGGGGATGGCATATTTCTTAACAGGAAAAATTCAAACCGACATTATTGAAAATAGGTTTGGAAAGTTTCGCCAATTGTCTGGGTCACAATACAACATCTCGTTGACACAGGTTTTCGAAAATGAATCGAAGCTTAGACTTCAAACCCTAGCCCCTTAATTTTATAATTTGTATCGTGTTTGAAATCACTTTTATCTGTGTTATTAGAGATGAAGGCAGTAAAAAAAATATCTTTAATATTTTATCCTAAATATATCTATTATGTGCTTTCTTACGTGCACATGCACACATTAGCCAGTTAAGACATAACTATGTTTTACTATCCTAAAATTAAGAGTTAGAAACTCATTAAATCTAAACTTTAGTTAAGTGTATGTCTGGGAACTAGTACCTCATCTCGTATATGGTATGTCAACTGGAATTTTTTCAAAAATTCTGATTAGTACTTTTTTTTCTCCCCATTGATTCTGAACTCTTCAAGTTAAGCATGAGCTTTGGGTTAATGAAAAAAATCATAGACAGCATCTGTTTTATGTTGTTCTTTAAATTGTTGCATTATGCTTAGAATTTCTTTTATTGCCTTGTCAAATATTTGATTGTACTAAATTTTTTAAAATTCCACTGAGCATCTTGTTTAGCTGTTTAAAAAAATGGGGGGAAATGCATTGTAAATTGTCTTTACTTTCTCAAAGTTTCATAATTAAATATGTTGATAAAGTTGTGCCTGAAAAATAACTCAACTGATTCTAAACATCAGTTGGAGTTTTATGGAAAGTTGAAATTGTTTCTTGGAAGTTTTGTGAGGTAGTAATCTAGTTCATGTATATTAAAGTCTTATTTAAATATTGTGCTAAACATATTCAGCACATTGAAAGTCTGATTACTTCTCAACTTTTAATCACCAGGCAATTTTTGGTATTAAATTATATGCTCAGTGCATATTCCATTATGAGTAATTTTCACTCAATCTGATTTGAAAATTCATGTGAGGAGAAATTTTTCTGATTATAATTTAACAGCTTGCCTTGTGTTATTATATATTTATTTTTATTCATTTCAGAAAGTCTGTTGGACAGTGTCTAATATTGCTGCTGGTAATACACAAGATTCAATGAGGTATTTAAAAAAGTCATGTATTTAATACCTTTTGGTTAATGTAATGTTACTTTTTAAAAAATAGTAAATTTACTGCTAAAAAAGTAAATTTACTGCTAAAACTTAATTTTATTCTCTAGTTGAGTGCAGTGGCATAGATTATTTTACAAAGTGCAATAAAATACTTTTAACTTTTCAAACCGAACTTCTAACCAGAAATTTAAAAAAAATTTAATAAAACTTTTAAAATTGAAAATATTTTCATGGATCTAAAGAATCGAACATAACACCTGTATGGTCAACTAAGTCATGGATAAAAGATGCAGCCCTAAAAGCAAAAGGCCTGGTTTCTGTATACTTTTATAATAATCATGTTACAACAGTATACAGAAACCAGGATTTTTGCTTTTAGAACTGAATCGTTTATCCATGAATTTGTTGACTATACAGGTTTTCTATTCCATTGTTAAGATCTGTGAAAATACTCTCATTAGCAAAATATTTTTTAAAAAACTTAAATTTGGGTTAGAAGCTTGGTTCAAAAAGTCTAAGTGTTTTTTCACGCTTTATAATATAATCTATGCCATTTCACTCAACATTGACAGCTAGTCAATATTACCCACCTCATTTTTCAAATTAACCTAGACTAATCAAACAATATATCATAACAATTGTTTAGTAATTACTGAATCTAAATAGTATATTTTGAATATTTTTTTACTGTGGTTATCCCTAATAACAGCTGCTCGCAAATAAAAAATACTTTATACACAGATCTCCACCATAATTTGACAATTTAGTAACAAAAGATATGCTCTATTAAAATACTATGCAGAATTTAGTATCCCAAATTACTTTCAACCACAATTTTTGTAAAACCAATTACTGTGAAAGCTACATCATATAATAAATGTTTACTTTATTCATTATTATAGTAATAGATTAGTTAAAGAGTATTCACTCTTTTCACTAAATTTCTGAGTACAGTACGACATTCAATCCTGTCAATTAAATGATTAGTTATTACAGATATAAATAAAATAGATTAGAATGCCTTGATAGAGTACAATAATTGAAAGCTGACTGAGAGACTTGTTTAGAATGACAACAAAATTTTCTCTTCACTATCGAGAATCACTCTCACATTGAAAGTAAAGAAACACAAGAATGAAGATTGAATACTATATAAAATCTTTAATTTCTAAATCTGACCCAGCATCTGTATTAATGCTCTGTATGGCATGTTGTAATCAAATTTAGAAGTTTTAAGATTTTGTATGCTAATGTTTTACTTAGCATTCAATCTTTATTCTTGTGTTTCTCTACTTTCAACAGCATTATTGTCAATAGTGAAGAGGAAATGTTGGTGTCATTCTAGACAAGTCTCTGATTCAGCTTTCAATGTTGAGCTGAAATTATGCTCAACATTAAAAACTGATTATTGTACTCTTATCAAGGCAATCTACCCTATTTTATTTATATATATAATAACAAATTAATCGACATGGTTGGATTTTCTACTGTACAGAGAGAAATTTAGTGAAAAGGGGAATACTCTTTACAAATATTTTATAACTATTTTCTATTAGTATATTTATTTAATCAAGTAAATATTTTTTACATGATGTAGTTTTCACAGTATGTAATTGGTTTTACAAAAAAAAATGTGGTAGGAATTTACTTCTCGGAAGTAGTTATCAATAAAATGACAACAGATTTAAAACTGCACTCATGTGTTGGGTGCTGTTTTATATCAAGTTTTTTTAAACCCCTGTCTCAGAATTTATATTTCCTAATTGGATTTATTTAATTCTACTTTATCAACAATGAATTTTTTCAACTACTTTCAACAATCAACTATTTTTACAACAATAAATTACCCTTTAATGTACAAAACTATGCAAAAAATAATTTTCTTATCTGCAGAGCATTTACTAACTCTACATCAAAAAATAATTTAAATAAATTCTTTTGATTCATAAATTATATCTGGGGATGGGAGTCATTTTCCTTTCACATAAATTTATGAACTGATTTTCTCTTTCTTTTTTTTCCCTAGATGCTGTAAAGATGGAGCCAGAGGTACAGCAAAAGGATCCTGTTTTGTAGAAAATATAGAAAAAAATTGTGTAAATGTGCTATGTACTTTCTAAATAAACTATTTTTACTTTAAACCAGCTCTTTTCTGTATTTAAAAACATGTGTGTCTGTATTTATTAACTCTACACCAAAAAATAATTTAAATAAATTCTGAGCAAGTTTTCACAAGCTCACAAAGATGGGTTTCATCATACACACTACACATTACTCAGGTTTGAAAGATAAATATATCAAATTATGTTAATAAATTTTATACTGGGGAAGTACAAATTTTTTGGGTTAATTATTAAAGTAGTACTGTTTTACATACTATAATCTCATTCTAAATTAAAAAAAAACAAACTGGAACCTTAGATCGAATGGAAAGATGATTTAGCTTTAATGGTTGGTATTAATGTTATCTTAAATTTCAAATTTGGGTAAATGTATCTTAATACGAAATGAGGTTTTGTTCTAACAAGTAAACTAATGATTCATATGCAAATTTTTAGGTAATAACAAAGATCAGTATTTGGCAATACCTAAAAATACATAAGGCAAAACTGAATACTAGAAATATGAAGGCAAAAAAATAATAATAAAAAAAGTGAAAGGGTTGATATCAGAGGTTAATCGTCAATGAAATAAATAAGCATATAAACGAAAGGGTCCTACGAAAAACTTTGAAAAACTGCCGGCGGTCCGATTCTGGTAGAATGCTGGCATGATACCCGGACCTACGGCACATTGCTGTTTACGAGATGGGTAGATGACGGTATGTCGACACCAATTATTGCTCCCGTAACCGGCCCGTCAACCTCCGGTTACGCTCCGGCTATCTGTCCGCATCGATGGCTTAATCGCGGCTGCCTAACGGTTCGCAGTCGGATGAACGATGGCTCGATTCCTACCGGAAGCGGCCCAGAAGTCGACGGGGTAGTCGCGGGCGAGAGGACACAGCCGTGACGGAAACGATACTGACCTAATGCGCCGGCCCGGCAGTGGTGAAATCGGCTGGCCGGAACCTTCCGACCCCGGCCCGATGACTTTGTGTTTGTTGGGTATATATATATATATATATATATGTGTGTGTGTGTATAGATATATATGTATGTATGTATGTATATATATATATATATATATATATATATATATATATATATATATATATATATATATATACATGTATGCATATATGTATATATACGGTAAACTTATATTAAGAAAATTAAAGTTTTTAAGTGATTTGGAATACACATTTTTTTAAATGCTAGGATTTTTGAAATTTATATAAAAAAGAGGCATTATTCTCCCCAAAAAAGTCTTATTTTGAATTCTAAGGCTCTTCAATTGTATTGAAAATGAACACAAATTATTCTCATTTTGTAAAAAGAGTTAAAGATTGAAAATTAAAAAGTTCATGGTTTAGGGTCCCTTGTCCCCTTAAACAACTGAACGAAATGGGGCTCGTTTCATTGACACATGAGCAATGTATAAAGTTGGGGACCCTAAAAAGACGATCCCGGCAGCCTAACTGGTTTAGAAGACTCAGTTTTGAATGCCCTTTATCTTTTAGGGTGGGGCGAATTATAAGTTGGAATTGTGACTCTTTGGGTATCAAATTAGTTAATTAATTTTGAGGTATTTTTTTAGGCTGACAGAGGGTGTTAATTAAGATATTACATATTTTGTTCAATAAAGTTTCAAGGTAAAATATTTTACTAGGCAACCTATCATGTGTATGTAAAAAACTAAATACATTAGCAAAAAATTTAATAAAAAGCATCCAAAACTGTAAATTTGAAAATTCAGAAACTTAAAAACAGAAAATACTAAATTTATGGAAATTTTAAGTGTATATAGTCTTTTGTTACTTCACTGAAAATTTTAGCAATGAAGATGACAGCGGGAAAATAAGTAACTTTTTAAAGTCGACAAGAAGTTTCATTTACAGATTTCGCTCTCAATTTAAATGACAAGAAAAAGTGTTGCATTTACATTACTTGGAATATCTGATACTTTCTTGTGGTTTGAAGATTATTTAAAGCCTTTTTATATGATAAATAAGTTACATCTATAATCAACTATGCATCTACATAAGTTATATCTACAGTTTATGACTATTTACAGCTAGTATACGCTCGATATTTACTCCACATATATTACTACTCGCTCTTAAGTTGACGATGAACCGTTCTTGCAAAAAGCATTTATTTCAGAGAGAAAAGATAAGAAATCTATTGGAATTCATAGCTGATGATCAAAAATGTCTGCTGTTCTTGTATACTAAAAATTTCGTTAATACTTTAAAAGAGGGCGACGCCAAAATCGCATCCAACTTGTCCTGTTGATATCGACGAGTGATGATATTATAGCGTTGCATTGAATTTTAGGGCCTGTTCACATAGAGTCCGTCAGCATCAGTGTTAAAGATTCCATTGGCACTGATTGGTTAGAAAGAACTGATTGAAAGAGTCAATGACTGGTTTATGATTGGTTGAAAATTTTTACACTGACGCTGGCGGATTCTTTGTGAACAGGCCCTTATTGTATCATTTTTTTAATGCGGCAGGCACGTTTGTCTTTCAACATTAGCCCAATTTAAACCACAAAATTGTTGGTTTTCCAGCACTGTACGGGTGAACCAACAACCTCCCCCTGGTGAAACCTCAGTTTTGACACACACCCCACATGGGGGACATCTGGGGAGTTTGTAACCTCCTGTCACCTCTACAAACCTCCCGTAAGGGCTTTCCGGCCTACAAATTTAAAGGTCCTATACCCGGCGTAGATACGAAAGTCTCCAATGCCGTTTGTCTGGACTTGAACCGAGAATCCTTGGTACCTAATCTCGACGCGCTACCCACTAGACTACCCCGGGCCAATTTTAGAATAGCTGAATAGCTGGTAAAGTCATCTCACCGTCGAATAAATTTTATTATGTATTTGAATATATGAAGATGTTATTCCACCAACTATGTTCCAGAAATATTGCATACAAAAAATACGTATCATTCTAAATAATGTTGCTTCAATTAAATGCTTTATTTGTCTATCACGGTTTCCTGCAAGTTTCAAGTATATAGATTTTCTCCAGCTTTTTTATTTATTTTTACTCACTTTTATTTTTATTTCACATTAAAAGTCTCATTTCTATAAACCAACACAAATTATAAATTGCACCTTGCGATTTTGCGCAGATAAACATGAGCACTGCTTGCGGCGGGAGGGTTAAATGTTCCCGAATTGAAATTTCGCCATTAGATATTACTAAATTTTTTTATTTAATTTAAGAGCTGAGTATTTTGTTATTGTGTGCTAGTACGTGGCAGTGTAATGTAGATTTTTAAAAAATTTTAAATTTGTTCGGTACTAATAAAGAATTAAATGTTATTAAAATACCTTCCAAATGTTCGTCGCAGTCGATAGTTATATTTTATGAGGTTTTTTTTCTTCAGCAATATACGTACATCTCGCTCTAACATTTCCTTAATTTGACATTAATCAAATTATTTATCGTGAAACAGTCGCCGAAACCTAAACAACCATTGTTGGAAAATAGTAAAGAAAAAAACAACTAAATGAAGAGTAAAATTTTTTGTTCAGAGCTAATATGTCTATATATTCGTGTTTTAAATTTCATCGTGCATGAAACAAATCATTTCATTTCTTTTTGAACAAAGATAAATAATACAGTTTTCAAATATATAATTAAAAAGCATTTTCCTCGATCAAATTGAATGTAGTGTCTCTCGCCTTACTGCAGTCTTTGAATGTAGCTGGCTGTCAGTAGCATCATTTACCTACTAAACACATTGCAAAGAAAGAAAAGTTACGTATGGCAAAATAATAAAACATTTCCAGTGATTGGCGCAATGTCACTATTAAATTTTGTAAAAATTAGACAAGGCGTTTTAAATATCAGGTGTGAAAAAGGAAATAATTGTTCTCATGAACTGTTAAAAATTCAATCGATGTATGGACGTATTTATTTCATAAATTAAATTATGGACAGTTTCTCAGTAACGAATAATAACACAATTAAAGGCATCCAAAGCTTAAGCCATTGGAATATGGAACAGATTTATAGTTTTAGTTTGTTTTTTTAAACTAGTTTGTACTTGTCAAAACATGATGGCTAGATAGTAAATAAATGTACTAATTATATATATATAATAGCCGTTGTCTCTGTATAACACTTCCGGGCTGTACTCATCTTTCAATTGAAGCCCTCAGTAAACAAAATGCCGGTTAAGCTTAATTTCAATTTCAGATGTGGATCAGAATTTTTTCTTACCTAAAAACTAATATCTTCTCCATCAAATCACGTTTGTTCAGCCTATTTTTCTATAAAACATTCAGAACTAAAAAAAAATTGGATGCTTTTAGCTGTATATTTAACAGTTTTTAAAAATCTGTTTACTTTTGCGATGAATTCTGAAAGTAAACAAGCTTGAATATGAATGAATCAAGTACAGTCCGACCACAGTACGAAGAACCACGGTTGGCATAGTGCCAAGACGATTCTATTCCCGCTGTAGGTAAGGCTGCTGAGCAAGGAGGGGAAAAAGTCTCGTAGTCTCTCGACATTCTTTAGAATCGGTTACTAACTGCGCTTGCTTGCTTTTTCCTCGTCTGTTATTTTGATTATTATATTAAAATTAATGGATCCTTTACCCAAAACAACTGCTCGGAATAAGCCGTTCCGTAGTGATTGTAAACGTAGTGATTGTACACAATGTAATTAAATTCTGTGATAAAGAAGCACTAGAAGGAAATGTTATTGTTCCACTTTCGCAATTCCTAAAGAGAGCTAGTGAAATGACCGGGATATCAATGTCCAGTGTAAAAAGAATACGCAGAGAAGCAAAGGGTGAAGAAACTCCAAAATTTGAATCTCCGAGGAAACTTCAGAAAAAAAGAACTACCGAAAACGTAGCTTTAGATAATTTTGATTGTGATGTAAGATTTGCTTCTTTCTTTTTATTATTTTGAAATTATTATTCACATATTCGATCAAAAATAAAGTTTTAAAAAATAACTTTAAAATTGCGGACAAAAAGCAGTCTGAAATACATTCCGTATTTCACAAACAAACACATCCGAAAATATGACGTTTTCCCCTATTTTCTAAGTAGACTAGCTTTTCTCGCGCATGCGTAACAGCTTCCAGGGACCTTGTTTCCGTGGTCGGACAGTAACTCAAGTATTCATATCGCGTAGTGAGCTGTAAAAAACTGGATGGCAGTCTACTACTCCAATCGCATGAAAAACTAAATAAATAAAAAATAATGAAAGGGTTTGCTTTTACAAGGTGTGGATTAAATGCAATATTGTTAGATAATTCGGGATATTTTTTAACTTTCATATACTTTTTTCCATTATGACGTCATTATTAGTATTATGACGTCAAAATGATTGGTTACCTGCTAGTACACAAATAATACTCAGCGCATCATTGCCAAATGTTGAAAATCATAATATTAAGAATAGAGAAATATACTTTAAAAAATTACTATTGAACCAAACAAAAAGAAATAGGGTTACTCAACAGCACGAAATAAACAATTTCTGTCAGGTTCCATTCTATTTCTCACAGACATAATTAAAAATAAAAATGGCAGAGAGAGCTACAGAGATTCCTCGGTATAAACAAATTAACGTGTTTATTAGGCCTCGTGCTTAGCAAGTATCTAAGGCCAGATTTAAACATGTCACTGAGCAGGCGTAGAAAGTAATTTTTATTGCAAATTATCGTTAATTAATAAAAATGGCAGTTACAAAAACCAAAGTTGACGCATCTATAGATCAAAATATTTCGTTTCAGACAAAAATGAAGTGAATTGATGCAGTAGTTTTCTCTCACGGACTGCCCAAAAAATCAGCTTAGCGACAAAAATATATAGATTATTTTTATTTTGCCGTAGATTATGTATTTCTAATTTAAATATACTTTTTATATGCTCAACAATCAGCCTCTTTTTAAAAACATTTTAACGTTTACAGAATAAATTTAAATAGTGCAGGTATTGTGTGACGTATTTTTGCTAGAAATCTTTATGCATTTTCACGGATGATATTTATACAGGAATCATTTAACAGAATTAAAAAGTCATTAAATTCACATAATTACTTTAATAAACAAAAAGGGTGTCACGACAATTTTACACATCATGATCACTGGGCTGCATACTAGCCTTACCTCAGAAAAGAAAATGGTTGAAAAGAAATTAAAAATTGTAACAAAATGATGCCAAAAATTCTTGTAAACAGTGCAATATAACTGGCCTTTTTCCAGTAGAAAACAGGAAAATCTGCAAGTGTTATTATGACTTATATATATATATATATATATATATATATATATATATATATATATATATATATATATATATATATATATATATATATATATATATATATATATATATATATATATATATATTATGAATAATATATATATATATATATATATATATATATATATATAATAAAATATTAATTTATTTTAATGTTACCTTCGGACAATAAGACGCACCCCAATTTTAAATCGATTTGTTTAAACTTAATCGATTAACTTTTCCTTAAATAACAGTATAAAGTCCATGTTTAACTTCTGAAAAGCTCATTTTTAATGCTTTTCAGGGCCATTTTCTCATTCTCAGTGTTGTACTATTCCTTTCCGAGATCGTACAGACGCATAAATTCGCTCGGATAATAGGGTGTTCAGTATATTCCCGAATTCGCAAACTTGAAATCGGATGAAGGAAAAGTTTTTGAAATTGTTCAGAGTGCGCATTCTTCTAAGTTGCCTTAGTGACTAACCTCTACTTTCTCTCAGAGGTAAAGCGTGGCAAGCAAATAACGAATAGAGCTACGGTGGATTTGATTCGGTTCTAATGTTTATAAAGATTAGGAGGGAATTCTACCGATAAAGTTAAGCTCTAGGCTTGCGTAAAGGAGAACCAAAAATCTATTTTTAAGAACCTCGTGTCCCTTTTTCAGTTATATAACCGATTATTTCCGACATATTTGTGTTCCAGCTCCTCTGTCACTTCGAAGCAGAGAAATTATTATAAAAATAAATTAAGCTTTGGCGCTAATGGTTAAGGTTTTGAAGCCTCAGAGAAGATAGCAAAATTTTATAGAGTTCCGTACTTTTCGGACCATAAGGCGCACCTCAAATTTACGGGTGGATTTTTAGAAAAGAATGTTTTGTATTTTGTTAGGCATATAAAGTTATTTTCAATTTCTTATTTAACAAAGATAAACATGTGTGTTAAAAATATAATAAATAATATATATATATATAAAATATACATAATATATATAATATATATACAATAAATAAATATATATATACCGGGTGATCAGAAAGTCAGTATGCATTTGAAAAAGTAATAATTCACGGAATAATGTAGGTAGAGAAGTAAAAATTGACACACATGCTTGGAATGACATGGGGTTTCGTTGTAACCACAAAAAAAAGTTCAAAAATGGCCAACAGAGGGCGCTGGACAGCAAAACGTCAGTGACGCTGCATGAGAATCATGTTCAAAAGGAGCTGAAATGAGAGAGGGATTCAGATGCACCAGCAATCGCAGCATGTTGACGTTACCAGAAAAGGCACTGTTAGTGAAGCTGTACTATCAGAATGGGGAATCTGCTACTGCAGCTTTATGATCCTATAGCCATAGGAAGGGCATTCGAATGGGTAAAGGTCCTATGACTATTGCAGCTGTGAAGAAAATTATTTTGAAGTTCACGATGGACCGACATCAATAGGGATGCTAAAAGACAATATCCAACGCCAATGTCTCACAATAAATAGAGATATGCTGTACAGTGATGTTCACAACATTGTCCCTCGACTACAGCTATTGATGAGGAATGACGGTCGAAATGTTGAGCATTTGTTCTGAAGAACATCATCTTTGAATTGTCATAATTTGTTATGCTAATTATTGCTTTCCTTATCACATGAAGCGCCATCTGTCGGCCATTTCTTGAAGTTTTTTGTGGTCGCAATAAAACTCCATGTCTTTCCAAGCATGTGTGTCAATTTTTACCTCTCTACCTACATTATTCCATGAATTATTACTTTTTCAAATGTATACTGACTTTCTGATCACCCGGTGTGTATATATATATATATATATATATATATATATATATATAATAAAATATTCATTTATTTTAATGTTACCTTCGTACTATAAGACGCACCCCAATATTAAGTCGTATTTTTATGTAAAAAGGTACATCTTATGGTCCTAAAAATACGGTAAAAGAGAGTTCTGGGCACGCTGTACTTGTATTTGTTTGTTCCCATTCCAAGCGAGTCCCGTGACGTGGGCTCATATATTTCATTCTTCTGACAGACGAATGCTGATTCCCTCAGTGTTCCACTAGAAAATTCTGTAACTTACCCTATTTGTATAGTTATCTATTTATTATGAACTGCCCATAGAGACAACCCCACCCAAAGCTTCCCGACCTGATGACGAAATAAGTCAATTAGTGGCCACTCACATCTCATATTATGAAATCTAAAAGCATTCCTTAGTTTTTATTATAGATTTTAAGGTGTGTGTTTCTGCAATATAATTTGTTGACGCTGAAATGGACCTTCAGACATATTCGAAAATTTTCCAATATGCTCGAGGTCCTCTACCCCCAAACCACAATGGATTAGAAGGAACCTGCGATTTATTCGTACATACTAATTTTTTAAAATAATATCTAAACTTATTTTGAGCCTTTTTTTCCCTCATTTTTATACTGTTCTTCTTCAAGCAGAAAATTATGCTTCATAATTTTGAAAATATTGGCTCTACTCTTACTCTATGAAATTTTGCTATCTTCTCTGAAGGCTGCAGAACAGTCATACATATATCCTTGTAGATTTTAAAATGTTCTCTCTTCCTGTTTTGCGTATTCCACAAGTTTCGTGTAAGTAATACCGTTAAAGTGTTGACTTTATATAACATTAGAATAAGGCAAAACAAATTTACTTTTCTGTGATTAGCTATAACGTTCATTTTTTTACGTTTTACAGTAGAACAATAAAGGTAAAAGCAAAATAGTAAGCTTTACTTCCGTATGAGAAGCTACAATGTTTAATTTTTATGTTTAAGGCTGCTGTGTACTAACCTTATTGGATTCGTTCACCTCATTCTTAACCTATCGAGAAAATTTGTCTACTATTTACAGTTACATAAATACAGATAATCCAATAAAAATGATATTTTCAGATAGCCGGATTTTCTCTGCACCTTCACACAGGATTCATTTCATAAATGTCGTCCATCAAAGGAATATATGAGCGTTAAAAGCACGCTATACGAGATTTTTTACCCCAATAATTTAAATTTTAAAATATTATTTTCAATTTAAAAAATATACGAAAAATGCCCCAAAATGTCAAATTTCTTTCTCTATTACAGAGTAGAATTTTCAAAAAGAAAAAATCTTTCCATCCAAGTCGGCAATCCTTGAACACATTTTCTCCATAGGTCAACATTGAGGTGAGCGAATCCAATAGGGTTAGTACACAGCACCTTTAACAAGAACAATTTGCTCTATAAATTTAAATTACAGAATCAACAACGTAGACAAACACGCATAAATACATAAAACGTGAGAGGCAAGGCAGTGTGAATGTTATAATTATTTCAATACTATGCATAGTATTGAAATATCAGTAAAATTATTGAAATGTATAGAACACAGGCATAAAAGATAGGGTAGGTGTCCCAAATATCGCCAACCCTAACTTTTTTTCGACATTTCATTCCCTTTTTAGTTTCTGATTAGGCTGGAAACTCAAAGAACGTCCCTAAGAACTATTTCCTTTGGTATCCTGAGATCAACCAGCTCCAAAACCAGTGCCAATTTGAGTTATGTAGCTAAATTGGAAAAATTGAAATTTCCAGTGAACTCCGAATCGGTTCCTAATGTCGCCTACCTCTGTTCCTATTACCGCGTACCAGACGAAATTAGGAGCACCTGTTAAAAGGCGTTGCTAGCAAAGTCTCTATTTAATGCACTTTCAAATGGTATAAGCAAAATTAGAATTTGGATGCACCTACCTGGTCATTCACTGGATTCTGATTCTTTGGAGCCAAAATTTACGAAGACAACAGCCAAAACAACTTCAGACGCCATATAGTTTCTGTTGTCAGTGATAAGAGCGTTGTCGATATCGTCGCTGTTTGTACAAACCCAGAACTAAGAAGTTACTGCATTTTCTGATACATAGCGCGAGTCATACTTTAGAAACAAACAAAAAAAAAGAAAAAGCGTAAAAACCCAACTTTCTTAAAAAGTTGTCTACAAATTTCCGATTTTAACTGAACTTCTATTAACGTAAGGAAAAATAGTTATGTAAAACGGTACGAAAACATAAATTACTGTAAACATAAGAAATTAATTAACGTCATTTAAAACTGTACAAATGAAACAAATAATATAAATACCACATTCAATCTCTAAATTTCTTTAATTTCTCAAGCAATGTAATAATAACATTTTATCATATGAGGGCCGTTTCATATTTCATACACTTGTATGATTATATTACCCATCGACTGTTAACACTCAAAAAGATTCCTATTTAATTATTCATGGAAACTCTCTAAAAATCAATCCGTAAAAGTTAAAACCTTAAATGTGAAAAGTTTGCATCAGCACAATTTTATCTAACATACAGAATCAAATAGCTTTTGCAAATAAATACGACTAAAGTAAACTAAATTGAGTTTTAGCACTGTTTCATTACGCTAAATAATTCAGTCACAATATTCCTAGTATCAATATTAGAAAATTATTAATTTGTATTTCTTCAGCTTATTTGATTCTTTGCGTGGAAATTTTTAATGTTGCTTAAACGTATTATTATTTTTCAACGTATTCCCCCTAGAAGCGCATCTTCTGTTTATTCTAAATCGAACTATTTGGAATTGTTTCTATTGTGTTTGTCATTATTTAGGGTGATTTATAATTGAGCTACGTGTCTTTAATTAAACGTCAGACTGATAACAATGGGCGAAGAGACATTTTTAATTCCCGATCAATGTTTAATCACAGCTCTGAGCGATGCCGGGGAAAAATTGTGATTCGGTTTATTTTTGATACCATTTCGAAAAGAAAATCCAAATATTTATGCATGCGTTTGTGAAATATTTACTTGAAACTCACTAGACGTAAATTTCATTGTTCGTTCGCGTCGATATCATTATCACCTGTACCTCTTTGTCACACATGCCTTGTGTGTGCACCTTTGAAAATTTTCAGCAATTCATATTTGCATTTCAGTATTTTTCCCCCCTCTTATGGATACGTCTGAACAAGCAACAAATGAAATTAAAGGCGTTATTTAGTTGCATGCAAGTTGAAGAGCAGCATATCAAGTCATATTTGTCGAAAATAATAAATTTATATTTTCTTCTCATTCTCCCCTACTTATGCCCAATCGAGAGATTTTCCCGAGCTGCAATTTTTCGATGATTATGCTTTTGCACGGTCGCTTAGGAATTTTTAGCTAATGTTGTTTTAATAAGTGCATCATTGTTCTCAACGCTATTTAAATATATCAACGAAAATATGTTTATACTTTTGATGCGAAGGGAAAGGAAATTCGCTGTATCTCTTAGTGCTAATTATTTCTGTGAAAATGAACACGTTTGTGGATTTATACACGGCACTGCAGAGAAGAGAATGAATTTGTTAGCGACCTGTTTGAATTAAATTTGCTTGCATAAACGCTGGTAAATTTTCAATTGATGTGTGTAAACATAGAATTACATCATACCTCTGATGTAATACAGAGGTTCTTTGATCCATAACAGTATTTATTCTGCCGTCTCCATAACGAAATTATTAAGTAGAGAATATTTATAATGGGTTTTGAGGAAAGTTATTGGAAAAAAACGCGTCTTGTCATGGCCGAGGTGGATCACGCCTAAAGAAATTCAAGAAATATTAATTCACCAAGAATTCAAACGTCAGGCTTTTATTTGTTCAAGAGTACAACTAATATACACACGCTTCGTGCAAAAACGAAGTAGCCAGGTGGCGCTACCAGTACACCAAAAACAAATATATATAATTTCAATTTGCAACAACGCCGGCCCTGTGGTTAAGCAAGCGCAAATTCGATTCCTGGTCCATGACAATTAAAAACAATGATTGTGGATCATTATCAAATATATGACGAAAAATTTATCATTGTTAAAAAAAAAATTCAGCTAAAAAAAAACGTAAATAAATAACACAAATATAGTAGGTCAACATTTTGAATCGTTGTCCCTGAAAAGAAAGCGGGTAAATAAAACTTCCTTACACTACCGGAATGATTCAGTTAGTAGAATACTCGAGGTTTGGAGACCTGACTTCTATTTCTAACAGTCCTTCTAAAAGTTTAGAAAAATGATTGTCTGTATCACACATATATGATGAAACATTTATCATTGTAAAAATTCGGCATCGTGCAAAATAAAGTAAATAAACAAAACATATGCAGGTAAACATCCTGAGTTGTTGGCCTTTAAATACGGGAATATGTGAGGGATATCAGTGAAAATAACACTTCCTCACACCGCCGGAAGGGTTTAGTTCAGAGGCAAGAGATCGGGTTTCACTACTGCTCTCAGGAGACGGACATGTTTCATGATAGCCATGATTGTTGACAATAGCTCTAGCTCGAATTTTCCATGAAAGTAAACTTTTTCTTAGTAGTGTCATGCCAATTTTACCCAACTCCTCTTGGACCGTTTTCCAAAGTCCGTTCAGTGTTCTTGGATGCCATTTTCCTAAGTCTCGTTGTAATAAACCGAAAGATCAAAAGTCCATTGGAGAAGTATCAGGGGATTTTACAGGTATTTCATTAAATAGGATGCACTTTATTCCTGTTTCTGTTCTTTCTTTGCAAAATAAGCGGCAGTTGATTTAGACATGTGACTAGAGGCTTTGTCCATATGAAGTTCAACTTCATCAATGTCCTTTCCGTCTAAGGCTGGAATTCCTTCTTCAAAAATTGGTTCTAAAATATTCTGATGGTAGTAGAGGGAATTAATTTTGGCTTTACCTGAGACTTTTTTATTTTTAATTTACCGTTGTAACAAAATCCTGCAACTATCATGAATCACTGTGGGAACTTTTCTATACAGTGACGAAGCCATTTCGTACGGTCATTTCAGTCAGTTGAGCAATAGAAAATTGATCGTTTTTTATTACAGTCACTTAAATACACCCATGCCTCAACGAGTATTACCAAAAATTTCCATTTTTCAGCAGCTAGGTGATTTTCATATAATTTTCTACAGTTTGTTTCTCTTTCAGCAATAAATTGGGCAAAAGCAGATGAACATTAGGTTTAAACATATTTTTTAACTTCAAATCTTTATGAATGATTTTACTTGCAGTGTCAGAAGACATTCTTAGTTTCGATTCAATGGATCTTTGAGTTGGCGTATTTTCTTTTAGGATCAGAGACTTCACTTTCTTGATATTTACCTGCGTTCGAACAGTCTCAGGATGAGGTTTCACGGTCTTGTTTTAATTTTTACTTTCAGTTAGAAGTTTATTTCCTTTCAATTTTAATATATTATAAATACATTTTTTTGAAATGCCCTAACCGTTATTTTTACACCGCTTTGTAATTTGTTGATACGAATATTTCTCCTCGGAAAGTGCAGTTACGTAACCTTCGAGTCATTTATCAATTTTAGGAGCAATTTTCAAAATAAATCTTTTATTTTACATTCCAATGAAAGCAAAACAGTTGCAGACGATTATTCTGAAGTTGCCAAATTTTTATCTCAAAATTTAAACGCCAAAAATAAATTACAAAATCGTTTCCATAAAGTGAGAACGACCTTCTGTATAAGAAGAATGGCCATGCAAAATTTCAGCCCTTTAGGTCCAGCGATTTGGTCTGTGCGTTATCTGTCAGTCAGTCAGTCACTCAGTTACGGAAGTTTTATATATACAGATTAACAGTACATAACTGTTCTTTCAAATGACTGGACACAACTATAACGAATTCCTGTCAGGACCAAGACTTTAAACGGTGTTCTCTATTTCGAGCTTGATGTTCCCCAAACTGATCGATTGGGGCGATATGAAAAAACTCTGATTTCATAATTCCATCTTTCACAAGTTGTTATATTTAAAAGACTTTTTTAGCCTTAAAAAATGAAAAAATAAATAAATAAGATTAATTTTTATGCCTGGATAATTGAAACATTTAACTAAATTTTTAGAATGAAAAACTGAAATAGCACTAAAATTGAAAATTGCAATACATTTTTTCTTTGTTTCGGAAGAAACCTTTAAAAACACAAGTAGATAATTCTAATGTGAATAGTACGATTAAATGTGATAATAAGAATTTTTCAAATATTCTGTATTAGTATGATATATTTTAAATATTAATAAGATATAGCCTTTTTTTTATTAGTGTCGTTCATCTATCACCTTACTTTAGAATTGATGATCTTAAGCTCTTTTTTTTTCAAAAATCATGCCACGAGCATTTATTTCATTTATTTTTCGGACTCTTTCTCCTTCAAATCGGTCATTAAGGAGACCAAAATGAAATATAAATAAATTTTGAAAACGTATTTCTTATCAAATTATTTTTTGTTGTTTTATAATAATTAATTATATTTTCCACCCACATTTAATCCTGTTTTCAGTTCATTTTTCAGCGATTTATTTTCTATAAAAGGCAAAACTCAAGTACATCCCTTAAACACTAACGCTCATGGACATATGCAAGTACTTTAAAGGAAAAGCGTTATTAACATCGTCTTATCAAGGAAAAAACAAATCTACATTATTTTTATGTTTTTTTACAGCGATCTAAGCCAAAGAGAATTGCTTCTATTTTATGCCTACTAATTAGCTGCAGCTTTATATACATAAAACAATAACTGCAACGTTCTTTGTAAGCTCCTTTGTCCGTCTCCTAATGTAAAGATCCCTAAACTTTAAGAGTGAGGTCCTAATTACTTACTATTGTCTGCTTGACAATTTGCTATTGTCCTCTTGACCGTTTTTTCTTTCAAAAACTTAATTTTTTTTAATATACTTTCACCTAGGTTTCTCGGCAATAATATTAAAAACCTGATGTAGATTCATTTCTTGAAATCAGTATACGTTTGAATTTCAGAATTCGAATCCAATTTAATATTTTATAAAGCAATGTTAAAATGTACATCTATATATATAAAACAGTACCATAACTGACTGACTGACTGACTGACTGACTAATTGACAGATGACGCACAGCCCAAACCCCTGGACCTAAAGGGCTGAAATTTTGTACGGAGATACTTCTTATAGTGTAGGGGTGCACTAAGAAATATTTTTGAAAAATTCTTCTTAGATTTTTTTAATTAAATTTTTAAACTGTTTTTGTAACATTCTTTAAAGTTTGTATTTAAAATAATAATTTGAGGGTTATAAAATTTATATCATGATAAAGATCATAAAAATTAATTTAAAATGGAATCTTTTTCGAATCTTTATCTCTATTATCTAATTTTTGGTGAATTTTTAAAGATTTATTTTTAGAATTTAATTTTTTAAATGCTGATCACGTGGTTTCTTTTCTTTTTGTGATACTTTAAATTAATTTGTCGTGACGTGCATAACAACAAAATAAATTGACAAAAAATATTGAAATACGATAAAAGATAAAATTTAACCCCTAGACTAATTGAGAGGTCATTTTTTAAAGAATTTAATAATTCAAATTAGTATGTTTCATGGAAATTAAACATACAAATTAATTGCATACATAGACCATCGTGTTTAATTTGAATATTTTTCTACATTATTTTGGCTATGAAAATATCCGTTACAATTTCTTTTATAAATATATGTATATTTTTGCATTAATTGCATAGATTGACAGTTGTATTCAATTTGAATGTACTCCGTAGCGAAGCATGGGTATTCAGCTAGTCGATACATATAGAGTTAAAAAATTCTTGCCACCCTGTTATTTCTTTTCATAAAGTTGGATGTACCTGTTATGCAGATATCAAGCATTTAAAAAACTTTAGAATTTTAACCGTTAAACTTTAAAAATTAAAAAAATGCTTATACTTTATTAACATTTTCCTTTTAATAATTTGCTATAACTTACATGTAATTTAATATTAATATAATTCATTATGTGTATGTGATTTATACAGAGCAGAAAGTATGTGATCCTTTATTCGATGTAAAAAGATATACAATTTTTTATTCGACCATTTGCTGGTTCAATCATTCAATAAACACAATTGAGCTGTAGAATCCTTCCATAAAGATTGACAATTAAATTTACATGCCGGTTGTAACTATATTATCTCATGCCGGCAATTTTTAGTGGTATGTATTCTATCCTATATTCTTTATTTAATGAAGTTACCTAAACTTCAAAACTTTGTGTTCAGCAAACTTATATTAAAATATTGAAACTTAAAACAATTTTCATTCTCCAGATAGTTTCCGCTGATATTCGTTTTGCTTTTAAATCGTTCAATTACACATTTACTAAGTACAAAACTCTCATTTTGTTCACTGATAGCGTGTTTGCATTTATAATGTGTAATACAAATATAACAGTTTATACAACATGCTTTTATATTTATTTATTTATATTCATAAATTATTCATACTTTCCAGTCAACCAGACATAAATATTAGTTTGTTGCATAATTTACATAATATTGAACTTATAATATAATTCCCATAAAAACTTAAAATAAATTTGTATAATATCCAAATGTTTATTTTCTCGCCCAAAAACATCCCATAATGAGTTTAGAGTCCAAAAATGCACCAGACCTCACATATCTACCGTAATTTCATCACCAGATACAGCATATACTGTACTGTTTAAACATACACTGCTGTACATGTGTACTTTGCTCATTTTTTGGAGAGAATTTTCTCATAATTTGTGATCTTATAAAGGATACATGTAAAATACCTTGCAAAGCAAATTACCTCGGCGAATTTTTTTTTTCACTTTTTTTCTAATCAATTTTCCTTAAACTACCTTTAAAAATTTTGGACCGAATAGCTAGGGCGCTGGCGTTCGGTTCAGATCCTGTAGGTTCAGAGTCGTAGGTTCAGAGAGTTGGTTTGACCGTAGGGCTCCAAACCAAATCAAACCCTTATACGCGTACTTTCTCGCCAAGTCAAAATTTTCACGCCAACCTTGGCGCCGTTTTCGTTTACATCAGCCCTTTGCATGTTAAAATGTCTAAATACCATCATGATCACGGGGGTCTAAATAGTATCATATAATGATAATAATCCCCTCGTCATGATGTGATGAGGGAGAAGAACAAGCCGCGCCGCCAGGATTGGCACGAAATCATTTTGGTGAGAAAGTGCGCGTATACGGAATCTTTGCCGAAATGTTGATTCAAGAAAAAATATGTGTATAGCAAGTAATTATGTGTATAGCAAGCCTATACACATAAAGGCTTGTTAGAAAATCCGCGATAGTTTGCTCAAACAGCTTGGTATCATCCATGCTTATTGCAATAAGCCCAAAGTAGTCAAGGCAAATAAAGCAGTTCTTTCTGTATATTGTATCTCTAAATATAGCCTGCTGCTCTATCTATGCATTAACATCCTTTTGTGTACAGTGTGTTTGGCGTATATCATAACAAGTATATGAATTCACCAGACTGTTTATCATCTACTATTGCGGTGAAACATATATTAAAACAAACCCTGGAACAACCAGTTTATTCAACTTTGCAGCTTCATGTAAAACCTGTAAACGGATTAATTATTCATTTATTCAACCTAAATGGATCATACCTATTCCTAGTACTCTTAAATATATATATATATATATATACACACAAATATATATATATATATATATATATATATGTATGTATGTATGTATATATATATATATATATGTATCTATGTATGTATTATATGTATAATAACCATTGTCTCTGTATAACACTTCCGGCTGTACTCATCTTTCAGTTGAAGCCCTCAGTAAACAAACAGCTGGTTAGGCTTAATTTCAATTTCAGATGTGGATCAGTATTTTTTTTTACCTAAAAACTAATATCTTCTCCATCAAATCACGTTTGTTAAGCCTATTTTTCTATAAAACATTCCGAACTAAAAATAATTGGATGCTTTTAGCTGTATATTTAACAGTTTTTAAAAATCTGTTTACTTTTGCGATGAATTCTGAAAGTAAACAAACTTGAATGTGAATGAATCAAGTAGCTCAAGTATTCATATCGCGTAGTGAGCTGTAAAAAACTGGATGGCAGTCTACTACTCCATTCGAATGAAAAACTAAATAAATAAAAAATAATGAAAGGGTTTGCTTTTACAAGGTGTGGATTAAATGCAATATTGTTAGATAATTCGGGATATTTTTTAACTTGGTTATACTTTTTCCATTATGACGTCATTATTAGTATTATGACGTCAAAATGACGGGTTACCTTTTAGTATATATATATATATATATATATATATATATATATATATGTATGTATGTATGTATATATATATATATATAAGTAAAAGGAATGTCTCTTAGTCTGATTTCTCAAGTAACATTTGAACTTTCCATTCCAAATTAACCCCATATCCAAAATTTTTTCAAGCCATTTTACTCATTTTTGCTACTAATGGAACGCCGCTCGAAAAATCCGAGTAATGAATATATATATCTCTGTATATATTTATATATTTATAATTCTAACGCGAAATACGATTTCAGAAATGGCGAGAATCACAAGTTCGGACCGGAGTGATAAATGGAATAGACCATTTTGGTGGGTGACTTTAGTTGAAATGAAGAGTGCTCTCTCGAAGCAATCTAGTAATTGGTCAGAATGAAAAATGAGGGATTTTCCATCACCATCGAAGTTTCTCCTCACTAAGGCTTTGGAATGGAGATTTCAGCTTGTTAGGATCCTTGTTTGCATTGAGTTTTCCATTAAAATAAAGGACAGATTTTCATCATTTTTAGTTTCAAAGGACTTAAAAGTGTTTTAGAAGTGGTAAAGAGAATTTTTGATTCAAATAACCAGATGCGTTTTCACAGAAAGGACTGAATGTCAGGAAATATTAGCCTTAAAGATTTTCCTTTCCAAAACATCAGCCAATTGTGACAACGGGAATTATTATAGTATTTACATTTTTTTAAATATTGCACAAGGTTTATAGCATGAAATAGTATCAGCCCTGAATTATCAATAATGTTAAAGAACAGATATAAATTAAAAGTCTTGATTTAATATACTTAAAATTTCCGTATTCAGAGCACAAAATAAATGTAATTATTTCTTATAGTTTAAGTATGTTATAATTAGAAATAGAAAACAACTGGTAAGTTACCTATACTTAATAATATACGTATATTTAACGTATTATTTCACGTAATACGTTAAATATATATATATACGTATACGTCTTTTTAAAACGTATACGTTTCATAACATTTAGCTCTTTGAATGTTATATAACTCTATTATATAATATTCAAAGAGTATTATTCAAAGTACTAGAAGGTAACCCGTCATTTTGACGTCATAATACTAATAATGACGTCAGAATGGAAAAAGTATATGAAAGTTAAAAAATATCCCGAATTATCTAACAATATTGCATTTAATCCACACCTTGTAAAAGAAAACCATTTCATTACTTTTTATTTATTTAGTTTTTCATGAGATTGAAGTAGTAGACTGCCATCCAGTTTTTTACAGCTCACTACGCGATATGAATACTTGAGCTACTTGATTCATTCACATTGAAGTTTGTTTACTTTCAGAATTCATCGCAAAAGTAAACAGATTTTTAAAAACTGTTAAATATACAGCTAAAAGCATCCAATTTTTTTTAGTTCTGAATGTTTTATAGAAAAATAGGCTGAACAAACGTGATTTGATGGAGAAGATATTAGTTTTTAGGTAAGAAACAAAATTCTGATCCACATCTGAAATTGAAATTAAGCCTAACCGGCTGTTTGTTTACTGAGGGCTTCAATTGAAAGATGAGTACAGCCTGGAAGTGTTATACAGTGACAACGGCTATTATATATATAATTATTCAAAGAGTAATATTCAGAGTTAAATAACATCTTTTAATACTATCTAACTTTTTGAATAAAATATACTTTTTTTAAAAATTGAACTCTGAATTTTTTTCCCTTGAAAATGCTTTCAGTAAGGTCCAAGTATTTTTCTTACAAATTCTTATAATTTTAGTAAGCTACAGGTACAATATTTCTTTGTAATTATTAGCTGACTTTACGAAATAAAGCAGACACACGTACATGGAAAACAAAATTCATCTTTTCAATAGTTTCAGAAATTGTTAAAAAAATTCACTTATAAATTTATTTAATATTTAAGTTAACTATGCTCATAGAAACACTAAAAGGATCACTGAATGTTCTCACAAATGTTGAAAATACAACTTGACACAAAAATTAATTTATATGTCACCTGTGAAAAAAATGAAGCAACATTTTTTTTTTTTTTTTTTTGTCTTTTCTCATATTTAAGTTCACTTCATCCAAAACAAATTTTTTGATTACCTTGAAAAAAAAATCTTCAAAAATTAAATGTTCTTCAAAAGACAAAATGTATTAGCTCTCTCTCTCTCTCTCTCTCACTCTCTCTCTCTCTCTCTCTCTCTCACTTTCTCGGTCTCTCTTACTTACTTACTTACTCTCTCTCTCTCTCTCTCTCTCTCTCTCTCTCTCTCTCTCTCTCTCTCTCGTGCAATGCTTCATTTTTTAACTATAACAATTGGATGTCATAGGCTTTGATAGAATATGCAATTCTGTGCAAAAATTGTATTTACTTTTCATAGCCAGTTACAATATAACTGCGGAACGTAATTTGAGAAGCAAATAAAATTCAAACTGAGCAACAGCTGTTCGTTATTTATTCAGTTGAGAATACGTAATTGCTCACCGTTCAGAACGCATGTTTTGTGGTCTAGAAGAGCTGCATCAGTAAGAGATCTTAGAAACACTGAATCCTCCTAGTATCCTAAGATCCTCAGATGCATGACTATTCACACAGAAATAGTGTCATTTTTCTACTTACAACCTACATTGCAGTAACAGATCCAAGTTGAGAGGCTAATGTTCATATCGTATTAACCAAAACCTTTTGAAGACTCCTAACAAAAAAAAAAAATCCCAAGAGCGTAGTAGCAGTTGGCACCTTGATAAAATAAATATTTTAATCCATCGTGATGAGAAATTAGAAAAACAAGAGTTTGAAAGCCCGATAATATCTAATACAAACTCTAAAATTAAACGATAATTTCAAATATTCCCTTTATGTTAAACATGGAAATAATATAGTGACAAAAGCTGAATAGTAGATATTGCAACATTAACCTTTTCCTTTTGCTTACGGGTGGAATAGCATGCTTCCCAAGAATACGGGCTTAAGACTGAGTATATATACATATATATATATATATGCATGTATGTATGCATATAACTATATATACATTCTTTTGTATATACAGATATCCACTACACACACACACACATATATATATATATATATATATATATATATATATATATATATATATATACCTACATATATACATACCGTTCTAAAGAGGGAATCTGAAAAATGGGCCCCGTAAGCTAAAGGTAAAGGAAAAGCACATTCCTCAATATTTATTCGCAACTTCCAATCATCTATGTTAATTAAGCCTTGGTTCGACATGGAAACCTGAAATAAACGGAAAATGTTTACCGTGTGCTTATACAGAATGAACTGATCTGCAATTTGAAATCACTTACAAAATATACTTTATACAGAATTTCATTAAAAACATATAGATCGCCGAGTTTTCTCATTTAAAGCCTATTAATAATTTTTTGGCTAGTGATGTTAACAATTTTTTCGACAGCGTGTATTTTACTTCTAACCTTTATTTTTGGCAATGCACCAATAATCCTTTAAACAGATACCGGTAATTCAAAGACTATGTTAAATCATTTTTTTTTTAAATCCTAAATGTTAAATATTGTTTCAGCGTTCTTCAGCAATTCAATAAAAATGAATAAATAAATTTAAGTTATAAATAAATTAATTTACGTTATATTATTTGTTGTTCGTATAGATTATACCTCTGTAGAGTATTTAGCACTTCTACCCAGACTTGGGTGTATATAATTTGAAGTGGCACTCTAAATGAATTTGATACAAACACAGTTTATACATGAAACAATGTTTATTGAATTCGCTGCACATATAGAATTTGCTTTTACAGCAATAAGCATACGTACTACTTGTACGGAATATATATTAGCATTCAATAGAAATACACATTGCCATACTCACAAACCAGCAGAGAGTCAAACCAGTAGTTCTGCCACGTAAACTTTGGGCCCCCTAAGCACAAGCGCCGGTTAACACCTGCAGCTGCTTACCTCGTAGCTCCCTCTCGCTTATCTATCAACCTTAACAACTTCTTCTCTTTAATCAAGCTGCATGGTATTTATACCAAGCGCGTATGCCGAAATTAGCATATCTCAAGCAGCTTCTTTAATTCATTCACTCAAAAGTTCGATTCTTGTGAATTGAATCTTACGTATACCTTACACCTCTACTTATGACACTGTGTAATCGGATCAAAATGTCAAAGCACATACTGCGAGATGTATTTTTAATATGAATAAAGTATCTGAATATTTTTTAAATATTAAATAATTTTTCATATCTGTTTTATTTTTATTTATAAATTTTTATTTTAAACTTACAGGAGTAAGGTAGGAGATGCTGCGATACAATTTTTAACTCTTCCCCGCCTCAAAGAAACCTCTTCGAGATTGATTTTCCAACCCTAGACTATGTGCCATCTAACACTTTGCGTGGTTTCTGGAAAGACTGCCCCCTCCCTCTGGTCATCTCTGTCTCAGCTGAAATGACAAATATCCGACATCACTCCACTCGAAATAAAAAGTAAAGGAACAAAATGTTAAACGATCATTTTATCTTATTTTGACAGTATGGGCTAAAGTTAATACATCACAACAGACACAATTTTTTTCATAAAGGTTTTTATTCCCATTTCTAAGAAGTAGCAGTATATGATACTTGCGGAAAATGTAATTCTGGCGACTTCATACTTCATTTTCTGCGTTTATCTTATTGTAATATTCCGAAGTATTCTGAAAATATCACGTGTATTGTAATAACACCAGAAATCAAATTTATCTGTAAAGAAACCATCTAATGAAGAAGTCCAAGATCAAAGAAGTATTAGTATATAACGCTGGTGGAAAATGGAATTTTAGATACGGCTAAAGGTAAAATAGTAGCTTTATTGTTTGTTTTATTCATATAGAAATAATAAGAAAATATCAAGTGTATTGTGGTAATACCAGATATCAAATTTATCTGTAAAGAAACCTATAATGAAGAAGTCCAAGATCAATGAAGTACTAGTATATAACGTTGGTGGAAAATGGAATTTTAGATGAAGACAAAATAGTAGTTTTATTGTTTGTTTTATTCACATAGAAATATTAAGATAATATCAAGTGTATTGTGGTAACACCAGAAATCAAATTTATCTGTAAAGAAACCATCTAATGAAGAAGTCCAAGATCAAAGAAGTATTAGTATATAACGCTGGTGGAAAATGGAATTTTAGATATTGCTAAAGGTAAAATAGTAGCTTTATTGTTTGTTTTATTCATATAGAAATATTAAGAAAATATCAAGTGTATTATGGTAACACCAGATATCAAATTTATCTGTAAAGAAACCTATAATGAAGAAGTCCAAGATCAAAGAAGTACTAGTATATAACGTTGGTGGAAAATGGAATTTTAGATATTGCTAAAGGTAAAATAGTAGCTTTATTGTTTGTTTTATTCATATAGAAATAATAAGAAAATATCAAGTGTATTGTGGTAACACCAGATATCAAATTTATCTGTAAAGAAACCTATAATGAAGAAGTCCAAGATCAAAGAAGTACTAGTATATAACGTTGGTGGAAAATGGAATTTTAGATGAAGACAAAATAGTAGTTTTATTGTTTGTTTTATTCACATAGAAATATTAAGATAATATCAAGTGTATTGTGGTAACACCAGATATCAAATTTATCTGTAAAGAAACCTCTAATGAAGAAGTCCAAGATCAAAGAAGTATTAGTATATAACGCTGGTGGAAAATGGAATTTTAGATAGGGGCTAAAGGTAAAATAGTAGCTTTATTGTTTGTTTTATTCATATAGAAATATTAAGAAAATATCAAGTGTATTATGGTAACACCAGATATCAAATTTATCTGTAAAGAAACCTATAATGAAGAAGTCGAAGATCAAAGAAGTACTAGTATATAACGTTGGTGGAAAATGGAATTTTAGATGAAGACAAAATAGTAGTTTTATTGTTTGTTTTATTCACATAGAAATATTAATATCAAGTGTATTGTGGTAACACCAGATATCACATTTATCTCTAAAGGAACCTTTAACTAAGAAGTCCAAGATCAAAGAAGTGCCAGTATATAACGCTGGAAGTGGGATTTCCATATAATTAAAAGAAAAGCAGTAGTTCTCTTAGATACTCTCTTAGGTTTCAGGGGTTACTGACACTGAAACACCCTGAATATATCAAAGGTAATCTAGTTACACCAGAAATCAAATTTTTATATGGTGCTGAAATCCTAAGAGGAAAAGTTCAAGATCTATGATGAAGCATCATATAACGCTAAGAGAAAATGTGACTTCAGATATAGTTAAAAGTAAAGCAATTACTTTATTTTCTATGTTACTCACAAAGAAATATTGTGAAAATATTAAAAATGTACTGTAAATACCCCAAAACTCAAATTTACTTCATAAAGGAATCCATAAGGAAGAAGATTAGAAATGGATTTATTTTCTCTATATTGCTATACCAATTGCATTGTTTTTATAAAAGAAACAAAATGTAAATACCATGGATTAAACTTTCAAATATTAAAATTTTTATTTTGCAAAATAAACTATATAAATAAAAATAAATAAATAAATCACATTCTGATGATGAATAATTAATAAATAAAATAAATAAAAAATTAAATATTAATTATTTTTTAATTTTTTAATGAATAAAAATTAAAAATTAATAAATATTAATAAATATTATAAATAAAACAAAAAAATTAATAAATCACATTCTGATGATAAATAAATAAATAAATAAATAATTATTTTCTAATTTTTAGTGTATAAAAATTAAAAATTAAAAATTAATAAAAATTAATAAATATTACAAATAAAACAAATAAATTAATAAATCACATTCAGGTGATGAATAAATAAAATAAATAAATAAATAAATAAATAATATTAATTAATTTTTATTTTTTTAATGTATAAAAATAAAAAATAAAAAAATAATTTATAAAAATTAATAAATATCATAAATAAAACAGATAAATTGATAAATTAATAAATCACACTCTGATGAGACAAAACGTTTTGCGAGATACTTTTCAGAATTCAGAATAAAGTTTTCTTCGAAGTCAAACAAATCTAACCTTAGGTAATAACTATGCATTCGGATAGCACAGAAACGTCAGGTCCTCAAGATAAAATTATGTTGACTTTTAAACAGGGTCTGTTCTATGCAAGATGGATCCAACAGGACATTTTCCTAAGAGGCCAAAAATTATACTATTCAGAAATGGAGTTGCCTCAGATTTTGCTTTGGAAATGGAAATATTGGGAGTTATAAATTTTAACAAAGTAAGCCGCCAAAACTTGTCATTCTTCAAGTAAGATAAAGGATTTGTAAAAAAAAAATGCAGAAGGCGAAGAAGATTTGATGTCTCACACCTGCGTTTCAATTAAACAAAAACCTCCTTTCAAGAAACTTAGGATATCATTTCGTAAGAATTACTCATTGAATAATTTTTTACTGCACAGATATTTACGTCATAAAAAAATTCTAATACAAATTTGAAAATTTCCATAATACGACGCCTTTTAAATAGAAAGTAAAGCTCAACTTTCTGTTCGTGTAAGAAAGGAATTTTTCTGCTTTTGTTCTGTAAAAACTAGCTATCTCTTCATACTGCCGTGAAGTTTAAAACATCAACAGAAACGTGATAACATGTCTGTGTATATATATATATATATATATATATATATATATATATATATATATATATATATATATATATATATATATATATGTCACGGCACTGTATTGGAAAATTTCCTTGCTCAACTAAGAGCAGAACACATCCCGAACAATAAAGATGCCCACGATGTTCAAGAAGAATGGTGAAAATCTCAGAGGGACAAGCACATGTTAGACATATTTCTTCAGAAGACAGACTGCAGAACACAGAATCACCCGACTCACAAATGGCAGATAATTCTCTTTGAAGACGGCGGACAGCATTCAAATGGAACTTATTCCGGAGTGTGAAGTCAGCGTCGACACTTGTTATTCTCG
>OU015493.1:193853556-193856056 GCA_907164885.2 Dolomedes plantarius
CCATTTTTCTATTTCAGATGTATTGTAACTCGAGCATTACAGCATTACCAGTATTCCTAGAATTATGATGACCGTTCATTTTGACCGCTTTTTTAGAAAGAATAAAGCACCTTTTCCTCAATAACACAAATCATTTAAAATTTATTACCCTTACTATACCGGTTTTACTTTCGCAACACAGTAGCTCATCTTTGGCCTAATATATATATATATATATATATATATATATATATATATATATATATATATATATGAGTTCATGGCTCAACAGTCCGTGTGGACCAAGGCCGGTGGGGCCCATAGGCTTGGGGTGCCATACAGCATATGTCTCGGTCAGTGGTCAACCTGACGCGGGTCCCCCAGAGTTAGTTCCCAAGCATGCTTGGTCCTCATTTTATCGACCCACTCAAGGGATGAAAGGCTGAGTCATCTTTGCCCAGTCGCAGGATCGAACCCTGTACCTGTGGTGTAGCAGCTTGAATCTTTTTACCACTACACTACCGGGCGTTATATATATATATATATATATATATATATATATATATATATATATATATATATATATATATATATATATATATATATATATATATATATATATATATATATATATATGTATATATATGTATGTATGTATATATACATATATATATATATATCATAATTTCTGTTTCATTTGGTAAACATTACTGTAAAACATTTAAAATACATTTAATGCACATCAATAAAGTGTATTTCATCTTAAAATGGTATTCATAATTCAAAATAACTTATAAAATTCTTTAAATAGTTCTCAGAATAACATTTGTTTTCTATAAGTTGAGACATAAGTGTTTCAAAATTGATTGTATTTAACAAATAATTTATAAACAGCTTGGTTTACTTTATTTCAGTTTGCACAAATGCTCCCTTGCATGCTTTTTGTTGTGCACAGACCATTTACAAATGTATCGCAACTTGGTATAATCTTTCAGAGTTTGGCCATTAACTTCAGTCAGAGGGTCCTTAGATAGCCAGCTCAAAGTTTGTAGAAATTAAATGAAAGAGTCTAAATCGTCAAGTGACAACCATTAATTTGGAATTCGTGACTGCAGTCGACCTCGGTCTTTTGTGTGCTTTAGTTAACGGTGCAGTATTTTGTCACTGATAGTCTGCATGAACTTTATGAATTCCCATAATAAACGTCCATCCGGGCGTACTCTAACTTTCGCAAGACATTTGCTACCCATTGAGGACAGTCACATCGCAAACACTTAAAAAGACGATAAACTGGAGCTCTTGTCACCTATGTTGGAAGTTCCATTAAACTGATATTGTACTGAAGCGTTGAGTCTGAAACAATCATTTTTCATTCACACTTTGCTTCAAAGAAGGCTTCGTCATCATGCCTCTTTGGCAAAAAGCGAACGGATTCATAATACGTAATTAAAACCTAATTTTATATCGTATATGGAAGACGATATACAGCTTATATTACAGAAGCATAAAATACATTTCGAACAGTTAAATAGAATAATCTATATATATAAAACAGTTCCGTAACTGACTCATTCATTCACTGACTGACTGACTGACTGACATACAACGCACAGACCAAACCGCTGGACCTAAAGGGCTGAAATTTTGCATGGCGATTCTTCTAATAGTGTAGGGGTGCATTAAGAAAGATTTTTCAAAAATTCTTCTTAGATTATTTTAAATTAAATTTTTAAGCTGTTTTAGTAACTTTTTTGTACGTTTGCATTTAAAATAATACATTGAGGGTTATAAAATTTATATCACGAGAAAGATCATAAAAATTCCTTCAAAATGAAATTTTTTTCGAATTTTTACCTCCATTTCCTTATTTTTGGGGAATTTTTAAAGATTAATTTTTAGAATTTAATTTATTAAATGCTGATCACGTGATTTCTTTTTCTGGTACTTTCAATAAATTTATCGTCATGTGCATAACAACTAAATAGACAAAAAAAATATTATTTTTTTTCTCTCTAATGCAGCAGACGATTAGATATTATCAAAAACAAATAAATATCCCTTACGATTTTTTTATAAAATATATTTTTTACATCAATTGTATACATTGATCGTCGCATTTATTATAAATATATATATATATATATATATATATATATATATATATATTGGCATTAATTGCATACATTGACCGTTGTATTTAATTTGAATGTACTCCGTAGCGAAGCGCTGGTTTTCAGCTAGTCCTTCATATGTCGCTGAACCTGAAGAAGGTTAATTTCCCTCGACTCAACGTATATTCATTTTACACGGCACACAACACACTGGGAAGGAATTCTAACCGAAATCTTCTTTCCTGAAGTCTGAAAGCAATATGATAACATAAGATATGGATGGACACTGAATAATAAGTTCTAAAGGGAAAAGGGGGACTTTTTTTCCCTGTTTTATCTGTCCGTGATAAGGCAACAGAGCGGAAGGCAAACTATGTCTGGACAGATCTTTTCACAGAAGGGAATGAAAG